>ML662926.1:1992641-2030977 GCA_007570785.1 Antilocapra americana
TTAAGAATTCTAAGCTTTGGACTTCACTTGAGAACTTTAAGACTACCCATTTACTAACCAACAATTGCCACATTGGTAAGAAGTCCTTAGTGTCTCTTCATTAAAGCGAGTTTTCAAAGATAACTTCTGATCCTGGTCTGAGTCACTATATGAATTCATTTTACAATTGCTGATTCATAATGGATTCTGAGAAAGGTTTTCTGTTATATCGTCTTCATGTTTTTCATCAAATATTTATTGAGTACCTACTATGCTTCAGGTACTCTCTTAGGTGATGAGGTATCAGTAGTATAAAAAAAGAAAAAGAGAGAAAGATATGGTTCCTTCTTCCAGGCTGGGAAGTGCTCTGAAGGAAAAGAACAGGCTGGTTTGAGAGTGTATAACATGAGACCTGGCCTACCCAGAAGGACAGAGAAAATAAGACATTCTCTCTGAGATCAGAAGTATGAATAGGAATTAGCCTGACATGGCATCTGTCAGTAAAATCTTGGCTAAATGGAATAGTCAAGGAATATTGGATTTAGGCAAATTGAAACTTCTAGCTTTTTAATTAAATAATTAATTATATTGGTACCTCATTCATAAAGACTAAAATTCCAGTACTTTCATTTCTATGTTCTCATATTACTGCTATAAACTCTCACAGAAGGTGACTGAGAATGTGACTATTATTTTCTCTGATTTTGTAGACATTTTCAGGGTTCTATTCTTTGTCCCTCAGCCCTCATGCATACTGGCCATGCTTCCAGCTGCCAGTTGCTTTGCCTGGGCACTGTCTCTGACCACTAGAGTCTGCTCCACCTGCCCATGGGGCAGGCCTGAAGGATGATGAATTCACCCTATGCTGGGAGCAACTCTGAACCCATAACTGGTGGGAGTCAGTATGTGAATGACCTAGGCCTTCACCTCTTGGGCTGCACCACTTGGAGACAGGTGTTCTACTCTAGAACCTAGAGAACTCCGGAAGGATTAAGCTCCCATTGTTCATAGTGATGACTGACTTCATAACACACCCTTTGGTGGCTGCTTTCCTTTCCTGTATCCTCTCTTTATTCCTCTGTAGATGTTTTCTCAGATCACCTCTCTAATGGTTAATTTTATATGTCAAATTAGCTAGGCCATGGTGCTAAGTTGTTTGGTCAAATACCACTTTACATTTTCTATGAAGGTATTATTTAGATATAACTAACATTTAACTCAGTAGACCTTGAGTAAAGCGGATTGCCCCTCCCCCATGTTGGTGGGTCTTATTCAATCAGTTGAAGGTGTTAAGAAAAAAAGATTGAGGTTCCCCTAAGGAGTAAGGAACTCTGCTCTGGATGGCCTTCAGACTTGAGCTTCAACATAAATTTTTCCCTGCATTTCTGGCCTGCTGGCCTGTCCTGCAGATTTCAGATTTGCCAGCCCCCAAATCCTTAAAATACATCATAAATCTGTAGCTATATCTATGCAATTATATACATGCAAATATGCATACAGAAATGTGTACATAAACAAATATGTATATAAGTATATACATATATGCATTATATGTATACATGTGTGTGAATATATATATATATGTGTGTATATATATGTGTGTATGTGTGTGTATATATATATATATGTGTGTGTGTGTGTGTGTGTGTGTGTGTATGTATTTGGATAGATAAATAAAGCTAAGTGACTTAGTGAAGCCACAAAATTTCTTGATGTAGAGCTCAGACAAGCAACCCGATCCCTTCATTGGCATTGTTTCAACTTATGAAAATTTGGCAAATGCTTGCCTCACCCGCTTCTTCCTGTGTCCATGCAGACACTGTCAGTTGATCTTTTCCTCTTGGCCCAGTCGCATCTTCAGAAAATTCCTCAAGCTTCACTCTGGACAGCCTTTTGCAGTCAGTAGGGCCTGGTGTACAGGAAAAGACTGTTCACCATCCCCCTTCAGACAGCATTCAGAACCTCTCTGAAACACATGGCCGTGTTTTCTGACTTTGGCAGCAGCTGGCAGAGTCTGACTAGTTCTCCCCACCTCTGATGCCTCACCAGCAACTTGAAACTGGAGTCAATGGTGCCTTCCAGTCCCACCGTACCCTGCCTACCCCCACCACACACTTACATGCCCATTCAAGCCTACTCCATTTCCTGACATCCCCCCCCCCCCGAATACCCATGCCAAGGACACTGAACTGGGATGAAGTGACATTCCCAGAGCCCAGATGGCACTCGTGGTAAAGAAGTTGTATGCCAATGCAGGAGACGCAAGAGTTGCAGGTTCCACCCCTGAGTTGGGAAGATTCCCTGGAGGAGGGTGCAGCAACCCACTCCAGTATTCTTGCCTGGAGACTCCCATGGACAGAGGAGCCCGGCAGGCTACAGTCCTTGGGATCACAAAGAGTCGGACATAGCTGAGCAATGTAGCACACCCAGAGCCCAGATCTTACAGCCCATCCAGAGCAGGGTTCTAGTGTAGACCTGCCAGGAAGAGGTACTCTACACTGATGGGCTGAGAAAAGTAAGTCATAAAGAAACAAATGGCATGGGGAGTTATTTCCAGGGCTCTCCCTCCTGTGGCCTTTAGGAGACCTAAAAAAAAGAACAAACTAGTGTCACAGAGCTGATCCTGTTCTTCTCAAGTCCTCACTCATGAGCCTAGAGCTTGTTCAAATATTTCCCCAAGTGCTTACAGATGCTGCAACTTCTTTTGTTATGGACTCTAAGGCCACAGATTTGGGCAAGTGGATTCACAAAATAAACTCAGCAGAGATGGCAAACCCTAGGGAGTTAAGAGCAGCAAAACAAAAGGGTCTGGTGCAGGAACCCGTGGCCCAGCCGAAAATCTTCTGACTGCTCCCGGAGACAAGGGTGCCCACATTGTCTGGGCCACTCCTATAGAATGTAGGTAGGTATGGAAACAGCTGGCCCCTCCCCAATCCAGGCTACAGGTGGGCAGCACACACAGTTGCAGCACATAAGAGAAAAAGAAGAAAATGAAAGGGCTCTAGCTGCAGGTCAAGGGGGACATGATGATGAGGACAAGCAGGAACCTTCCATGAAATACTTTAGCCAACAAGGCTGAGCCTCTGAGCCCTTACTGCCCCCTGTCTGGCCTGCTTTGATCAGCACCAGTTGAGGCTCCCCATTCCCAGTGGGAAAACCATTCAGCTGTTCTCCTATGTAGGTACATATACATAGTTTGTCAAGGTCACATTGATGAGACCATGAGCAGTGAACGAAAAGCCACCTAGATCAAAGATTAGGAGACCAGGGTCCAAGTGTCAGCATGGCCACTGACCCCCGAGCTGACGCTCACGGTGTCAAGGACTGTGCACATGCCGGGTAGCGTCACAGTAGCAGAGCCTCTCTAAGGCGTTGGGTTTGGACAGTCTGTACAGGTCAGTGGTCTGAGCAAATCCTGGAAACAACCCAGTAAGAAGGCAGATGTATCATTCCATTTTACACATGAGGTGACTAAGGCTCACGGAGGTTAATGCACTTACCTAAGGCCACACAGCTAGTTGGGGGTAGGGGGTCAGAATTCGCTCTCAAATCAGGTCTGTTCTCACCTGCCATGGTTTCTCTATAAGCTTTCAGTGATCAAAAATTGATGCAACAAATATTCAGAAAGTTTTTTTTTTTCAGATTTTTGTTACATCTTATGGAAAATCACAAATTTCTTGGCCAACCCAATACTCCTCAAGCACTCTTGAGGCCCTGATCTGAGTGCTGACTGTCAGGAGGCATAGTAAAGGAGATACCACAAGGTCTCTGCTTTCTGGATCTGATATTCCATTGAGGGAAACATACAATGACCTGTTCATGAGAACAAAACAAGTTCAAAAATAACAAAGCCAAGTAAGACAAGAGAAATCTGTAGCAGCAGGTCTGAAGACTGGGTAGGCAGGGAAGTGGGCAATTGAGCTGTCCAGATAAGGGGCTCACCTCTGGAGGTGAGAACCTGCAGGGTAACCCCATGACCCCACCTCTTTTGCCAGAAAGCCTCTCGCAGGCCTGGGAGCCCATCCTGGAAGTGGCCCTCAAGCTTCAGGCTGACCTGGTGTCAGGCCAGTGCTGGACCCTGCTGGCCCCAGGAAGTCAGGAAATGTGTGTGTGTGTGTGTGTGTGTGTGTGTGTGTGTGTGTGTGTGTGTGTGAGTTTGCTTTGAGGTTAAACTCATTCAAGCCTAGTTTATAAAGAAAGAATGAAAATAAACCCGAGATCATGTTGCTGCTTATAGTAAACACAGCTCTTTTGGGGAGAAGAGCTGGCCTTTCATAGGATTCTTGAGGGTGACAGCTGGGCAGGATCAGCCCCAGATGGGGTGACCCAGGCCCAGGAAGAAGATCTGTCCCAGGTCACCCCATGGGTCACGGGCAGGGTCAGGGTCAGGGTTTCAGTGTCAGTACTGGGAGGGTAGAGATGGAAACACAATCCCTAACCTCCAGACAAACAATGAAGAAATGTTTCCAATAATTGCCATAGACCTTAATACTTAGAGGAATTTTATTACCTAGCTAATTTTTTTTTTTTTTTTTTTGCAGAAGTATCCTCTGACCAGAGACTCCCTTCCCTCTTACTATTCCTATGCCAGCAGTCATAGCTTGGAGTGTGCAGATTCCTCACTTTCAAGATTGTGCCTGATCTCATGGAGCTTGGAGAAAGAAGCCAGACACTGCCAGGAGTTGGGCAACGGGGAGGTGGGGTGTGAGACATTGGAGGGGGCGTAGCTTGCACAAGGTCATTCAGCACCCACGTGGCAGACTGGGATCAACCCTGATCTGTGTGGGCTCTTCTGGACCTTCCCAGGGTTTCTGCTTAGACATCTAAAGGCTCAAGTCAATCAAAAGAGGGGGCCAGAGACAGGGTGCTCCTTGGGAATCTGGTTTACGTGCCAAAACCAGAAGACAAAATTTCTGTGGCGGCACATTCCCAGAGTCCTGGACCCCTCCAGTCAGATGGGAGAGCCTTGTAAAGAGTCTGGAGATGTGAGCAGGAATGTGCTGGGACCCCAGTGATCTCAGGAGCCCCACGTTCAAAATGCCTGCTGTTGCCTCCTGTAAGTCCAGGCAAACACCCCTTGGCAGGCTTTGCCTCTTTCTCAGGCCACTCAGGCTTAAATCAGTGCTGGTTCTTCCACTGTGGGGTGCCCATGCTAGGGGCAGGGTCTATAGCAGTGTGTCCTGTGTGCACAGGGCCTCCCAGAGCCATAACTGGGTGACCAATGGTTGAACTCAGTTGAGCTCAGAATAAAGTCCCCTGAAACCGGTGTCTCTGTGTAGGCGTTAAATCGAGGGCAGTAAACAAAGAGAAAAGTCAAACATTACCTCCAGTTGTTCCTGCTAACTGAGACTCTCATCTCCCAGGTAGGTCTAAGGACCTATATGCTCTCTGAATGAACATGGGTGCTTATCACTGCCCAGCTTGGACTATAACTTGCCATGCCTGGTTTCAGCCCCAACTACTCCCAGGCTCTGAGTCCCCTCAGGGCAGCTCACTGCTACCCCTCCCGAGTCATCCTGCCAGCTGAGGGTGGGTAGAATGGGCAAAGCATAATCCCGGATGCCCAGTTAAATTTGAATTTCTGATAAACAACAAATTGTTGTTTAGTTAAGCATGACCCATGTGACATATGGGACACCCTGATAGTAAGCCACGTATTCATTGTTCATCTGAAATTCATATTTAACCGGGCATCTTGGATTTTATCAGGCAGCACTACTCCTGCAGCCCACTTGGTGGCTGGCACCTGCCGCCAAAACTGGTTGCTGGAGAAACAGTAAAATATCCTGCTTTGCAAAAGTACTGGGGGATAAAATACTACAAGCTGCAGCCGCGGTTTTTCTTCTCCTTGTGTCATTTCTGGAGGGCGTTTTCACCATACAGAAAGCCTGCATCTCGTGGGATGCAGAAGAGACCCAGTCCCAGAGGGGAAAAATGAGTTAGAAAGTGGTTAGAAAACAACCCCAAGGAAACCGAGACCCGCTCATCATCTGCCGAGTCTTCTCTTCTCGTTAATTCATAACACCATCTTTTAAATCCTGGACTAGAATTCAAGAACTGTCGGTGCGTGTGTGCCAGTCCTCTTAGGGGACTCTCGCTCCTCCAACCGGGCGCCCTTCGCGCGTTCTTGGTGCCACAGCGGCCTCCAGTGGTCACTTGAGGAACCGCAGTCGGTCTCCGCCGCGGCCCCGCAAATGCTGTAGGCCAGACACCTCCTGGGCCAGGGTTGCAGGGGAGGATCGCAGCCGAAAGGCACAAATCCAAGTGTGCCACGTGGAAACAAAGCTCTTGCCTGTGGCTGTGAAGCTCCGACCAGACTGGGGTTATATTTCATCTTGTGTGCCAACGTGGAACGCGTCTGCTGACCCAGTTTTACAGTTTGTTCTCTTCCAAATGGACTCGGCTTTGTGTATCTTCTTTAACTATCAAGCCCTGATGATGGAAACGTCAAAAAAATCCTTTAAATAGAGAGAAGACTGGCCTCGGAATTGATTCTTATTCTATCAGTTGGTGATACTTAAAGGGCTAGCCGGAGGATGTGGGCAAGGTAAAACCACTGGAATGAGGACTCCCAACCCCACCCGTCTCTTACCTCCAACCTAGCAAGTCTTGCTTCATTTCCGAGAAAGGGTGGACCACTGATCCATTATTGAAAACACACGACTCCCAGAACCTTGTTAATTTTCATATATGCAGCTCGGGGCAAAAGGTTCTCTGCTGCAGCTTCCCTTTGATTTGAAAGCAATACAAAGAATAAAGGGAAATGAAAAATATGGCCATAGAGGGGCCGGTTCTTGACCCTTAAACACAAACACGCGCACACATACATGTGATTCTTCCAGGTTCATACAAAGGCACTTTTCAGAACCAGTGGTCACCAGCCTTTCCCCTTTCACAGTGCGATACTCTCGCAGCACCACAGCTTTGAGCCAGCTCGTTTGCACATCATTTCAGCTGAAATCTACCTCCTGGGTGGGGAGACCCAGGAGAGGAGCTGATGCCCTCGCAGCAGCCCCTGCAGGGTGGCCACGGAGAACTGAATCACAGGTGGTGGGGGAGGTGTGTGGACCTGGGTCTGAGTCCTTGGCCCAGAGGCTGCTTGGCTCTGCGCTTCAGCGCCCCCTCGTGGAATAACGAGCTGCCTGGGCGTCCTCCCAAGTCTAGTCTTTCTCAACGCACTGGAGCCTTTGTGCGTGTGTGCCTGCTCAGTTGCTCAGTCCTGTCAGACTCTTTGGGCTCCTCTGTCCATGAAGTTAGCCCGGCAAGAATACTGGAGTGGATTGCCATTTCCTGCTCCAGGGGATCTTTCCTACTCAGGGATTGAACCCACGTCTCCCACACTGCAAGAGGATCCTTTACCTCTAGCACCACCTGAGGAGCCCCAAGATGCCTTTAGTCTTCTTCAAATTGTTTTTTTTAAATCCTTGTGTTCATTCATTTCACAAACATGAGTGTGCCTAAAATGTGCCAGGCACTGGGTTAGAGGCTTAGCATAGGGAAATGAATAGGGAATGCCCCTTTCCTGAGAACAAGGTCATTGCAAAGTGACACAAAGTGTACCATCAGCAGCACTGCCCTGCTGATGGGAGAGAAAATTTGGGCCATCCTTTGGAGGCCAGTTTGGCATCAGCTTCCAGATTGTCACATGCATACCTTATACGAGTCAGGAGTCCTGGTTGCTTGAAAGCAGAAAATATGTTAGCTTTTTTAAGGCTATGGAGTAACTCACAGGGTCCCAGGGGAGGCTGCAGTCTCAGGCTCAGGTGAGGACATAGGTGTGCAGGCAGTTGCCATGATCATAGCCAAAATTGCACCACGAAATAGTCGAGCACTGGTGGCCGCCACTTGCCTGCTGTGGGTGCAGAGCCTGTGTGTTGTGCCACCATCACCTCCTATGGCCAAATGGGGGGAGGGTGTCTGCCTAGCTAGGTGGACGTCACACACTTCTCTCTAGACCCAAGGGGGCCACAGGGAAGGTGGGTGCCCAGCATTTTGTGCCTCTGCAATGGAAAGTGGGCTATGCCTTCCACCCAAAAGAAGAGCCCCACAAGATGGTGATGCTGGTGGCCAAAATCATGACAAATGTCCTCCACATACACCTTGACCTGGAAATTCCATTTCTACACTTTAATCATTTAGAATTACGTTAATACCTCACAGGTACTCATTTATCCCACAGATATTTGTTGTATATATTACCATGTACTAGGCACTGGGAGATAAGGGTGCAAAAGTGAACATTCTGTGCCCCCCATGGAGCTTCCTGGGGAAACAAATATAAATGAAATCAGTCCCAAAGCAAGTGTGAAAGTACAAGTGAGCTGAGGGCTATGAAGGAGTCAGGTGGGCATGATGCCACCTGGCCCAGTCAGAGGCAGCAGGGAAGAAGGCTCTTGGGAGGTGAGGGTCCAGGTGGCCCTGAAGACAGAGGAGGAGGCATCAGGACCTGGAGGCCTGTCTGTAGGGACAAAATCATGAAGGGCCTACAGAAAGGCCAGGTTGAAGCAATTTTTGCTTGTCCTCATTTCACTGGGAAGCCATTGACACATTTGGAGGTGGTGGTGGGGGTTTAGTCACTAAGTTGTGTCCAACTCTTTGCAACCCTATGGACTGTAACCTGCCAGGTTCCTTTGTCCATGGGATTCCCCAGGCAAGAATAATGGGGTGAGTTCCCATGCCCTTCTCCAGGGGATCTCCCAACCCAAGGATAGCACCCAGGTCTCCTGAACTGTAGGCAGATTCTTTACTGACTGAGCCACCAGGAAAGTCTGTGAGGGATGTACAAATGGTGACACAATCAGATTTGCATTTTGCAAAGATCAGAACTGTGTGAACTGGACTGGGGTGCAGAAGGAGCAGGAAACCCAAGGAAGTGATTATGCATCCAAATGACTAGAGATGGCAGCACAAACAATATGAAGGTCAAGGCTGGGAAGACCAGCAGTCTTGGTGTTAACCTTTGTAGAAATAGCCACATGGATTAGCAGTCATGAGAGAAAGGACACACCAAGTTTTCAGGCTTTGTTCTCCAGGAAACTGCATCATGTGCTCACATGGAAATGTGTCAGAACTGCATGTCAGAAAGTTGGGGTTGGGGAAACCCTTAGAGATCAGTGTGAAAAGCAGGTTGTAAAATATGGAGAAAAACAGGATGCAGAACAAGGTCCAATCATTGCATATATTGTGCACAGGAAGGGCTACACCAAGTTCACTGTGGTATCAGATTATCTTTGCTTTGTATATTTCCTGTGATAAATATGTAAATACTTTTGCAATAAGGGAGGAATCCAATCTCAATTTTGTTTAATAAATTACCTAGTATATATATATATATAACTCTTGTTATCAGAGAGGAAGCTGAGATGGGAAAATCTCTGGACAGGAAGAAAGGAATAATCCAATTAATTACTACCACAGAAATCTTTTTGTTGTTTGAAAATGTTCATCTGTATTTGAAAACTCCTTGCCCTTTTGAAAGATTTTTTTTCAAAGCTATATGCAAAGGGCCACTCCCCTTATATAGCCAGCACACTATTTTAATAATTGAATGTGTCTTCCCCAAGTCATAAAAGTTCCTGAGACAGAAGGGGTATTTGGAGTCAGCTGCGCTCCAGCAAATGATTACCTGCCAGGGTCTCTGGATCTTGGCACTCCTGCCACATGGGCCAGCTGACTTTTGTCCTGTGCATGCTTCCTATCCTCCCTGGCCTCTCACCACTCAATGTTAGCAACCCTCCCCCAACTTGTGACAACAAAAAATGACTCCAGACATTGCCAAATGTCCCCAAGGGAAGAACAGCCCACATTGAGACCACTGGCCTAAGTGTTGCTTACATACCTCAAGTGACAGAGAGCTCACCACACCTATAAGCAAGCTTTTCCAACCCGGAGTTGCTGTTGGAGAATTCAGCCTTTCACTGAGCGACCATCTGTCTCCCTCCAGCGTCTTTCCTTGGGGCCGGTAGCAACTGTGTCCAATCTCCCTTTCCTATGATGCTTCTGCAGAGATCAACACAGCGCCCTGCTCTGCTCCCCACTGCCCCCCTCCACCTGCTGCCAAATCTTTTCTCTCCCAAGTTGAGCATTCCTCCTTCAGCTGTCCCTAACAGGACATGTTGGGTCTTCTGTGGGTCCACGACCGCTCCAGGTCCTCAGTTAAAAATGATGCTTTAGGTGCTGGCTGGCCATGATCACCTCCCTCCTCCTGGATGCTCATTCATGTAGTCCGCAGCTATGTCACACCAGGACAGCATTCTGAGCTGCTGGCCGAAACGCTGAAGCTTTGTGTGACACTGTTCTCTTCAGTTACTCTCCACACCCACACCCTTCCCCTGCTCATTAGGACTATGTTTATCCTTCTCAAGGTTCACCACTTCACAAGAAGTCTGTAACCATGCTTGTCTCAGGGGACAGCAGGGTGGCTAGGGATGGGATGGAAGAGAAAATGAATTGCACACAATGAAGACTGCATACACATCTGTGCTTTTTAAACTTTTTGCTGCATGCATGTATTCCCTGGTCACAGTAAACAAGCCAGCAAATAGATCCATGGGACATAATTCACCTGCTTAGGGTCACCCCGTCCATCCAATCTGTCATGACCCATTTGGAAAGGGACGATGTATCTTCCAGAGTCCTCACTTTCATCCTCAAAGACCTTCCAATTCTGCACTTAAAGCCATCCACAAGGCCAGGCGGAAAAAGACAAGGCTTAGCTCATCAAGGCACTTTTAAATTAAGGTACTGAGTGGTGACTTTTCCAGCTGGGACCCCAGGAATCCACCCATTTCCTTCAAGAAAACAAGTTGGCCTTCCTATAAGTCATTACTATTGCATATCTGGTTTCCCTAAACAGAGACCCATCGACTGGCCACCTCGCTCACTTCTTCCTTCTTTCTGGGGAGTCTCTAATTGCAGGACAAACTGGCAGAAGTACCACCACCCAGAAAGGTGCTTCTAGAACACTCTGGTGCAACTCACCCCTCCCACCATGAACCCAGCTCCTGCAGCCACCCCATAGCACACATGGACTGTAGCACTGAATGCTGCTGAAGGCCTCATTCATTTAAGGGCAGCAGCAAGCCATCCTGAAGCGGCAGTAAGAACTGCACACACTGATAATGGCAAATTTATGTGATTTATTCATGGAATAACTCATGGTGCACTTAATACACATACAAGGCCACATTTTCAATAGTGTAGAAGAGATTAATTGATAAAACCTGTTAAGTAAATAATGAGTTTTGAATATAAATCACTCGCAAAAGGTTCTTTCCAAAACACTCGAAACAACGATAAATTAGGACAAGGGTTTGGTAAATGTCAGCCTCGGTCCAGCTGCAAACCCTCTCCCCTGCATAAATCCCAGTGCCTGTCGCAGGCAGGAAAAAGCAAAAGCCCTTATTAACCCTTGGCCTTTGTTTACACCCTAACTCTTGCTCTCCAGCCAGTGCCAAGTACACTAGACCTCGTGTCTTTGTTTCTCGGGGCTCTCCTCCTCCTGCCTGGGCTGTGCCACATGATATTGTGTGGGTACCTCATCCAGAGCCAAGCCAAACCACAACTGTCTTCTCCAGCTTGGACTTGTCCCCATCGGAGGCCCAGAATCATAGCTCCAAATCCAGAGCCAAGTACAGCCATAATCTGGTGACTAGGGCCATTGGCTCTCAGCCATCTTGGTCAAGAAACTCTGTTTCAAAGAAAAACCCTTGAGGGTGGGCTCTTGAGCACATCAGAGACCCGACAGGGAGGCAGCCTCTGCCCCAGCAAGTAAAAGAGAAGAGACACCCAAAGAGCTTCAGTAGCACATGGAGGGCAAGTCCCCGACAGCAGTGAGGGCTGTGAGCATCACAACAGTATGGTGACCCGAGTGCCCCTATCAGTGACAGCCCTCTCAGCTTCAAGGTCCCGTTCACAGAAGAGAGACTGCTCAGGGTGGGAAGGGTGAGGTTGACAGGAGTTTCAACCACAAGGGGCTGTACCTAAGGCCCAAAGAGACAATGGGCAGAGGCTGACATAGGCAGCTGGCTTCCAGCTCAATGTGAGCCCAGGCCAGAATCTGAGACTCAGAGGAGGAGCTATAACCGGTTGGACTTGGGCACTGGGGAAGGAGCTGAGCCTCATTTGGGAATGTGTACCCCCTCATTCTCACACAGTAAGGTGGGACAGCTTGGATACCTGGCAGGCATCACTGAAGTTGGCCTGAGGAAGGAGGGCCAGCCCCTTGCTAGGGTCTGGAGAAACCCTGCCTTCTGTAGCCGGCTGAGTCTTATCTCTCAGCACACCCCACCATTTTTAACTGCTTAGAGGTAAGCATGGGCTGGGTATTTGTACACACATGTTCACAACAGCATTGTTTGCAGTAGCCAAAAGGTAGAAACACCCAAAGTGCCCTCAGGGATGAATGGATAAACACAATGCAGTCTATCCATGCCATGAAACAGTATTCAGCTTTAAAAAGGAATGAAATTAAGGTACCTGCTATGACGTGGGTGAACATTAAAGATATTATTCTAAGTGAAAGAAGCCAGGCATAAAATGCAACTAAATGCATGACCTCACTGATATGAGGTTCACAAAGTAATTCAGAGACAAAAAGTAGAATGGTGGCTACCAGGGGCTGGGGGAGGAAAAGAATGGGGAGTAACTGTTGGATGGGGACAGTTTCACTTTAGCAAGAGGAAGAGTTCAGAGGATGGATGCTGGTGACAGCAGCATAACACTGTGACTGTCCTTAATCCATAGTGTGTGCACTTAATAATGTGTGAGATGGTAAATTGGACATTATACATATTTTACTATAGTTTTTTAAAGCATACAGAGGTTGAGAATTTCTGTCCAAAAAAAAAAAAAAGAATAAAGTAGGAAGGGTGGTGCAGTCATGACAACTAAGAACTGCCGGCAATGTGAAAAAGCAGGCTAACATTACCTTAGACCAAAACACCTGAACACAGGATTTAATGTCGTAGGTGTCCAGGTGTCCGCAGGCGGCTACTGGTCATCCTCACCATTTTCCATGTCTTCCCAATTTTACAAAATGAGCATATATACTATTCTGATCATGGGGTGGAGAGACAGGGTAAATTAAGTATAAAAACCAACCACAAGAAAAGAAGAGGAATATGAATATTTATTAAATTTCTAGATTGGGATGGGTCTCATGTTTAATAGGAGAAGACAGGGGAAAAAATCACATAGGAAAAGAGCAATTTGTTTGATTACTTAAGAAAGCAAAACCGAAATTTAAAGGCAAACTCACATGAGAGATACAAATGCCCAATAAATGTACACAGAGAACAATGATCAAGGCCATTAATAAGCAAAGAATTCAAAGCTCAAATAGGATTCTACTTTCAGCTATTATTGGGAGGGTGGGGTTTTTGTCTGTTTTTATGCTTATATCTGTATGCTTATTTGCTTTATTTTCAGTTTTACTATCCTAAGGGAGCAGGAGGACTAAAATGGAGATGCTTTCGGCAACTTGGCACTAAGCGTCCATCCTAAGAGATTAATGTGAAACACACAAAATAACATTTTATTCGCAAAGTTGCTCATCACAACATTATTTACAATACTGAAAATCTGGAAATTGACTAAATTGCCAATAACCGAAAGTTTAGGAAATTATGATAAAACTACACAACACAATATACTACCACCAATATAAAGTATCTGTAATAACCACATAGGAAAATAGGAATACAAAACTGCATGATAAAGTACATGGTATGATTACAATGTAAAAAATTTACACCCCAAAAGGCAAGATATTTAGTGACTATCTTGGTGTAAAATAGTGATGTGTTTTCTTACCTTTTATTACATTTCTATTCTCCATTTTTTTCTAAAATTAACACATTAATTTTACAATCAGAAAAAAAGCCCTTTTATAAAAGTAAGGTGCCCACAAGATTCTTCAGTGACATTCATCTCATCCCAGAACACAGTCAAGAGAATTCAGAGCCCTCACCCTCTTGGAAATGGAGACACAGAAGCAGGCTGAGGCAGATGATTATGTATGGATGGTTGGTGAAGGTGGGAGGGAACAACCTAGGGGTGGGCCAGGTGGGAGGGATCAGCCAAGGAGAGTCAGGCACCAGCTCACAGACTGGCCAGCCAAGGAAAGGGGTTTTGTGGAGTCAGGGAAGACTCTGACTGCTCAGCGGAGGTCTGTGCAGACCCAGAAGTAGGCACTAACGGTGTTCTCAAAGGGCAGGATCAAAGAGGGATTTCAGGAAGACACATGGATTTTGAGGGGAGCAGGGGAGGAAAGAGGAGGGTAGGTAAACTACTTGGGAAGGAGGTGGGAAGGGCTGTGGTGATGGCAATGGTGGTGGAGAGGAAGAGGTCAGTTGGCAAAGGGAACTCCCTTCTCTGCACTTACAACAAACATATGTGACTCCTCGCTGGACAAGACTTTGTGGGCAAACAGGAGAGAATCAGCCCATGGGAGGAACCTGTCAATAGCCAGGCGGATCAGGTCATCCAGTTCAGAGTTAACCTAGGGCAGCTCTGTTTAGTCCACTTTCTGCCACACGGAAAGGCTGTAGATCTGTCTGATATGGTGCCCCAGTGCCCTACCTACAGTGGCTCTTGAGCACTTGAAATAGGGCAAGTGCAAAAGAGATTCTGCTTTTGAAATGTTGGTTTTAATTTCATTCACTGAAATTTAAAGTCACCGGGGCTTAGTGGCTACTGGCCAGCACACACGTGGCAGTAGCTGTCAAAGGGCACTCTTTGGAGGAGCAGGGTCAGACCCCCACCCAGACACTCTGAAGCAGAAGCTGCCCCCTCGTGTATCTGAACCTCTGAATTAGGGCCACTCAAGATTTCCGAGATCACTGGTCTTGGTTTCAAGTAAACTGCATGCAAGACCCCCTGGCTAAAGTGAAATAGAGATTTCTACAAAGAATGACTAGAGAACCATTCATAAAACGTGTCCAGTTCAGGAGGATTGGAGAAAAGTTACATAATGCAATGAAGATGTGGTTTCCTCAGACAGGTCAAGATAAGGAATGTGGTCAGCTTTGATATGTGAAAACCAGAGAGCAGCCCTGATGAATGCTAGAGACGTGCACAAGTGGCTCCACCCTGGCATTAGTGTCAACAACACAAAAAGCAACCATCACCGGTGAGCTGATTCAGAAGAGCATGCCCCTGCATGTGAAATGCAGCCGAGTTTCTAAAAAGAGACATTTGTAAAGGGAGGCCAAGAAAACCTAAAACCCAAGGAGGGAAGAACCATTCTAAGTCTGCGCCCTCGCCAAGAAAAGAGAAGACAGAAGCTCTTCCTGCAGAGTCAGATCTACATGCAAAATGCCCCCGAGCAGACGCAGCAGTGGCTTCGGTCAAGCAGGTGAGAGACAGCCAGAACATGAGTCACTCTGCTCTTTTAAGCACAGTTCAGCTTACAACTTAAGCAAGAGGACAATTTGGAGATTTTCTGATACTAAAATGTGCTTCAAGAAATAAAAGGGAAAAAACAAAGTGTACAGATGATAGTCAACCAGGAATTCGAAATAAAAGCTTTATAACTGTAAAGTAGGAGATAAAGCTAAATACCCTGAAAAGACATTGTGAGAAACTAGACTGGATTCTAAAATTCTGCATCGAAGTGATGTGAGCAATAGAGAGGACGGAGAAAGAAAAAGAAAAGGCTGAGGGTCACCATCCACAAAAGCGGAGGCTTCCAGAAGAGAGATGGGATCAGCAGAGAGGAACAGGGCTCTTCACTCCTCAAGTACAAACTGTTGGCAGAACGTGAAGTCACTGAATCAATTAGAAGACTGTTGTATCACCATATATGCCTCCACTGTAGGCTTAGTAAAAATAAAAATCTGTATTTGAAATTTTACTGATTTGAAGTAATCTTATAACATCTTGCCTTTTTGGTTACAATGTAATACAGTGCAGTAAATTAATTTGCTGTATTTTGTTTCACAAACATTTACCTTTAAACATCAAAGCCGCACATGTAAAGAAAAGAATTACAAAAAGTTACTTTGATACAGGACTACATTAATGTTTATTAACAGAGTGCTTCACTCTTTTGATGACTACTGATGACTGATCAACATGTAGTGAACATAACCTGTGAATATTCCATTATTTTTAAGATGGCATAGGCTAAGCTTATTACTACTGCCCTGGTAACTTTATTTAGTGAATACAGAACCACCATATGGGGAATTAGAAATCACCTAATATGATATTAATGAAAAGCTTTCACAGTTCTCAAAAGAATTTAGAATTTACTAAAATTAATGTTATTTATAATAGTAACTAACAGTGGACTACTTCCTTTCTGCCTCCTGGATAAATACATGTCTGCAACCAACAATCTCCAGAGAAGAAAAACACTAATGGTTTTGAATGTCTCAATTCAGGGATACAGTTATGCCTTCAACTATTTTCCACTGTGAATAAAGATGCCTTTTAAAGATGGCCTTGGTGTTCAAGGGTCATATTACTGGCTAACAAATTATTGCCTGCGCTAGAAAGTCTCTGAAAATTTTTAACTAGATTTCTCATACATGCCATGCCTCTAGTTTACCTAGCATTATTTATTATTTGATATAGTAATTCCATGGTAATCACCTCATGCATATTTTATTTTTGGATTTGAAGATTGCAAACTTGGAACAGTTAGAGCTAGACTTTCAGGTACTGGCATCTAGTATTATTAAGTTTACATTAATAAAAACCTAGGGTACATGTTGATAGAATATTTTGAGTATATAGGGCTAAAATAGATACACTATTAAATTATAAACAAAAGAACCAGGAATTTATAGTGTCAAACCTAATTTAACATGTGGTTACATTTTGAAATGTACTACATTTCACAAATAATTGAAGTATTATATTTCTTGAGTACAGTGCTATGTTCAGTTACTATGCTCTTGATAGCTGATGCTATGACAATTTCAACTTGCTCACTCTGTGCTTATTCATTCAATAAATAAGCTATGACTGTTACAAAAATGAAATAAAAAAGAAAGAAAAGTTTCAGCCCAATTATAATGACAAAATCAAAAGTTGCAGCACATATTCTTAGGCCAAATGATGGATGCAGGTTTTGACTCCCTGCCCCTGGGGTTGATTCCAATAGTATGCATAATCATGAAAAAACCAGCTCTAATTCCTTCTCTCACTGGCATTATATATGATCTCTGTGGTTGGCGAACTCAAGGCATGAATGACTGGGGAAGGGTTCCACCCTGGGAGTCATTATATACATTGTGATCCTGCAAAGGGTCAGAAGCTACAAAATACAGTTCCCCTGCATGGATGTCTGAAAAGTTAGCTATAAACTCCTGGGGATTGAAGCCCACCCACACAGTATACCTGTAGTCTACCGTGCGTATGGAATAGCCCATGACCTTTATATCTTCTAAGCTCGGCTTGTCAGAATTCCACTGAGGAGAGTCTGCGGGCCGAGGGTACTGGCTATAGGCGACCAACTCCCGGGGATTACTGTGGATGTGGGGCTCCTCTTCCTCACCACGGCCCTCAAAGAGCTTCAGGAGGTTCCGGCCTTCTCGGCACAGCTCCATGTGAAACGAGGGGATGGGGCAGCGTGGAGGGACACGGAGCCCCGCAAGTCCAGCAAGTGTTGGGAAGAGAGAGAGCAGCTCCACCAGGTCCCCAGTTTGCCGGCCTGAAAGAGGAAGCCACCCCGTGGATCAGGTTACAGCCCCACAGGCTGACTTGTGGGGCTTTAGGAACAAAGCCAATTTAGGTCCTCACCCAACAGAAGGGCAGAATGAAGGTGCCCTCAGTTTGCTGGCACTTTTAGAAACGATTTAAATGTAGGACCCACCAGTGTGTGGGTGATTCAGGCAAGGCCCAGACTGCTGGGGAAAGTCTGTTGAGGACAGTCTGTTCCCAGCCTCAAAGCATCGCCCGGCCGATCCCTCCTTTCTGGGTATCTGCATCTCATCCATCTCCCTCTTATTGTAAAATACAAACACGAAATTTACCATTGTGACCAGTTTTTAGTGCCTAGGTCGGGGGCACTCAGGACGTTTCCACTGTTGTATAGCCATGCCCACCACCAAGCACAGAACGATCTTCACCTTGCACAGCTGAAACTGTCCCTGTGAAACGACACCCTCAGCTCCTGGCACCACCCTTCTACTATGTCTCTGTGTGTCTATTGCTCTAGGCACCTCACAGACATGGAACCACAGAGTGTTTTGTCCTTTTGTGCCTGGCTTCTTTCACTTAGCATCCTGTCTTCAGAGTCTACCCAATTCGAAGCACACGTCAGTTTCCTTCCCTTTTAAGGCTAGACAATAGCCCACTGCATGGATGTGCCATGTTTTTCTTATCCATTTATCTGTCAATGAACACTTGGGTTGCTCCCACCTTTGGGCTACTAATAATGCTATGAACATTTTTCTACATAGTTTTCTTAGAGTACTTGATTTCAGTTCTGTGGGATATATACCTAAGAGTGGAACTGCCAAGTCATACGATCATTCTATGTTTAACTTTTTGAGGCCCCACCAAACTCTTTTCCACAGGGACCAGATCATTTCACATTGCCAGTGGCAAGGCCTGAGGGCTCCTATTTCTCCACACCCTTGGCAGTGCTGCCATTTTCTGTCTGCTTTGATAACAGCCATTCTAACAGGTATGAAATGATATCTCATTGTTGTTGATTTATCTTTAAAGGCTAAATCCTGTACTTTATTGTGACGCCTGTTAAAATTTACTGTGACTCTGGGCCATAACTCTAGCCTTTCTGGATCTTTGAGTTTGCTTTATATAGCTCAATTTTATTTCCAACACATTTGGTTTGTAAGTAAAATAAAAATAAAGGTAAAGAATATTTTTTAAACGATACCTTTACAACAGCAAGTCCTGTATAACACAACCACCTTAACCAGACAGTCCAGCTTGACATCACTAATAATGGCACAGGCCACCACGAAGTGTCCTCAATGGGATACAGGTGGAACCCACAGCCTCACTGTGTGCAGCATATGTCCAAATGGTTTACCCTGAATCAAGTTTTCAAGAAGCAGTCAGACAAACCCAGACTGTGGAACATTGTACAAGATAGCTGCCCTGGATGCTTGAAAAACACAAGGTCAGGGAGATACGGGGGGGGTCAGGTGACAGCTGGCCATTGTAATAAATTTTCACTCAAAGTTGAGACAGGCGTGTAGGAGGCCCCAGAGCAGGGTTCTGAAACCACCTGCTTGGGATTTAACAGGCTCACTGAAGCTGTTAACATCAGGCTCACTGAGGAAAAACTCTAGGGATCAAGGGCATAAGCCAGGAGGTTTCAGCAAAAGAAGGTGGCAATGTGGTGCATGATGGTGGTGGTAAGTAGGAGAAATGGTGTGGACAGATTCTGAATGAAGAGTGGCAGGAGTGCTGAAAGACTGCTCATAGCATACAGACTGTGAGAGAAAAGATGGGCCGCTATTAGCATGGTTTTCTGGCCTGGGAAACTACTGCCATTTCCTGCGAAGGGGAAGAGTGTCAAAGGCTTAAAGTCAAAGGTCAAATATTCAACTTTGGGCATGTTAGACTGGCTGTTGGAAATCCAAGCCCAAAGATCAAAGAAAACATACAGGCTTGAGAGAAAATTTGGAAAGAAATGGGATGACAGTGCAGCAACATCAATTTATAAGCTGCTTAACACCTCCCCTCTGAAGTTTCAAAAAGGATTCTCAACCTGTCAGAAGATTTCTCCCAGCAAATAAAGGGCTATGGTCATGCCTTAAAACTGTTTAACATTTTTATCAATGACATGAAAGAAGACAGTGCATGCAGCACACAGAAATCAAAGGTTCAAAAAAAACCTGGGCAGTAGAGAGCAAACTTGGAAAGATCCAGAAAGGCCAGAACAATGGGCTAGAACCAAGAAAAATTTAAACAAGAGCCACTGATGGGACACACCAGGCGCCACAGCAGATGGAGGAGCTGAGGTGGCTAACGTCCCCTTGCAGAGGGCTGAGTCCCAGCCAGAAGGGCTAGGTAATGAACTTGTGCTCACTTGTCAGGGGGCAGCCCCTGCCCCTTGCCCTGAGCTCAGAGCACACTGCTGTCACCTCCACAATGGCTCTCCCCATCTTGGGGTGGCCCCTGCTCTGCCCCTACCCTTTCCGAGCCCCCCATGGACAGGGGCCACCTTCATCGACTCTGGCACTGCCACTCCCCAGCCCTAGGCAGAAAGGCCTGCACCGGGTGGTGAGGGGGTTTCTGTACCAACTAAAGGCACCCCTTCCATCAAGTAGCATCATTTCTGCATTTCCATACCTGGATCTGGCACTTCTGAGATGGAATCAAAAGGGTCGAGGTAAGGGAAAAACTTCTCGCCTTCCGCTGGAAGCGGGGCTGTCCTTCCAGGAACATAGAACATCAGGGGCACTCGCGTAGTGACATCAAAATTACTGTATTTCGCCCATTCTCCATGTTCACCCAGAGCCCATCCTGGTTCATAAAAAGCAGAGCATGACAGAATATGAATCAGCACCTCACGGCTTGCTCACTTCAGTTAGACACCACTTCATTCCCTGTTATAAAAGCCAGAGGAAGCAAAAACTCAGCATCTAGAAGAAACTCCGCTAGAATTACCACACAGAAAGGTAGGAGGTGGAGTCATTGTGACTCAAATCACACAAGCTCAGGTCTGCACTTGTGGGTGTGTACCACCAAAACAAGATCTGTGAGACTGGGGCATAGTTTCTCACATTTTAAAAAGACATGTGTATCTTTTTCAATTTTCGTAAAACACCATAGCCCAAAGAAAATAACTTCTGGTTCCACATGGTTAACCTTGATTTAAAAACAACTCCTAAGCCTCCTTTAAAATATCTCTTGCAAAAGACAGATTGAATACCCCAAGTTGGCAATTTCCAATCACTTTGAATCTGAGTGCCCTTTTTGATATAAAAAATAGAAAAGAGAGAGATTGTACATTAAGTATTTCATATTAAAAAAATAAACAAAATTATGTCAAGCTGCCATGTACAGGTTCAAGAAGGCTTCTGTGGTTCAGACGTAGGCAGTCCTGGGAGGGCCCTTTGTCATCAAATGCAACTGCCTCAGAGCAGAAGCTAGTTTCCAGCTGGCCTGGCCTTCACAGGGCTGAAGGGGCCATGGTAGCACTGGAGGAGGAAACTGGGCACTGAGAAGGGGGTTCCGAAGGTAATGGCAGATCATTAGGGAAACTTATGACACCTCCATACTTAACAAAATAATATGGGTCTTTATAAGGTGTAAGGTAGGCTTGTGAGAAATGACACAGAGAACTGTCTATGACATTAAGTGGAAAAAACAAACCAGGAAACAAAACAGGACACAAGCACAATCGATCTTGCCATGTTTTACAGCTATACATTATGCACATACACACTCATGCCACAGAGTTCCATGTATATGCATGACTGAAGGATTCATGCCTGCCAGCACTAGTTAGCTCTGGGCAAGTGGGATAAAGGGCAGTGTGCTCTGTGTGCTTCTTTCTCATCACAATGAACACATGCTATGATCTAAAATTGTCCCACTTCACACCTGACAATATTAAGAGAATTATTTCCCTGTTTCTAGGTAGGAAATGGTAGTGTAGTCAAACTTCAAAAGAGCCAAATTTATTAGAGATACTGTTTAGAAAACTGAATCGCCTGAGCATGGCTTCAGAACAATTTGGGGATGGGGGTACGGGTGAGGATGAGACCAACAAGACTGCTGTGAGTGGATAACTGGGGCACAGGAACATGGGGAAAGGGGCTCACTGGCCCCAAACACACCCCCCAAAAGAATTCTTTTAAAAAGACATTTTCATTATTGGAACAAATGAGAAACTGCCTTAGAGACCCGGAGTAGTGAGCCCCAGGATCCCAGCACAGAGGACAGCAGGGGTCAGGCCTGAGGGCCATGTTGGATTCTGCCAGCATTGTTCTGCACCCTCCTCAGAAAAACTAAGAGTTCTCCAACCCTCTCGGTGAGAAATGGGGGCTCCTGCTGAGTTCACCAAGAAAGAAAGGTCAGTATGAGGTCCATCCTGCCCACCCACCTCCACCAGCCAAGATACTTCTTTGACTCAAAACAGGCCTGGCCGCCATGGAGAGAAGTCCTGGGTCTAACAAGGCGGACACAAAAGCACCCAAGACTGCAGACTCAGGGCACTCCTGATTCATGGAAGAGAATACATACCTAATTCACGCAAGCTAGGGAAGTTTTCACAGACAAGTTCAGATGCTTTGAGTGACTCACCAGGGCCATTCAAAACACTTACCGTGATCCGAGGTAAGTGCCACGATTGTGCTACTGGCCAGCTGAAGGTCGTCTAGAGCACTCAAGAGGCGGCCGACCTGTGTATCCAAATAGGAAACACAAGCAAAGTAGCTCTGGCGGATTTTCCGCTGCAGATTAAAAATAATAATGCAAGTGACTACGATTTAATGTGTATGGCATACCCAGATATGGTGCTTGTTTGAGTGCTCCTCCTAAGCCCCAGCTCTTTGGTGCGCTTGGTGACATTTTCAGCAAGAACAGAAAACTCATTCCCTCCCCATACCCTAGCCTCCATGTGTGTGTGTGCTAAGTTGCTCAGTTGTGTCTGACTCTTTATGACCACATGGACTATAACCCACCAGGCTCCTGTGTCCATGGATTCTCCAGGCAAGAATACTGGAGTGGGTTGTCATTTCCCTTCTCTAGGGGATCTTCCCGACCCAGGGATTGAATCTACATCTCTTATATCTCCTGCATTGGCAGGCAGGTTCCTTACCACTGGTGCCTTCCACAGCCACAGCCAAATCCCCACTTTTGGGGCAAATCAGTTTTCACTTCTGGGCACAGATCACAGTGGATGGATATGCCTCTTACTATTCATTTCTGTCTCCTTCACATATCCTTATGAGTCCCAGGAGATGACCATGTACACAAAAACTGACCTCTCAGCCTCCCAAACTCTGAGGGTCACGCCAAAGATGCCACAAAGCTGTATTCATATCCTGGGCTGCTCTAACAAAGTATGAAATACTTTGTGGCTTAAAACAACAGAAACAGATTGTCTCCCAGTTCTGGAGGCCAGAAGTCTGAACTCAATGTGTAGGCAGGGTTGGGCTCTCTCTGAAGGCTCCAGAAGAATGTTCTAGCTCAGGGTGGTGGCTGCAATCTCTGGTGCTCCAGCCTGTGCCCCAGCCACCTGTGGAGTCCTTCTGCTGTCTCTCTCCTCTTCTCAAGAGAAACCCAATCACAGTGGATGTGGGCCCGGCCTATGGCAGCATGAGCTCACCCATGTCACATCTTCCAAACAAGGTCACACTCTGAAGCCCTGGGGGTCAAGACTGTCACAGATCTTCCTGAGGGAAACAACTCAACCCTAAGGGCGGCCATGAGCAGGCCTCTCCTCTGGGCCGTTTGTCACCTGGCAGGAGATCATAGCCACGTTCTCTCCAACAAGCTGCCTAAGGTGCACCCTCCCCAGACTCTCAGCCAGAGTGGCTCCTGGAGCAGAAGGTGTCTGCTGGCCTGACTCTGCCCCTGCCTTTTTCATGGGAAGGAAGAAGATCATGTTTTCAGTGTCTTCCTGGGCCGCCTGCATCAGAATCCCCATCCAGTGTCCTGCCCCACTTTGACTCAAGAGAGCTGGAAGCTGGAAGTGAAGTCCGAGAACCTGCATTTACCACAAAGCACATCTGGCGATTCCAACAGGAAGACAGTGTGAAAACACTGTCATCTGCCTTCCCATGTAAGGGCCCATTGGAATGTTCATGTGGTAACAGAAGGGCAGGGCCACATATGGAATAATCCAGAAAGAGTGTCCTCAACATGCACTTTGTACTTAAGGGAAGGGGGCTGGCAAGTCAGCACAAGGATTCCAACTCCAGAATTGCTCTACCCCCACATCCTGATAAAAGGATGCCAGACACAGCAGCTGGACAGCGCTGGCCATGTGTGTGCCCCACTCCCTCTGCACCAAGGCCCCACTCACTAAGCCATCTCCTGACACCAATGGGTGCATGTGTCAGCTTTCCCACAGAAGGGACTCACCTGGACCAGCAAACCCAGAGTTTCAGCCGGCACAGGAACCGCTAACCACCCTCCACCTGACAGACTGTCACCTGGATTCAGCAGCATCTCCCATCAGTGAGGGTCACCCAGGCCTCATCTCCACCCTGGAGCCCCAGCCAGTTAGTTTCCAAGTTTCCTGACAACCCCCTTCTTTGGAATGGAGATGCTGAAGGGGAGTCTCATCAATCCACCCAGCACATCCACCCCCGACCCCTGTGCTCCACACATAGAAACTTGTGTGAGGCATCCTCACACATAGAAACTTGGTACCTGAAAGTCGGCAGGAATCGGGCCATAGGGCACACTGAGATTTAAGGCTTGGACGTCCTCCCGCTGCCTGAGGTCCATCCAGGGGTTGTAAGCCACCAGAGGAAGGCCAGCGGGGACCTGTGGGTCAGGAGCCAGGCTGACATTCTCCAAGGGATACAGCTTCTGAAATTCCTTGGGGGAAAAGCACACAAAGCCATCAGGATGTCACTCTTTTGGCAAAGGCACAGGCTGGGCCTCTTCTCTCAACCTGTGATACACTGACACAGGTGTCTCCCCCTCTGAAAGTCACTCAAACAAGATGACAGTGCTAATGAAATCACTTGACTGGTTTCCTACAAACCAATCAGCGACAGCTCTCTTCCCTCATAGGGACTGATGCCCTCCTATTTCTTTTGCCATCTCCCCTTCAACTAGAAAACATGTGGAGAGGTGCTGCCAGCTCCCCGAACCACTCTCATGTTCAGATCGTCACTGGGAGAGCTCACAGGCTACGATTATCACAGTGAAAGCATACGAGACATAACAAAGGGGACAGTCTAGGGGACACCAGGAACAGCCCCAGTGCATTCACACAGGATGTGAGTCATTCCCCCACCAATGAGTTGTGTGACATTTATACCACACTGCCAGCCGGGAAGCGGAGGCTCATGAAAGCTTCAGCACCCAGGGCTTTGATAAGACTGGTTACCCAGGTACCCTCTGCGTGCACAGGTCAAAATCCCAGACTTGAGGCAGGAAAGCAGGGGTTTCTGTGGACAGTCCAGGCCTAGAGAGCCACTGGGCAGTTCTGGGAGGGGGGGAACACTTACTCCCAGGGGCTAGGTTCCCCAAAGCTGGGCCAAGGTCTAACCTCATGAACAGGCCCAGGGGTAGGCTAACTCCTTCTGCATGGGACACAGAAGTGAGTCCCCCTCTGGCAAGGGGGCTGACAGGTCCTGCGAGGAAGGCACAATGCTCTGGGCCAGTCAAGGGCAGACAACCACAACATCAGAGAGCAGCCTCTGGTCTCCACTCCCATCACAAATGATGGGTATGCTTTGTGAAACCAAAAGGATGGGCTGCTTAGGCCCGGGGAAATCATGATAGGAAAAACTGAAAAATATTCTGCAAAAGAAGTGACTACATACTCTAAATAATATGCATGTAAGCACAGGATCTGAGGCTCAAACAAGCCACACAGGGCCCTGTGTTTCAAAGCTCGGGGGAAAGGCAGTTAAGTTGACTAGGGTTGCACAGCCCCTAGAGGGGTGTCCAGGGGACCATCGCTTACTGTGGGCTGGGGTGACTGGCTCTGCCACCCTTCTCCATGATGATTTCACCATCCACCCCTACATGACTCACTGTATCCAAGGAAAAAACCCTCCAGTGGAGGAAGTAGAAAACCCAGTGTTTCCAACAAGATTACTATCCTAAGTCTACTTCTTAGCCTTGACCTCTGAAACCCAGCTTCCCACCACTGAGTGCACCAGTGCCATCAGGCAGCCCTGGTGACTGGGGACAGCCAGATGTGGCCATCTTTATGATGACTCAGCTATCACAGCTGTGCTGGATCAGCCCTCAGCCAGCTCTTCACCTTGGGGTATCTGAAGGGGATGTGTGGCTTATGGTACCCCACAGCCAGGAAGAAAGGACTGGCGGATGTTTTCATCTTTCCCAACAACTGTATAGCTTGCTCAGTGCTCTGCTTGTCAGGCAGGGTGCCCTCAGGCACATCCACCACATCCACGGGGCACAGCAGGTTGGCATGGAGTTCTCCATCCGGTCCCCTACAAGTCTTTTAAAACAAAACACATAAAATCAGCTTTTTAAATGCAAGAAACAGAAGGCATGAGAGTTTCACACAACCAATTCAGCTTTTTTACCTCCAGAACATTAAGTATTAGTCATCCAGACTATATAGGCACACAGGGAGAAGAACTGAAATACAGAAATGTTTCTTGTTTTCCAGGCAGAGGCCAGAAGTCCACCCGCACTTAGCTTCCCGTTGTGTATCTTCCATCTCTACGTCATAATTAATTAAAGGAAACTCAAGTAAACTAATGATAAAAAAATAGCTGTCTCCAACTCAAAAATAAAAAGCATAGACAAAGGACTTGAATACATATTTCCCCAAAGACGACAGACAGATGGCCAATAATTACATGGTCAATGATTAATGTCATTAGGGAAATGAAAAAAAAAATATGTTTTCAATTTCAAAGCTTCTACGTGACAGGGCTGCAGTTAACTGGATAAAGTGATAGTCGGTGGAATTTTGGGTCCTCATGTACATCATGCACAGGATGGAACTGAACCTACTGCTTCATTTCCTAAAGTGGACATGTTGGCCACAAGCCCAATTTCAGTTTGGACCTTGGTTTCTATCTCACAAACACCCAGAGGCAGTGGCAGCTGCTACTACATCTCGCTGAGGAGCATCCTTTCACAGGCCTACCTTGTCCACACCGCCCTGGCCAGGACAGCCACCACCTGCCTCTTAGTACCCACTCAGCTGCCATGTTCACATGGTCTGCAACACCCCTGGGGATGTGGTGCGGTCAGACTCATCGCTTTGAGAATGATATGAGGGATGAGTTCAGGGACCTGGCATTTGTGAGGCCACTAAAAGTAGGGAGATGATCTCAGGGAACAGAAGGCTTGAGATGCAGTCTTCCACCCTCACTCTGTTAACACTCAAGCCACCAGCCAATGGTCAGAGCCCTCCGGCTTTCACTGTATTCTGGAATGAAAGCTGTCATGAATTTAGAAAATTCTTCTGCACCCCACCAATCTCCCCCAATCCACACCCTTCTCCCACATGATGGCTCTTAAAACCTCCGAGAAACATGTCATTTCTCAGTGCTCTAGCTGGTGCTCTGAATTTCTTAAATGTGAGTTTTAGTTGCATTTATATTGGGGTGGGGTGGTTCCTCTGAACCATGATTAATTTTCCTTATAGATTCCTTTTATTAATAATGCTCTAAAATTTTAAAGCCCCTATCAAAGATCTCAGCACCAGAACACATCCATTAGGCCTGAGGCAGAGAGACAAACAGTTGAAAGGCTTTATTCCCGTCTGGGCTGAGGCACTCAGAGCACAGGTCTGTCTTCTCCCTTCCATGTCTCACCATCTCCTCTAACCCTCGGCACAGAGCTTTATCCAGGGGGAGCACAAGGGAGCCATTAAATAAGTCTTACACATTAAAGCAGAAGCTTCTGGAGCAACACATCCCAGCAAGCTTCTAAAAACTCATCCACCTCTCCACTGGACCTAATGCTAAAGATCCTAACACTTGTCTCTGTCAAGTCATGATCACAAACCAAAGCCACAAAGCTCACCATAGAACCAGCTAGAAAGAACATAGAATACATGCAATAGTTGACTTTAATTTGTTAGACAGAAAACAAGAGATTCCTCTTCAGAACAGTACCCCTTTCAAAGCCTCACCTTGGTGTTTTCATACTTTTCAGAAGAGGGGTGATAAGGTGGAACAGACCAGCTATATGGAGAATCATCATTATGATTGGAAGATACGCCTTGGGGGAAAAAGTAAAAATCATTAAATACAGCATGGTGAGTCCCTCAATGCCCTCCCCTCCCAAAATGTACACTTTGCACACAACTGGGGAAGGGCCAACCCCCTCTTCTGGCCTCAGTCTCATCTATAAGATCAGGAGCTAGGCCAGATGATAAGATGTCCCCATAAGAGCTGTCCCTCTGGGCTTCTTCCTGAGCACTGAGCACTGGACCTGGCCCTGAAGAGCCCTCACTGGCACCTCTCCCCACCTGACGAGGAAGGCAGCAGAGGCATGGGCACGACCAGGGATGTCTAGGCCAGGGGAGGCTCCATGAAGGAGGTGCCTTGTTGGCTGCCAACCAGACAGGAAGCGAGGGGAATGGCACTTGAACTCCTGCCTTAGGACGTCAGGTCCAGTGCTCATTCATGATGCAGAAATCCACCCACGCTCAGTAGTCCACAGTCTATTTGGGAAAACAAAATAACAACGTGCGACACCCAGGAAGGACGGCAGCCATTTGGGGAGAAGAAGCACTGTGGAAGGGGGGAGCCCTGGGCACAGAGGGGACATGTGTCCCCTCATGCGCAGGGAGGGCAGTGAGGGCCCTGGACAGAGGGAGGGAGGGAGGAAGAGCCTGTGCAGCTCAGCTGGGAGGAACTGAGAGGGCAGCACGGGTACACATGGGGCCTGCCATGACGAGCTGGGAAAGGTGGCCTGAGGCAAAGGGACAGCAGGCAGAGGGCTTCTCAACACCACAGGCACCGAGACGTGGCTCACAGACCTGCTCGAAACCCCAGCACTGCCCTCTGTGCTGTGCAACCTCGGGCAAGTGACCTGACCTCTCCAGCCTCAGTTTCCTCCATGGGGAAGTGACACCCATGAAAAAACCCCACCCCCAGCCTGCCAGAGGATCAGGGAGATGGCCAGGCACTCAGTCAAGGAGGCCAAGTCAGCCTCAAGCAGGCCCCTCCCTGACAGAACCGGTTCTTGAGAACAAAGACCCTCTTGAAAAATGTGTCTCCAGGAGGACTGCAGTGCTGCTTTCATCCCCACTAAGACAATCCCACAAGCTCATTCTTGGGAGGAAGGAGGCCCCCTTCCTGAAGCACCATCTCCGTTCCACTGTGTCTCCTTTCCCAGGCTCTCCCTCCAGTGGTGCTCAGGCAAGGGTGTCAAGATGGGAGCAGAAAGTTCTAGTGCTGCCAGCCTTTCGGCCAAGCAACAGGATTCCTGGTAGATTCGCCTTCAAAACTGGGCCCAACTTTGCAGCCCCTACTGATAAGTGCTACGTGGGACAGGGCTTGGGCTCACAATGCACCCCCATGCTCCCCTGGCAAGGGAATCAAGGCAGCTGCCATTCCAGCTTCCCAGAGGAGGAATGGGAAGATCAAAGATGATGAATGATTTGCCCGAGGTCAACTGCACAGCTAAGCAGCGGCAGGATTGAAGGCAGGAAGAGAAGGGGACGACAGAGGATGAGATGGTTGGATGGCAGCACCGATTCAATGGACATGAGCTTGAGCAAGCTCCGGGAGTTGGTGATAGACAGGGGAGCCTCATGTGCTGCAGTCTATGGGGTCACAAAGATTTGGACACAACTGGGTGAGTAAACAACAACAAAGCAGTGGCAGAGCTGGGACTGGAAACCAGGGGCCCACATCCCAGTGGTACTGCCCATCAGCAGTTCACTCTGCCTCCAGAGATGCTCGTCCCATGGAAGGTGGAAGTGAGAGAACCTGAAAACAAGGGGGACTAAACTACTGTACATGTCTCTGTTAAACCACCATGCTGCCACTAAAAATGATGGTGTGAAGAGTCACTACATGGGAAAATGTTTGTGCTTAAAACACTCACAGTATATAACTATATATACGGAAAATTTCAAATCAGAAAAATAATGCACTCTTTAAAATATAGCTCTTCTCCATGTGCCGCAAGTACAAGTAATTTATATTCTTTAGTTTATACTTTCCTTCTTTTCCACCCAACTTTTTGAAAAATAACCATGAATTATTTCAAGGTAAAAAAAATTAGAGTGTGCTTCAGCATTATCATTTTGGCATTAAAGAGAGCCAGTTCACCAGGTAGTTTTGAAGGTCAGAGACCCTGGTACCAGCTCACTCTCCTCTTTCTGACCTAACTCACAAACAGTGAGCAGACAATCCCCACAAAATTGCAGCCTCTTCACTGGGCAAGTCAGCAGAGCTGCCCTGATCTTACTTTACTGCCAAGGAGCCCAGGGTACAGGGGGTCAGATGCAGAGCTGGACTCATGGGCAACACTGGCTCCCACTTCCTTTCCCCCATCACCAGTATCCAAAAGGAAGAAAAAGCTCTTCTACCATTTCTCACTTTGGGTGAGAACACAAAGTCAAGGTGAGAAGTGCTACTTTGGACAAAGACGTCAGTGACTAACAAGGTGTCCACCGAGCCCAAAAAGGCCTCTGCAGAGAGTTCCAACCCCAGGAGGGGTCTCCAGTCCCCAGGCACAAAAAAAAAAAAAAACAACAGAGAACCCAGACTCTGCAGGGCAAGTAGTACCAGGGTGAAAGACTTTTCCAACCGACATGGTCACGTAGCTGTTCTCCTTGAAGTACTGGGGGATGGTGGAGAAGTTTCCAGCGTGCACCCTCCAGTAGGAGTTGAAGTCATACAGGCGGGTAGTGTCTGGTCTCCTCCCAGTGAGGAAGGACACGCGGCTCGGGGCACACACGGCTTGCTGGTAGGGAGCAGAAGGAGAAGGACACGTCCTCAGAGGAAAACAACGTCTGGCAGCTAAAAGGTAACTAGGCAACCTCCCGGGTCCTCAGCTAACAGCTTGGCAGCTGAGTCATGCAGATCTCAAAGCCAACCAGCTGGATTTGGGCTTCATGCCAGAAAGAAGTCTTTCCCAAGAGGAGCAGAAGGCCTCAGCCCCTCCATCCAGCAGATGACTGTGTCCTTCTGTCTGATGGCGTCTCTTGGGGGCCCAGAGCAGGCAGGGTCTTGGGGGGCACAGGAGGGAGGACCACCAAGGCAGCACCCCCTGCTTCTCAGCACCAGGCAATCCCCATTGTGGGGAAGGAAGCTGAGCAGGACTGGCCTGAGCACGATAGGGCCAGGGCACACCCTCCACCCCAGGAGAAGTACCACTTGAAGGCAACCAGCTGTCTTGCCAGTGGACAACCAGGTTTTCTCAACCACCGTTTTCAGACCATGCTCCCCTTTAACAGAGACACGTTCCCCCACCCCTCAGTGCACAGTGGGACGGGGGGCACACCCAGAGGTGCCCAGACATACCTGGGCAAAGGCATTCTGGAAGAGAAGGCTGCGGGAGGCCAGTTGGTCAATGTTTGGGGACTTTATGAGCTTGTCCCCGTAACAGCCCAGGGAGGGGCGTAGGTCATCCACGATGATGAAAAGGACATTCAGAGGATCTGCACGGGGGAGGGGGTGCAGTGAGATCACCTAGACTGACACCTAACACCCACCAGTGGCAGATGCTAGGGTACCAAGAGGCCTAAGGCTGGCAGTGGAGCCTTGACAGCCCAGACAGCCAAGCCAGGGAGAGTGGAAGCAGGTGCACAGAAGAAGCCCCAGTCCTGGGTGGCAAGGTTAGGCTTTGGCCATGGCCTCAAGCCTGGATGAGGGAGGGAGGAAGGGAAGGAAGGAGAGAAAGAACAAAGAGGGAGGGCAGAAGGGAAGGGAGAAGTGATGGTGGGTACGAGGGAGGGGAGGAAGGATGGACGGAATGGTAGGAGAAAAGGTGGAAGGGGGTTAAGGATGGAAGTAGCCAGGGAACTGAGAGAGGGAGCCCCGCGATGGGGAAGAAGGACGCACCTGTGGCGTTGCCTGACACCACGGGTCCAAGGGAGGCACAGACAGCACCCAGGACCAGGCCAAGCCATAGCAGGGAACGGCTGCGTGGCAGCATTTCTGCCCCACAGCAGCCGCTCCAGGGCTACGGCGACAGGTTTCGGCAGGGTCGGGCCGCCCCCCGCCGCCTATCCCTTGTCAGAAACCGGGCGAGCTGCGAGAAGCGGCTGTAGCCGCCACACAGGCCGGACCCGGCCCCAGTGCGAGTACGCCTGCGCGAGGGTACGCCGGCGCGAGCGTACGCCGGCGCGACCGTACGCCGGCGCGACCGTACGCCGGCGCGACCGTACGCCGGCGCGACCGTACGCCGGCGCGACCGTACGCCTGCGCGAGATCCGGGCCACAATGGGAGGGGCCCTGACACTCGCGAAGCGCCCACCCCGCCCACCTGGATGACCTTCGCGCTGGGAGCGGGGGCCCCGCCCACCTGGCCGAGCGTCTCGCGGTGGCCCACCGCCTTAGTAGGACAGGAGCACAGGGAGTCATTCCAGGTGTCCTCAAAGGTTTGCGTTGCAACCACTGTCCTCAATCAGCAGTTTCTCGCCTCTTTGCCTTTGCTCGTGAAATGTTTTTCACCTAGAAGTGCTTCCCTTCTCTTTTCTGTCTATAAAGGTCCTACTTCTCCTTGCAGATCAGCCCGAATGCCATTCTCCCTCCGTGATGTCCTTTGAGAGCCCACCTTGCTTCAACTAAAAGGACTCCTCTCCTATGCATTTGTTCAACACTTATTAAAAGTATACCAGATATGTATCCCGAGCACTGTTGGCGGCTTGTGAGTTCTAAGTCCCTACCCTGACGGAGCTTGTGGACAATAAATGACCAAATAATATGGGGGTGGGGCACGGGGAGTTTCATGTTATTTTCTATGGGGTGACCAGGCAAAGCCTCACGAGTAAAGTCTCATTTGAACAAAAACTTGAAGGAAGTGAGGGACCGTTGGTTGTGGAGAGCATGCTGACAGTGTGAGCCAATGGCACTCTGGTTGGTGTGGCTGGAGGGGAAACAGGAGATGGGGACCAGGTAGGAGGTGGGAGAAGTGAAGGTCACAACTCTTTGACGGTAAAAATCATTCAGTGTCTGCCTGGGGCTTAGGGTTGAGAAGGATGTCACAATCCTCTCTCTCTTTCTGATTCACCTCTCCCAGTGTAAGAACCTAGTAGAATCCCAGGCAGATTGGAGATCTTTTCTTGCATACAATAATCTATATATGTTAGTATTGTTATTGAGGGTTTCCTATACCCAGACCACGTGCTAATTTTCTCCTCACAGGAATACTGTGAGCTAGATGCTACTATCATTCCCATTTCACAAATCCAGAAATTTTGCAATTCAAAAGGGCTAAATGCTATCACACAGCCAGGAAGTGGAGGTGCCAGGTGAATTTCCATGATAAGGAACCTAATCTGCTGGTAGCCACAGTGCAGTCATTGCAGGAGGCCTGCTACCGTTGCCACAACACCTGTTTCGCTGTTTCCTCAGGTTCCTGTGGGGTGGCTGTTCACACTGCAGCCTGGCTGGTGTTCCCCTGCCTGCCCTGCCCAGGAAGGACCAGCTTCCACCTGCACTCAACCAGACCAGACCATGCTGAATCCTTTGGGGTGGGCCAGCCCAGCCAAGTGCCCAAGCTGCCAGCCTTGAGGTGGCGTCTCAGCTGTCCCTCCACATGCTGACATTACACTTGCATTCAGTTCAGTTCAGTTGCACAGTTGTGTCCGACTCTTTGCAACACCATGGACTGCAGCATGCCAGGCTTCCCTGACCATCACCAACTCCCAGAGCTTACTCAAACTCATTTCCATCAAGTCGGTGATGCCATCCAGCCATCTCATCCTCTGTCATTCCCTTCTCCTCCTGCCAGGATAAAATCTTTCCCAGCATCAGGGTCTTTTCCAATGAGTCAGTTCTTTGCATCAGGTGGTCAAAGTATTGGAGCTTCAGCTTCAGCATCAGTCCTTCTAATGAATACAGGACTGATTTCCCTTAGGATTGACTGATTTGATCTCCTTGCAGCCCTTGCACTGGTGGCTGCCTTTTCCCTCCCCAAAGTCTGGCCCGTAATGTTTCAGGAAGCTCTGAGCTGACCCAAGGACCCCAGTGTCCATTTAGAAAATTGCCACCTGAGGGCTGCCTCCAGGCAACATTCATTAAGAAGCCAAAAGAACTCAGTCATAGGACCACAGGGAAATGGATTTGGCCAACAACCACATGAGCCTGACAGAGGACTCTGCAATCCACAAGGGAATGCAGGCTTGTGAGACCCTGAGCAGAGGATCCAGCTAACCTGTGCCTGGACTCCTGATCCATAGAAACTGTGAACTAATAAATGTGGGTCTTTTTAAAATTTTTTTTAATTTATTTGTTTTTTAAAATTTTATGTATGGTTCTGCTGGGTCTTTGTTGCTGCACAGGCTTTCCCTAATTGTAGAAAGTGGGGACTTCTTTCTAGTTGTGGTACGTGGGCTTCCCATTGTCTTGGCTTCTCTTGTTGTGGAGCACAGGCTCTAGGATGTATGGGCTCAGTAGTGTGGCTCCCAGGCTCTGAAGCACAGGCTCAACAGTTGTGGTGAAAAGTGAAAGTGAAGTCGCATGGTCATGTCTGACTCTTAGCGATCCCATGGACTGCAACCCAACAGGCTCCTCTGTCCATGGGATGTTCCAGGCAAAAGTGCTGGAATGGGGTGCCATTGCCTTCTCCGGATTACATGGGTGAGTACATATGAAAAAAATTAAGCTCTACACCAAAGATTTGTACACTTTAATGCATGTAAGTTATGTCTCAATAACATAGGCACACAAAATCTAGGGAGTGTGCAATAAAATATAAGATAGGGGGAACGTGGACGTCGGGTGTCTCGTTTCCACCGCGAAGACATCTCTACTGCAAAGATGGTCAATGTACCTAAAACCCGAAGGACTTTCTGTAAGAAGTGTGGAAAGCATCAGCCTCACAAAGTGACCCAGTATAAGAAGGGCAAAGATTCCTTGTATGCCCAGGGAAAAAGGCGCTATGATCGGAAGCAGAGTGGCTACGGTGGGCAAACCAAGCCAATTTCCGGAAGAAGGCTAAAACTACAAAGAAGATCGTGCTGAGGCTTGAATGTGTTGAGCCCAACTGCAGATCCAAGAGGATGCTGGCCATTAAGAGGTGCAAGCATTTTGAACTCGGAGGAGATAAGAAGAGAAAGGGCCAAGTGATCCAGTTCTAAGCTTTGGGATTCTTTTGTTCTTACGTTTTGAGAGGAAAATGTTGAAGTTATAGAAAAATTGCCTGAATGAGAATAAATACCGTGATATTCTTACTGAAATCTTTTGTATGTTTACATTGGTTGCATGCTTAATATGGTTCTAAATTAAAATAATGGTAAATTAAAAAAAATATATAAGATAGGAAGAGCAAGATCTTACTAAGTTACAGAAATGGAAAAAAAACAGAGGGAAGGAAATTAAAGGCATATTAGAAAAATAACTTTAGAGCTAAAGAAAAACCAGTTCATACTGAAAAGGTTTATTGAGTATCTAGCACAATGAATGAAAACACACCCAAGTTTATGCATAGCTTGTGAAAGTTCAGAACACTAAGGATAGGAAAAGATTCTAAAAGCTTGTACAAATTTAAAAACAGTATACAAAGTTTCAGCGTGAAGTTTTATATACAGCCAAACTGTCAAGAAATTTTGAGAACTGAATAAAGTTTTGCACACTTACAACAAACAAAACAAAACAAAACAAAACCCACCTGCCAATTCAGGAGACATGAGAGACACAGGTTTGGTCCCTGGGTCAGGAAGATCCCCTGTCGTAGGAAATGGCAACTCACTCCAGTATTCTTGCCTGGAGAATCCCATGGACAGAGGAACCTGGTGGACTACAGTCCATAGGGTCACAAAGAGTCGGACAGGACTGTAGCAACTTGGCACACATGTAGCGTGGTTTCTAGGTGGGGACTCCTGGAGGAGGTGAAAGTGAATTGAATTACAACCAGAACCTGATGCTGTTGAAGTAAAACCCAGTGGAACATGAGGGTGCAGAAAAAGGACTGGGCATCACTAACCTTGACATTTGCTGAGCTTCGGGCTTCCCTGGTGAATTGATGCCTTTGAACTGTGGTGTTGGAGAAGACTCTTGAGAGTCCCTTGGACTGCAAGGAGATCCAACCAGTCCATCCTAAAGGAAATCAGTCCTAAATATTCATTGGAAGGACTGATGCTGAAGCTCAAACTCCAATAGTGTGGCCACCTGATGTGAAGAACTGACTCACTGGAAAAGACCCTGATGCTGGGAAAGATTGAAGGCAGAGAGAACGGGACGACAGAGCATGAAATGGCTGGATGACATCACTGACTTGACGGACATGAGTTTGAGTAAGCTCCGGGAGTTGGTTGGTGATGGACAAGGAGGCCTGGCATGCTGCAGTCCATGCAGTTGCAGAGTCAGATACGACTGAGTGACTGAACTGAACCCAGCTGATTCCTAAGTCTATGCAAATATCCACCTGACACACCAGCCAGCAAAGGCCTGACCTTTCTTTTAAAAGCATTATCTCAACAGATACAAAGAGACTACATATAGGACTGGAGTATGAGATAGATCCAAACATAGTATTAGGAGATACTCTTTAACAAATTAAGGATATACAACTTCACTCCTACTGGGACTCCTGGGAACCCCAGTCCGGGCTGTCAGGCTGAGACCCCCTCCCCCACCATTTCCTCAGCGACTAGGGAAGTCAGAGACTTGGTCTGAGGGCACAGTCTCATGTGGACGGGGGAGGGGCCCACGTCCTGCAGAAACTCAAAGTGAGAAAAGAGGGTCCCCAAGGGATGCATGTGTGGCCCTCCGGACAGCCGACGGGGACCACGGGGTGTGGCGTCCAGATGTGACGTCACTGACCCCGCTTGGAGGGGAGAAGTGAGGGCCTGGGTCATGGAGCTCGGGTTTAGGTCAGCAGGGTGAAGGAGGCCAGCTGTGCTAGGAGTCAAGGTCGAACCCTGAGGGGGGTGCTGGGATCCCAGGACATACAGGTTGTCACTGATTTTCACCCTGGGAGACGCTGACAGGCTTGTGGGAACAGCCCCCTCTCCCGCTTGCCTCTAGGGGGTCCTGCCTTGGAGAGATGCTGGCTCTAAGGTGAGCAAAGTTGGCAGCTGAGGGCAGTGCCTAGGTGAGCTGGAAATCAAGGTGACAAAGAGAAAGAGGGTTGAGGAACCCCTGCAATATCATCTCAGCTCTGGGAAGCTCTGGTCTTGGAGCCTCGACGTCATGTCCACAGTATCCTCCTGGGGTCTCAGGGCAGTGAAGGCCTTGATGTGAGGGTCCTGCTTCGGGTCAACATAAGGGACATCCCCAGACCTGCCAGGGCTCAAGATGAGGACCTTGAGGGAGGACACAGGAAACCCCACAGGTCCTGGCACCTGCTCTCAGCCCTGGGAGACCCTGGTGGCGGCATAAGCACAGGGTCGCAGAGACACTGGAGAATTGATTGATATAAGGGGAGGGGCCTCAGAGGGTGAAGGGGAAGATCCTAGGTTCTGAAAGAATCTGGGTGAGGACCCTGAGGGAGGATTGCCCCTGGGACCCTGGCCCTGGGGTAGGATGAGCCCAACATACGAGGATTCACTTCCTGATATCCGGGTCTCAGCCTGGGGTCCTGAAAGAGGGGGTGGACTTCCTGACATCCGGGTCTCAGCCTGGGGTCATGAACGAGGGGGCGGACTTCCTGACATCCGGGTCTCAGCCTGGGGTCATGAAACAGGGGGCGGAGTTCCTGACATCCAGGTCTCAGCCTGGGGTCCTGAAAGAGGAGGCGGAGTTCCTGACATCCGGGTTTCTGATTGGGGTCCTGAAAGAGGGGGGCGGACTTTCTGACATCCGGGTCTCAGCCTGGGGTCCTGAAAGAGGGGGCGGATTTTCTGACATCCGGGTCTCAGACTGCGGACTTCGCGTGTGGCGCTAGGACTCAGGTGAGCCAATTCCCAGGTCCTGTGGTGTGTCAAGTTTAGGACGCTGAGGGAGGACTAGGGTACTGTGAACCACAATCAGAGGAGACCTCAGAGTTGCCGTCTCTGTTATCAGTCCAGGGTGACCGTGGGGTAGAATGAGCGAAACAGGCATGGTCTGGCTTCCTGACATCCGGGTCTTGGAGAGACTGGGGCCCCGGTATAAGGGGCTGGGGCTTCAGTTGGGGAGAGGCGAGAATCCCAGGTCCTGACCAGAGGCAAGGTGAGGTGCCTGAAGGAGGCCTGAGGGGTCCCTGCGTGAGGACGGACGGGACCCCACAGACCCCCGCCCCTGTAGTTGGCCCTGGGAGCCCTTGGGGTGAGAAGAGCACACTAAGCCTGTCTGACTTCCTGACATGCGGGTCTCAGAGAGACTGGGGACTTGGTGTGAGGAGCCGTGCCTCAGGTAGGGAGAGGACAGAGCCCAGGTCCTACCGGGAGGCAAGGTGAGGACACTGAGGGAGGATGGGAGCCCGACCCCAGAACAGAGGGGACCCTGGTAGTGCCCGGGCGGGATGACCATGTGCAGGATTTCCTGGTATCCGCGTCTCAGAGAGCCTGGGGACCTGGTGAAAGTGGCGGGGTTTCAACATAGCAGACAGAACAATGGCGGGTCCTGCCTATATCTAGGCTCCATGCGAGGAAGCACTGAGGCTGTTAGACCCCAAGGAAGTGAGGGATCCTTGCTCCTGTGGGAGGG
>ML662926.1:2045977-2071696 GCA_007570785.1 Antilocapra americana
TCCTTCCAGTCCCACATCCAACAGCGTGTCCCGGGGGCAGGAAGGGCAGCTGATCCTTCCCTCCGTGATTGAAGAGGGGGCAGTCAGCCTTAGTCGTGAGGGTCTGGGCCAGTGGGGGGACATGAAGTGTAGCACCTTTGGGTTCCTTCTTTCCACAGTGACATGGAGATTCATCTCTGTTTTCTTTAGGAATTTTTTAAATGTAGTTTTTTTTCAGCTGAAGACTTAATAAACTTCAGTATCTAACTTTGTGAATGACAATGATGACACATGTATTGATTCTATCCCAGGCGGTGGATGATACAGCAGGACTAGCCTGGTTTCTGCAGCTTCCCAGGTGGCGCTAATGGTGAAGATTCCACCTGCCAATTCAGGTGACATGAGAGACATAGGTTTGATCCCTGAGTCAGGAAGATCCGCTGTCACAGGAAATGGCAACTTGATCCAGTATTCTGGCCTGGAAAATTCCATGGACTGTATACTGTATAGTTCATGGGGTCGCAAGATTCAGACACGACTGAGCGACTTTCACTGCCCTAAGTCATATGCTCCACCAAGGCCTTTATAAGGGGAGATGATCAGCTCATCACGGAACAGGTCCGTCCCAGTCCCATTTTTCTCTGGACACCTTGCAGCATCCTGAACGAATTTTCCATTTCCTTCCATTCTCTCCCCTTCCTCTCCTTTATTCTTTCCTTTCTGCTCAAGCCCAGACCTTTTAATCCTGCCATTCATTGATTTGGCCAGCTCAGTTCTGGATGGGCAGACAGGCTTAGAGCCAGCAACCCTAGTACTGTCAGTGAGGAAGTGGAGAATTTCTAAAAGCCTCCACCAGGGGCCGCCCAAGCGCTGGCTTCATTGGTGATTCACTTCCTTGCTGCTGCTGCTAAGTTACTTCAGTCGTGTCTTTGTGCGAACCCAAAGACGGCAGCCCACCAGGCTCCGCCGTCCCTGGGATTCTCCAGGCAAGAACACTGGAGTGGCTTGCCATTTCCTTCTCCAACGCATGAAAATGAAAAGTGAAAATGAAGTTGTTCAGTCATGTCCGACTCTTCACGACCCCATGGACTGCAGCCTACCAACTCCTCCATCCATGGGATTTTCCAGGCAAGAGTACTGGAGTGGGGTGCCATTGCCTTCTCCAGATTCACTTCCTTACAACAACATAAAGACCAGGAGTCCCCAGCCTTGGGATCTGATGCCTGATGATCTGAGGTGGAGCTGATGTAATAACAATAGAAATAAAGTGCACAGTACATGTAATGTGCTTGAATCATCCTGAAATCATCACTTCCCCCACCTCCTATTCCACCCCCCACCATCGGTGGAAAAATTGTCTCCCACAAAACCAGTCCCTGGTGCCAAAAAATTTGGGAACTGCTGATTACAGACGAAGGCACGCACTTCAGACAAAACAGAAAAGCCTAATCACGTATTGCATGGAGTGAGGTATGACTGCTTTTTTCCCCCCATTTTCCATGCATGCATGGAGACATGGAGGTTCTATTTGGTCACCCCCTTCCTCCTGCTTTTCCCCATTCCTCTTCCATCTAGGGATGATTTCTACACATTCCCGCAGATCCAGCTTTACAAAGAGCCTCAGGGAAGGGAAACAAGGAGGCCTCAAGGAGGGAGGATTCTAACAGTCAGGGACTTCCTGTGTGAAGGGAAGGGCTGCAGGGCAGCCCCAAGCCAGTCTAGAGGCATTGCATACCTGCACTGTCAGCTGCTGATATTTGGGTATTTCTTGCAAAGGGGAGCCCACAGCTGGATGGCCAGGGCAACATCCAGTCCCTCTGCACTTCTTCAAGAAAAATGGAACTGGGAAGCAGCGGGAGGCCTGGGTTGACATTCTTTTGGGGCCCCTCTCATAGGTGTTCCATGCAACACACCTCAGGTGCCAATGGGTCCATCCACAGAAAGAACGGCTAAAGACAGCTTGAAATGGGGCACTTTTCAGGGGAAAAACTGAATTACCACATGCCTCGTCAGCCAGGTGTCCTCCTGCAGTTAGTAGTTTATGCCAGAAAGGTAGCAAGGGGAGCAACCGGCTTGGTGAGAAAAAGAAAGCTCTCATTTTCTATGGCAGTGACAATACTAAAAGTACCAAGAATTTAAATTGTCTTCACCAGGACATGATTTCCTTATATACTGCATGCTGTTACCTGCGTTTTACTTGAAGAAATGGGGCACTGGGGAAGCAGCCAACATTATCCCTTGTGTAAACAGTGAAACGTGACATTTCTGCAACATCATTTTAAAGTCTATCAGTATTGGAAACTTCTCTGTGAATCTCTAAGGGACCAAAAAGCAAAGTCACAAAAAAGGTACTTAGGTGGAAGGCATACCAGAGAGGATTCTCACTAAAGAGCATGTGTGTTCACAGGCAAAATGCAGCTTGCAAAAGTTCTCAAAGCTGGCATTTCTCTCTGTTGAATTTTGGTAGCCAAGCATTGCCTTTGAACCCCAGACAGGAGCAAAAAGTTGGAACTCCCAGTCCTACCCTTGACCGTGTACCCTGGGCAGAAACCACCCACTGCCAAATGTGACTGTCCCTGATTGCCTGTTTGCCTCCAGCTGGGCGCCTGGACCCCATCTCTCTGAGTGATGGCACATGGCGTGGGCACTGATGGGGCAGTTAAATGAGTGTGGGCTCTGCCTTCAGACAGATGTGATTTCAATCTTAGCTCCCCAGGACAGTCCTGACCCACTGCTAAACTTCCCTCGCCGCATTAGGAAATGTGAATTCCCACAAAGAGATGACCTAAGGGTCTGCTCCCAGCGTCCAGCAGGTACTCAATAAGCAGGGACTGTGGGGAGCAGGCTCTGGTCACCTGAGCAGACTCTAGCCAGTGAAGTTTCAGACACTGGCCTACCCGAGCTCCAGCCTCCATGGAGCACAGCTACAGCAATGGTGCCAGCTGGGCCAGTGAAATGTTTCTGGTTCCAAAGCCACAGCCTATAGCATGGGGTGCTTCTGACTATGAGCAGAGGAATTCTGGTTTCCCATTTTCAGTGTCACTTGTCTTCTATGCCAAGAGTTGGTCAGTTCAGCAGCTCAGTCGTGTCTGACTCTGCAACCCCATGGACTGCAGCACACCAGGCTTCCCTGTCCATCACCAACTCCTGGAGCTTGCTCAAACTCATGTGCAACGAGTCACCCAACCATCTCATCCTCTGTCACCCCCTTCTCCTCCTGCCCGCAATCTTTCCCAGCATCAGGGTCTTTTCCAATGAGTCAGCTCTTTGCAGCAGGTGGCCAGAGTATTGCAGTTTCAACTTCTGCATCAGTCCTTCCAGTGAATATTCAAGACTGATTTCTTTTAGGATTGACTGGTTGGATCTCCTTGAAGTCCAGGGGACTCTCAAGAATCTTCTCCAACACCACAGTTCGAAAGCATCAATTCTTTGTAGCTCAGCTTTCTTTATGGTCAAACTCTCACATCCATACATGACTACTGGAAAAACCATAGCTTTGACTAGACGGACCTTTTTCGGCAAAGTAATGTCTCTGCTTTTTAATATGCTGTCTAGGTCGGTCATAGCTTTTCTTCAAATGAGCAAGTGTTTTTTAATTTCATGGCTGCAGTCACCATCTGCAGTGATTTTGGAGTCCCCCAAAATAAAATCTGTTACTGTTTCCATTATTTCTCCATCAATTTGCCATGAAGTATGGGACCGGATGCCATGATCTTAGTTTTTTGAATGTTGATTTTTAAGCCAGCTTTTTCACTCTTCTCTTTCACTTTCATCAAGAGGCTCGACAGTTCCTCTTCACTTTCTGCCAGAAGGGTGGTGTCATTTGCATATTTGAGGTTATTGATATTTGTCCTGGCAATGTTACTATGTAAACAGCAAGCTGCTTAAAAACAGTCCCCAGAACTCCAGGGACAGGATAGCAGGCTGGAGGCAATGTGGCATGAAACACTTTTTTCTGCCCTTGTCAGCCAGTGGTAGGTCCCAAAAGCAGACGAAAGACCCCAGCATAATTTTTCTGTTTCTCTTCCCCATAATATCTTTTGTACACCAAACTTATCCCAGCCTTTCAACTCATGGAACCCTCCCTGCTGACCTAGTATCTGTGCACTGTTACTGCACCCAGCATACAGATGTGAAAACTGAGGCTGGAAAAGGTCACCAGTGGCTCAAGATCTTAAACTCTGGCCTCTGAGCCACAGCCCTGCGCTGTGAGGCTGATTGGCCATACACCCTCATGGGTAACCGGGGTACCTGGAGGGTCATCGGGCCACAGAAGCCAGGGTGGGCAAGCAAGAGACAGCTTCCAGATCATGGGCTGACAGAAAACCACAATTTTGCTCAGGGAAAACATGGCCTTTGCAATTTAGGGTCCAGGTTAATCCTAAGAATATGATAAGCAACCAAACATGGAGCAAGTGAGACCCAGGTGCCACTCCCTAAAGGCAGCTTTCCGTCCTGTCCAAAGTTAACGTGCAGGTTCTCTGAGACAGAGGGAGCCGCCCAGTTGGGCAAGCAGCACCAGCAGAAGCACAATGCCCTTTCTGCTCATTTCCTCTACCTGCATTTCCTATCAGCACTTGAGAAGTGTGCTATGAAAGCCAGAAGGAAAACAACAATACAGTATACTAACGCATATATATGGAATTTAGAAATATGGTAACGATAACCCTGTATGCGAGACAGCAAAAAAGACGCAGATGTATAGAACAGTCTTTTGGACTATGTGGGAGAGGGCAAAGGTGGGATGATATGGGAGAACAGCATTGAAACATATAAATTATCATATGTGAAATCAATTGCCAGCCCAGGGTTGATGCTAGATACAGGGTGCTCAGGGCTGGTTCACCGGGATGACCCAGAGAGATGGAATCAGAGGGAGGTGGGACGGGGGTTCTGGAAGGGGAGCACATGTATACCCATGGCGGATTCATGTCAATGTATGACAAAACCAACATGATAATGTAAAGAAAAATAAATAAATAAATAAAAATTTTAAAAAATAAATAAAATGGGACATATACATACACACATAAAAAAAAGAAAGTTAACCAGGTGAGCCTAATACTGTTGAGCTTCTGGTCTCATTGCCTGTATGTCACGTTAACACCCCAGAATTGTGTGGGTGGGCCCAGGTTTCGTGGGGCTGTAGTGGGAGACTGAACAGGGCTCCAGATGTCCTGAAACAAGACAGTGGACAGGTTTCCAGAACTACAAACTAGTGAATACACGTGCTTGCCAAGGGTCCTTCCTCTTTTATTCTAGGTTCCTCCCATTTCTACCACAGAAGACCATGACTGGCACATAAAGATTCCATATCCTGAGGCAGTTTGGCAGATGATGGGATCTGTAGTCCTCCAGGTTGACCTGGGGCTGGCCCTCAGTCCTGTCTGTCCCAGGAAGGGCATCCCTGCAGGCCGAAGGCTGGAGGAAGGTAACGCATCCAGTACCCCCGGGCCTCTGTCAGTCTGCTCAGTGTTGGCTCGTAATTACTGGGGCTAGCATCACTTGTGCCTGATGCTTTGTCAAAAAGCCTTGGGGGCCACAAGAGATTATGGATTTAGAAATCATTAACAGGGACACAGAGATCATCAGCACCCAGGCAGGGTCTGGAAAACACACTGACATGGCTACAGTAAACCATGAGACTGTTCATACCAAGTGGGGTACATAGAGAAAATTCAGGGTACTGTAAATAGTTTCTTGGTATCATCCAGTTTCGGTCTGACTACCAGAAGGGTTTAGGTCAAGCTGGTGAAAACACTTGGCTGCTGAAGTGTTCTGGGAGATGGAATGGTGGACAGCAGATCATGGACCTGAGGCAGCAGGCAGATGTTGACTCCTGCACAGTTCAGGGAAGAGGCTGCCAGCTTTATGGATTCCTGGTCCTGCTACAGCCCCCAGTTCACAAAGCCTGTCAGTTTAACTCAGCTCACACTGCCTTCTGTCCCCAGGGGCCCCTATATACATCTTTGCTCAAAATCCACCAATGGCCCTCAAGTCCCAACCCAGGCCACATCCTATAGCACCTGTGGGACTGGGGGCTGATGGTGTCCATGCTCTCCTCCTTTCCTAGCTGGAGGCTCTTCACTGTCCCCATCTCCCAGCTGCAGGCTTCAAGGTACAAGCCTGCATTCCCACTCATTCTGGGGAAAGCTCTCTTGGGAAGAGAGATGCCTCTTCAACCACTATTCATAGTAGGTGCTTTCTGGTTTACAGACTGCTTTCATGTGAATCATCCCATGACTTCTCACTCCCATCAGATGCACCGACAAATAGGATTACTCCTAACGGGGACATTTCACACTGCGCTCATCCTTCAGATAAGAAATGGAGACTCAGAGAGGGAGTGATTTGCTGAGACTCACACTCCAGCAGTGGTGGTGCTGGGGATCAACCCAGGTTTCAGATGACAGAATGGAGTGTCTGCTTCCTCCCACATGGCCTCTGTGGAGGACCAGAGCCTGCCCAGCCTACCTGGGTAGCACTGCACATACCAGCACGCAGCCTGGCCTCTGCAGGCAATGGATGAAACTTCACAGCACATCAGAGTCTCTAGACATCCTTTGCCAAAAACCCCTCGGGGAACTTGAACTGATGGTGTCAGCCTAGGGACCCTACACAGACTTGCCTATTCCAGCTGCACAGCTGTGCTCAGTTCCCTCCATGGGTATGACCCATTGGGGGGCCCTTTCCCTATTTCCCATTCAAGGAGACCCTCTTCTCTACAAGGCCCAATCCAGATGGCCCTCCCTTCTAAAAAGCCCTCCATGGTCCCTTGATGTGAATCAGGGGTTGGTTCCCCACTCTTCATGCTCCCCAACCTCTGCCTCGTTTCAGACTCTGCACTTTACAGGTCTGCCTGGAAGATGCGCTCCAGCCTCCCCACCGCCCAGCCCTGAGTGATGCATGGGTGAGTGGACACCTGACGCCCTGCATGGTGGAGGAGCCTCTTGTAGGACGGGTGTCCTTGGATGTGAATGAGCTTTGCCCCGTGAGGTCTGGCACACAGACCTGCCCTCTCCCATTGGGTGGTGCTTACACCAGGGCTAGCAGATGGCCGGGTGGCCAGTGCCCTGGAGAGAGTTCTCCTGCCCAACCCAGCAGCTGTCTGATGTGAAAGATGCTAAGAGCTCTTCTCCCTTGGCTGCGTGCAGGGCAGAGCATGGTGCCACCCAGGCAAAGGCACTTGGCATCCTGTGTGTACACACAGCCACCGCTCAGGCACCAATTCCTGGTGTCGGTTCTCCCACTTGGTCAATAGCAATCATGAGGCCTCAGGCACTGTGAGGGCCCAACCACCAGGCCCCACTGTGGACACCTCCAATGCCTGTCTGTGCTCGGCACTCCCCGACGGGCTGGCAGGAACTGTCAGGTCAACATCGCAGGTGAAGGGATGCCCTGCCCAACTTTGCCTGTTCCCTGTCCCCTTGGTGATGAGTCCCCAGCCAGCCTCTGGCACCAACTCCCTCTACCCCCACCCTGGGAATAGCCTCACGAAAGAGCCATCCCAAGAAGGCTGGCCCTGGAGTGGTCTGAGGAGAGGTGGCAAGATGGGGCCTTGGTACAGGGTTGGCATCCCCTGCCCCACTGTTTATGAGGACCCATTCTGGGGGTAGTCCGTGTGCACTCAGCCCTAGGCTCAAGGCCATAGCCCAGCTGTTAGAACTTGTGCTGGGCTGGCAAGGGGAAAGGAATTCCCTGGCAGGTGAGAAGATCCAGGTATGTGGAACGTTGGGGGAATAGAGGGAAGTGACTTCTTTGCTTTGCTGCCCGCAGGAGGATGAACAACTCAGAGTGAAGAACAGCAAGAACCCAGGAGAGGCCCAGGGTCTTCCCAGTAGCTGACAAAACCTCAGGCAGTGGACAGACATCGGCCCAGGATACAACAGGAGTGGCTGAACCTCAAAGACACTGAACGTTCCCCCAAGACATGCCTGACCCGCTGGCATCAGGGGTCCTCTTGGGAAAACCTGCATCCCTGACACGAGGGCCAAGGAGACTGGGAGGCAGGCCCCTGAAGACCGGGACTACCCAGACGTCTCTGAACTTCTGAGCCTGCGGCAGCAGCCCAGCCCCCCACCCCATAATGAGCTGGTGATCCCCCGCCCCCACCCCCAAGGGAGCAAATGGGACTGGAGCCCTCCCTCACAGGTGCCCTCCGTCCCAGGAAGCAGGGGACCTGGCCATCCCTGATCTGCTGCAGGACCCACAGCACTACCAGCAGGAGAACCAAGGAACCACGGGAAGAGGTGGTCACCTACTGCCCGGCCACCAAGCAGAGCAAAGTTATCACACAACGCAGGCCAGGCTTACCAGGCCTGGTGATGGAGGAGACAGACAACACTCCCTCCCCCCATCCCCGCTGCCTGGGGACTGCAGCAGAGGATACAGGGTTGCACTGAGCGGGCAGGAGCCAGGGGCCAAGATGAGTGCTGCCGCCGCCTAGGAGGCCAAACCCACAGAGTGGGGCACGTGGTCAGTACAACAAGGCCTCCTGGGGATCGATGGGTGGGTGACTGACCAAGGCACAGTCCAAAACGACACTGAGGCCAAGGGCAGCCACCCCATTAAATGGGTCAAGGTCCCTCACCCAGGTTTGGCCACCAAGCCAGTTCTCAGACCTGAAACTGAGGAACTGGGGGTTGGGGGTAGGTCCCCAGGGGAAGGATGCTGCCGCACCACAGCAGACAGACACAGGAACGACCCCAGTCCCTCCCAACGGGACCTCGGGCTCTGCATTGGTGACTCCACATGGGGAGGTCAGACCACCAGAGCAGTGGAGGTTGCCAGACACAGGGTCAACTTGACACTGATGTGAGAGTCCCAGTTAAATCTGACTCTGCAGGACTTTGGGAGGACCCCCTGGGCTGGGGATTCTGGGCACAGGGGGTCAAGGGGAAAGGGACACAGGGCCAGTCCTGAGGATTTGTCAGTCGATCTTGAGCTGGGAGAGCCTGGAATGCAGTGTCCTCCAGAGACAGGTACAGGGCTTAATGAGACTGTCGAGGACTCCTTCAGAACCTGGGGGAACATGTGATGTGAGGGAAAGACAGTAAGGCTGAAGAGAAGCCCTGTGTGAACTCCAGTGAGTAAAAGAGAAACGCAAAGAAAATAGGGGGGATACACGCCCCACTTATGAACTGGAGAACTTTCTCACCTCTGGTGGCACCCTATGGGTGTCCTCTGCCCCTGACTCCTCACATCCTCTCTGTGCTTTACCAGGTCACCATGGTGGGCACACAAGTACTCAAAGGGTAGCCAGATGGGGCTCCCACCCAGAGTATGAGAGTCCACTCACTGAAGTCCTCTCACCATGAGTATGGGATGGCAATGAGCACTTGAGACTGCCCTCCCTGCTTCTCAATCTCAGAAACAAAACACCTGGACCCGTTCAGTGGCCCTCAGCCTGGTGTCCAGAAGCCCCCTGCAGTGCTGGTGGGGCTGGTGCCTGGGTCGTAGACAACTTGCCCAGACAGAAGACAGTGAAGAGCAGGTAGACCCCAGAGCTCAGGAGTGATGGATATGTGCAAACTAGCATCTCCCACTCCCAGGTCAGATGTGATATAAAGGCCTGTGATGCAGATGCAAATGGGGCAGCACCAGAGGCTCACAGAAGCTCCCGATGTCCCCCTGGGTGGGACCCCACCCCCTGGGCAGGCAGCACCCGATCAGCAGCAGCAGAGTGGCCATCCGTGTCCGCGGGTCCTATGTGTGCTGCATCCTCTCAAAGAACTGCAGCAGAACTGAGATGAAATTAGAAACATGTCCAGTTCTCAGGCTGGCCCCTCCATCTGGGCCATATGGAGAGGGGTGTGGTCAATGGGAGCTGCCCTGGGGACAGAGGGTAAGTAAGTCTGGCTGACATCCCGGAGCTACACGGCTGCCCCTAGGTTTGTCTGGCTTGTGGGAGTCCAAGGCCCAGAACTAAAGCTAGGCAGGGACCGAGGGACTGACATGAACGTGAAGGAGCCCTCTCTCACCAGCAGAGTGCTAGACACCAAGACAGTGTCTCCTTGGAGACTGCTCGCCCCAGGTGCCTAGCCTGGGGGTGGACTGCAGCCCCCAGAGGAAGGGCCTGAGGGACATGTGCTGACCTCTGGGGCACTTAAGTCTCCAAGAGACCAGGTGAATACTGAGTCCATCACTAGCCTGCAAACAGAAGAGGAAGAATCTGAAACACAAACAACCAACGACCAAGAGCAGGTACCCCAAGGAGACATGATTAGCTACCAGTGCAGAGCACCAGACCCCAAAAGAAGTGCCCACAACTGGGCACAGAAAGGACACACAGCTCAGCAGAGATATGGGCAACAGGCATTTCAGACAGGAAACCACATTGAATAAAGAGTACATGCGGGAAACCGAGAATCTGGGCTGAGCCCGTCCCAGGTCAATGCTGCCCACAAACACACAGCAGCAGCAAAGTGGAACCCTCACCAAACCTCAGAGACCCAGGTGGGGTGGGAGGCAGCACTCCCCGTGTCTCGGTCTGCACATATGGGCATGTGAGGAGAGCTGAGGTCAGCAGCAGGGAAGGGACAGTTGTGGAGAAATGCTACAGAGCAGGTCCTCACAGCTGCCCCCATCAGCAACCACACGTCATAGGTGTCCAGTTTACTGGGCAAGGTCTCGTTCAAAACCAGGATTTGGGAGGAACAGCAGCAGCCACTCAACATTCACAGGACCCTCCCTCATGATCTGAAACCAATACCAGGAGGTTCTGGGGTGTCTGGAGGCAGCTGGCAACCACTCTCCAGGCGAGGAGCGGGGCATCAGCATGAGAGAGTTGGGTGTGGTGATCGCTCGGGTCCCCACAATGCTGAGGCTTCAAATCCAGGGGGCAGCCTCTGCCCCTCAACTCGTGGCCAGGAATCTTCTGCAAGGAGAGAGCAGGCTGGAAAAAAAAAGCACTGCTCCAACTCAACATTCCTATCGTAGCAGTTGTGTGGGTACCCGGCTAACAGCAACCAGTGAGACACCAACCTTGCCTTCCTGGTACTAGGGGACGCTCGGGGGTCCAGACTCATGCACAGCAGCCACAGCCTGGGAGGAAGAGGGGGGAAAGGTGGCAGCAGGAAGATACAGGGCACCCCAGAGCTCCCAGATGAGAGCACCTGACACTCGGGTGGACAGAGAAAGGGATATTACAGTTGTGTCTGGAAGGAGCACAGTCGGTTGTCAGGGCAAGAGGAGCCAGTGGTCCAGGGGCAGAGCTGCTCTATCCCTGGGCTGTGACCTCACATGAGCCCCACCTGCCCCCTGCGAGCCACCCCCACCAGGCCCTGACCCTGCAGGGTTCAGCTGCTTGCCCGCGGTTCCTCTCCTGGTGGGGCTCAACCACAAGTTCACGGAGGGTGGCTGACTGACTGTGGCGGCCCCCAGACCCTTCCAGAGTGGCAGTGTGACAGGAGGAGTCATTTTCTCTTGTTCCCTGTGGAGTCTCCTGGGCTGTAAATCACCATCACTCCTGGGGGATGGGTTTCTGTGCTGACCACTAAGGCATCGTGAGGTTCCTGTCCCAGCCTCGTTAGGACAGGCCAGCTGCTGTGATGAGCAGAACCCACCCTGAAGGAACCTACACATGTGTTTCTCATTGGTTGGGCCCTCCTGGGTTCCTGTGGTCTCAGGTGCCTGCCAAGGAGAAGACTATGGTGGCTTGTGTCCAACATTGTTGTCTTGTCACAGGTGATTTTCTCCTCCTCATGCAGGTGAAGCCACCCAGACAAACAGGCAGAAGAGTGTTTTCTCCTCTGGAAACCAAGAAGGCGCTCTGCTTTGAGAGGTAGGAGCGCTGTCAGCCCCTTCTTGCTCAGGGATCCCACCCACACAGGTGAGATTTGCAGGCGCCCAGGAGGAAGGGGTTGGATTGGCTGAGAAACTGAGTGACGGAAACTGGGATCCAGTCACATACCCCAGTAGAAGACATAGCAGTGGCCAAGCCCCAGGGGTCAACCAGGCTCCCTGGTAGCTAACCCAGACCCAGGGAAGAAGGTGACCCTTTGTCACCCAGCAGGTGGGCAAAAGTTCAGTGGGATGATGATGCTCAGGGCCAGCCAGTGCATGAGGACATGGCACCCTTGCCTGTGGTTGGGGGAGTGGACCCAGGGGAGCCTTTGCAGAAGGCCATTTGCTGGCATGTGTCAGCAGCTCGAGTGTGTGCCCTGTGCCCCGGACCTTCTCCTGCATGGCTCTTGAGTCAGTGAGTGTGTGGTCACATTAAGTAGCTGTATTGGCAGAATTTTTCCCTTCTATCAGGAAGGAAGTGTCAGTAACTCGTGGGACCCCCAACACTGGGAGGTGTAAACAGACACCGTGTAAGGGTGAAAACAGACAAATGAAGATGTGCAGAGGTAGAGGAGTGTGCCTGAGAGGCTGAGAGTATAGACGTCATCCCCCTACTCCCCCCTTACCCCTGTGGAGAGATGTCTGGACAGAGCTGACCCTCTGTCTTCATTTGCTGGCAGTTGCATCAGGATTGCACCGGATGGCTCAAATTATGAACCGTGTTGGTTCAGGAGGCTGGCAGTCGAGGTCAAGGTGGTGGCTGACATTGGCTCTCGTGAGGGCTGTGGAGAGAGTCTGTCCCATCTCTCCCCCATCACTTCCAGGGGTGTTGCTGGCCATGTGGGCATGTCTGGGCTTGGAGAGCTCCGCCTTCCTTTTCACTCAGAGTTGTCCTGAGTGCCTGTCGGTCTCTAAATGTGTCCTGTGTATGGGGACAGCCCTCCTGTTAGAGGTGGGTCCATCCTAATGAGCTCACTGGACCTTCATCAGCTCTGTGAAGACCTTTCCTTTGTCTGTAAGGTCACGCCAAGGTACTTGAGATTGAGACCCTAGCATCTAAATCTGAGGGAACGCAATGTTTTCCTCACACCCTACAAAGGCTCTGAGGTAGGAACACACTGGAATGTTCTAAGGATGGAAGGATGGCCTTTATAGCTACTGGGGGTGAAGCCAGGGGTGAGGAGAGCAGGCCGCCAGGGTAGGAGCCAGATCACATGGGGCCTCATGGGCCTGTGAGAACTGTGGCTCTGCTGGGCTCAGGGAAGGGAAGGCCAGGGAGGCCCTGGGCTGGGTTCCTCCGGGACCTTTCCCTGTCCTCACAGCCACGTGGAAATGGAGGCTCCCTGTGAGGTGCTGAGACCCTGCTGAGGTTCAGGCCCGTGGCTCTGCTCCTCTGCCTCCCCTACTTCCAGTAAACAGTGACCCCCCTCTAGGTACAGTGAAAGAAGTGAGGATGGAGGTGCATGTGGTCAGATTCCCTGCAGTCATGGGCTACCTCTCTATCCCGTGGGCCTCCTCAGCCATTGAACAATGTGACTGTAACCTAGCGGGTTATTTGAGGTTTGAATTCTGTGATCCCTGCGTGGGGCCATCTCAGGCCCTGGCAAGGACATGGAGCGCACCTGTCCCAGTGGTTTCTGCTCTCCTTCATTCTTTCTCTAGGCTCTGGGAAGGGACCGGGGCATCTGCTGACAGTGGAGACCAGGGTGTAGGAAGGGCTGGGAGGAAGGTGGCTCCCAAAGGTGCAGGGAAGACACTTGGCAGGGCCGTCTGAGGTCCAGGGTGGATCCAGGGCCAAGGCCAGATTGGTTAGCATGAATCTGTGCTCAGTAGCCCTGGGCTGAGGTAGGAGATCCGCAGAGCATGGGCAGGGTTGGGGGCTAGGGAGCTGAAGGGTGAGGTGGGGGCCAGGGGTGGGGGAAGCCAAGCCCAGGATTGTGCCTGTCTGTGCTGGGAGAGGACCAGAGCATGGCCACTGGGCTGTGAAGCCAGCAGAACCACCCTCTATCCCCAGTGCTCCCAGGGTTTTGAGTCCCTCTGTCTTGGAACTCACCTCGTGCCTCTCTCCTGCTGTCCTGCCCTCTTTCCTGACCTCCCCACATACTGCATGTGATGGGTGGGTCCTCTGGTTCACCATCCTCTGTCAGCAGACTACGTGGAGATGGATGGAAGGAGTCAGCCCTCTGGCCTTGCTGTGGGATGGGGACAAGTTCGGCCACGGAGTAATCACGGGTAACTGATGTCCTGCACCACGTTGTCCGCATGGCCCCTGGTGCTGCCCTGGATCTCAGCTGGGTTGTGCTTGTTTATTTTCTGTTGAACTGATTGGTGGTGGGGGGTGGGGTGGGTCTGGGGTTTCTTTAGAGGGGCAGCAAGGGTCCCTGGGCTGGAAAACAGTGGCTCGAGGTGCCTGACCACCACTCTGGGCCTCAGTCCCTGTTTGTACTCTGAGAGGCAGAGGTGGATCCAGGTCTGCACGTGGCACTTCTCTCTGTGAGTGTACGTATGTGTGTGTGTCCTCACGTGTGTCTGTGTGCCCAACAGACTATGAGAGGCACCACAGCACCCAGCCTGGGTTCTCCAACCCTACTGCCTGCAGCCAGGTCTGAGCAAGTCCCCTGACTCTCCAGGGGTGAGGCCCCACAGCAACTCCTGTCTGCTGTTGAGTCGCTTAGGAACCTGATGCTTGCAGGCTCCCCACCGGGGCCCTCCTGTTCTGTCCCTGTGGCCTGCAGTGGGCAGACTGAGAGCTGCCCATGGCCTGGTGGGTTCGTGGAGCACCAGGCCTCTCCCTTTCATTTGGCTCCCTCCCTCACTTGGCCTCATCCCGAATTCCCTTTGCTGAGCTGAGCCCATCTGAAAGGCTCAGAGGACCCAGTTCACCCTGGTTCCTCTCCATGATACAGTCTTAGTCTCTAGCAGGCATGACTTTGAATCACTTTGTTCTCCTTCTGTGTCCTGTCTTTGCACACAGGACTGGTGAACATTGGGGACACTTTGCTGTGCCCAGAAAACATAGGTCATGACGAGATGAAGGAGCTGGAGAATCAAGCCCTGCTGCTAGACCTGGGACAGAAGTACCTGACTGCGCTCACCAACTCCCTCTGGCTGCTGCAGCCTGTCCCAGGGTGGGTCGGGAAGGATATCTTCCAGGTGGACATCCCCAAGCACCTGATCCCCTTTGATCAGGAGGCCTGTCCAGACTGGGCTCTTGAGAAGAAGGTGACACCATCCAGTCACCACCACACCCTGGATGTGCCCGTCTGGTTCAGTCTGAGTCAGCCCTGCCCTGGGGTGCACTGCCCACTTGGTGTGGGGCCGGGGGCCAGGGGTCAGGACTTCCCTCATGCAGTGCTGCTCTGGATTCAGCAAGAGTCTTCAGGACTTTGACCTTTACGAAAAGATGGCATGGCACTTGTTTTGGCCCTGCTGGGTCTGGGTGGTTGAGAGAAATGTGTTGTCAGGAAACCGGTTAGAGATTTTTCCTCCTTGTTCTGGTCCAAATTCTGTGATGCTGGAACAGTGTATAGGTTTCGAGGGGGAAGGCTGGGGGTGGGGATGAGCATAGGCAGAGAGGCCTGCAGGCCCAGAAACAGGTCATAGTCTGTCCTTGCAGGTGACCCTTGTCCTGCTGTAAAGTGTCCTTTGGCTCACAAAGCATGTGTGTTGGACACAGTGCCTGGCCACCTCATGTCCAAAGACAGGCTCCTAAATATACCTCTGAGGGCAGAGCGACAAGGGCTGGTGTTCACCTTGGGGAAACTTTGTACTTGTCTTCGGGTTTGGGGTCTTATGTTTTCAAGGCCCTTGGCAGTGGCATGACCCTGCTTTCTGGTGAACCTCTTAGGGAGAACGCTGGATCACGAGCTGGAGACACTCAGCTGCTGATTAGAAACTTGTGGCATTGTTGGGGGGCCCATGAGGAGCCCCTTCTGCTGCAGGGTGCATGACTCATGGGAGGTGATACCCCCAAGGTCAGGAGCCCAGCTGGGCCATCTGTTGAGTGGCAGGCAAGGCCCAGGGACCAACCCATCCTGGGCTTGCCTTAATGCTTGGCTTGTGAGCCAGACTCTTGGCCAAGCATGTGAAATGCTGCTGCTTCAGATGAGAAAGGACCACAGGGACCAGACTGAGGCCTGCCTGGGGTGTTGGCTTCCAGCCTCATCTGGCTCACCCAGTGCTGTGTGTGAATAGCATGGACAGATAGAAAGAACACAGACTCGCAATTCTTGTTCAATTCTTTATTTAGTCCAGTGCAGTTTTGCTTTACTTTATTAGAGCCAGAAAATCAATATTTGATTACAAGATAGTGCTCTTTAGTGTCCCTAGGAATCTGGGAGCTCGGGAATGGGCTGTCCTTGACCTGCTCACAGAGGACACACATAATCTGAGGACTCTCCCTGCTCCTCCTCCACCTCAGGGGCCTTGTTTGGGGCTGGGAAGGAAAGGGCCGCTGTCAGGATGGAGTAACAGGTGTTGCACAAAGCCATCAGTGATTCGTAATCTGGGTACTCTGGGGGGCTCTCAGGCAGTTCCACTGGGCCATCCCTTCCAGCAGCAGCTGGTGTACAGATATGGCATTGCTGGACATACCCTCTCCGCTGGGGCCACCCTGCTCACTGGGGAGATGGTTTCCCCTGACCGATCCAGCTACCCTACCCATAGACCAAAGGTGAGAGAGCACAAATGAGTGCCAGCTGGGGGTTCTGTGAGCAGTTGGAGTTCCCTTCTGGACTTTCTTGCCTGACTTTTGGGTGCACGGATTGTGGTGGAGTTGAGGAGAGTGTCTGGTTGCCACTGCTCGCTTCTTTCTCTTTGGGCTCACTATTGCACTGGTGGCGGGCTGAGCAGTTGTTCTGGGGTCATCTTTCCTCTGGATATTCTGCAGGAGGAGAGGCTTGTCTCTCTGAAAATTAGAGTTGAAATAGATCTGAAAGGAAATGAAACACTTCCACCATGGTGGGGGAGAGGAGCCCTTCCTCCCCACCCTCCCCACCACTGTCCCAGCCTTGCCTAAGTATGGAGATAAGGTCTTTTCATTCCTGGCAAGTTATGAGGCCCTAGCATGTCTCTCCCTAGAGCTCCGCTGGGGCTGGCCTCTCTTGAGGTTTTACTGGCCCTCCCTGACATCAAGTGGCCCCTCGGGGTCTGGAGTCACCCCTGCAGGTCCTGTCTAAGGGGTTCATGGAACACAACAGGCCCTGCTTTCTCCTCTTTCATTAGCCACCCTCTCACAAGAAAAACATTCTCCTTGGAAATGAAACCCACCCAACACTTGACTCATCTAGCCTAGTCTCCCCGGAATGGCTTTCTACATTACCATCTTCTTCCCTGCAGAGGGACCCGGAGGGTGGATTTTACTGAACCTATAGAGGTTCAGTTCACGGATTAAACTCTTCATGCTGTCTGTCTTGAAGATCTGGTCCACGTCTCTGCGCTGGAGGACCTACATCTAGAAGAGATCTGCCTTGATGACCATCGTGTCTCCCTCGTTGTTCCAGTGCACAGAGGTGAAGGCTGCATCCTCCACAATCCTCCAGAGCTTCCTGGTGAAGGACAGCCTGAGGACGGCATTGTTCTCTTCCTCGTTGGCTGTTTCTGGGTTTGGGCCCTGTGGGGGCAGATTGTCATGGAGGCCTGGATTAGGGCTCTGAAGTTGGTCACCCTGCTTCTCCAGAGCTTTCCCTGAATCCACGTTTGGATCCAGGGAGGAATCACAGGGATACCCTGCTATGGGCTTCCCATGGGGCCAGTGGGGCTGCGTGTGCCTCATGGGAACTCTGACGAGCCATGGAGCCAGTCTAGGTTAGGAGCATTCTCTACCCAAGCAGTGAATGCTCAGGGCAGAAGGGCCTCAGACCAGGGTCGAGGTGCCCCATAAATTTCTGGAGATTCTAGAATCTGTGTCATGGGCCAGGCAGCCAATGAAGTGGTCAGCTTCCTTAATTGTTTCATGATGTCACAGAGATGATGTGGAGAGGCAGCCCTGGCCCAGTGTAGGGGAGGGGGGATGGGGATGGAGATGGGATCCCCAGCTTGTCTCTTGTCTGAAACTACAGAAAAGTGTTTTTCTGGTTGCCTGAAAAGGCTCCCATCTGCTGCCATGTGCCTTGTTTCAGGGAGGCAGGCCTTGGACGGGTTGACAAATGTGCCCCTGGCCCCACTCCCTTCCTACCAACAGGCAGGCTTTTGCTGAAGGGCCAGGCCCTGGCAAGTCTGGCTCAGCTACCACTGAGAGAGACCCCAGGGGTCAGATGGGCCCCTGGCAAGTGTCCCTCTCAGAAGATGGGGTATGTAATGGGCTGTTTGGCCTAGCCTGAGTTGGTGCTCCCACCCCTCCACCCCCGGCCCCAGCCTTGCCCCTCTTCTGGCTTTGGTCTTTTCTGGTTGGTGCTGCCGGTTGGTAGGTCATGTTCAGATGGCCCCAAAGTCAGAGTCCTGTTGTCCTGCTCCCCTGCCCCCCAGGTCAAGCTCTCCCCAGAGTAGGGCTATGCTCGAACACAGCAGGAACCACCTCACCTTCCACTTGACTGTTCCCCAAGCACCTGAGACACAGACTCCTCATGATGCCATGTGGGAGAGCACAGCCAAGCGCTCTGCTGAGCTTGCAGCCTCCCGAGCTCTGCCCACCCCAGACGTCACCCCACTGCAGATCACAGGCTGCTGTCTTCAGTTTCCATTTCTTCCAATAAAGACCACTCTCGTGTCCCTAGAGTGTTCACTTTGGGAACACCTGTGTGTGTGCTTTTCTCGTCCCCCTCCCTGAGCTTTGGATTCAGCCTCCCTGGAGGCTGCCTCAAAATTCCTGTTTCCTTTCATCAATGGGTTGGTTGGGCTTCTACTACCCCTGTTCCTGGCCTGCCATGTCCAACTTGGGTCTCCATGGGTACCTGCCCTTTGAAGGACTTGACTGGGGGCTCAAGGTACAGCTTGTCCTGTTGAAAACAAGCATTTCACTGGTCCTCCCTGAGGCCAGCTCTGACCTTCTCTGCCCCTGTCCCTGTCCCCACCACCACTGTGGACCAGTTCTCTCTTACCTAGATGGCAGGTACATAGAACGATTTTGTTGGCTCACAGGTTAGGCGCGTCTCAAGGGGCCTCCTTTACACACACTCACTCCCAGGGACATGTCTGACTTGTTGAGCTAGATGTGACCAAAGGAAGTCCCCGTCCGCCTGTATTTGAAAATGGATGAAAGTCTGGGTGTGGGACTGGACGAAACCCCAGTGAGAGTCACCTGTCTTCACTGCACATGGACAATAGGGCAGTGAATTTGGAGATGCATGTTCTCTGACCTTCGTGGGCCACTGTTCTTCAAAATCACCGTGTAGGGGACAGACCGGCACCTTGGACAGGCCCACGTGTGAGGACACTAGGGCACCGTCCCCCTAGAGACAGTGTCCCCCCAGTTCTGCCACTCAGCAGGGTCATTTGCCCTGTGTGAGGGCCACTGCCTGTTGTCTGAAAGGGGGGAGCTAAGAGGGTGTGGAAGGGGCTCTCCAGGGACCTTTCAGCCTGAGGTCTGGCGGTTAGAATGGAGCTCGCAGGCCTTGACCTGTGCTTGCTCCTTTGCGTTTGTGCTTCTAAACAGGTTGACAAACCCTTCCTTCAGGTCAGTTCATCTGACTGGGACATGAACCTGGAGGCTGTGATCATTGGTGGGGGCCCCTGGTGGCTCCTCTGAAGGGGACCAAAGACTGTGGTATCTGTGGAAGCCTGGTTAGGTGGTCTTTCCTGCTCCCATCCTCACTCCACTCGGGGTCCCTCCTCACCCCCTGGGTCCTGAGGGAGCTCCCTTTCCTGGTCCCCCTCTTCCAGGCACCACCCTGGCCCTGGCACTGGGTTTGCATGGCACCAAGGACTCTTTGTCAGCTGTGGCTCAGGACACTTGTGTTGTGCACACACAAGCCCTCATGACATCCAAGGCCTGCCTTTCACAACCTCGCTCTCCTTCCCCTGTGCTTGGCATCCTTGCCCCAGTGTTCCCAGCCGAGAGGCCCTCCAGCTGCTCCCCACCCTCACTGCAGCTGCAGAGACCTGAAGCCTTGGGGGACCACCTGTTACCTTCCCTCCCATATTGGAGAAGGCTCCTTTAGGGGCCTTATCCCAGTGGGCCCCGGGGCCATAGAGTCAGGCCCTCCCTCCCTCCCGCTCAGTGAGGAGCTGGTCAGCCTGGCAGGTTCCTTTGGGCAGGAGGGCCTCCTGCCCCCATGGCAGCAGCAGGGACAGAGACACTGGCCCCCGGCAGAGTCAGTTCTCAGCAAAGCACAGAGCAGCCCTACAAGGCTTCTGATTCTCCTTGTCCCCTTCCTTCCGCAGGCTGGCTTTTTGTCACCTCAGAGGCATCGTGTAGCACTGAGAAGAGGAAGGCAGGAGAAGACGGAAGGTTGGGCCGTGGCCTGGGGTGGGCGGGAAGGGCGGGGGCTCCAGAGGAATTGAGACCAGGGCTCTGAGCCCACCTCTGCTCACACTAGAAGGTGATCCTGGGAAGATGCCCAAGCCCCTCGGCCTCAGTTCTTCATCTGGGAGGTGAGCAGGTGTGAGGAGCCCCGTATGTTGGGCTAAAGGATGGCTCTGAGGGACAAGACAGAGCTCACAGGGCCTGGCAGCTGTTGGCACTGTGATAGTGGGGCAGGAATCTTGTACTTTGTTGCCCCCAGACACTCCTCCACTCTCCACTGTGGGATGGGGTTGGCTGCTTTGTGGTCCAGGCATGTCAGAGAATATGACACTCAATAGGATGTGGAATAGCTAATCAGCCAAACAGGATGTTTCATAAATAAAACAAAGAAACTTTTCTACTTAGACTATAGTGGACCATAATGTTTGTTGCTCAGTTGTGTCTGACTCTTTGCAACTCCATTGACTGTAACCCATCAGTCTCCCCTGTCCATGGAATTCTCCAGGCAAGAATACTGGAGTGGGTTGCCATGCCCTTCTCCAGGGGATCTTCCTGACCCAGGAATTGAACCCAGGTATCCCACGATGCAAGCAGATTCTTCATCATTTGAGCTACCCAGTAAGCCCCATTTCCGAATTTGGGTGTGGAGGACTGCTCCAGCAGACCCAAGCTGCTCTAGGTAATAGAAGCAAGAACCACTCTTTGCCTCCACCTCAGCTGGTCTTCCATCCAAACCATTATTTTCCTTCATTGCAACCCCAACGAAAATCAAGTCCTTGATTACAATCAAGATAATTTAAAGCTAGTTAACACCTTGGGTTCCAGATTCCATGAACCAGGAAAAAGAGGGTATTTCCATGGATTTCTTGGGCACCACTTCAAGGGTGTACAAAGGAGTTCTGCAGGATTCCTAGCAGATATGGGGTATGAAAACATCTCCTTTGCCCCTGTGATCAACAGCAATATGACAAGAGCCAGCACCCCCTCCTTCCTGCCCCAGAAGGAGATCTCTCTTGGCTTTATCCAAGTTGCAAAAGGATACCTCACAGCAATGATCCATTTCAGAATTTCCCGTCACCCCAAAGACATACTATCTGCAAGTCTGAAGGCTGCCACCACCAAGCCTCACCACAATCATGTCCCATAGAAGGAACCAAGCTTCTCAAAGCCCCAAACTGCCCTGGCTCAGCCACTGACACTCCAATGCTCCTCCTGAAGCCCCATCGCCCTGCCCTGTGTTGCTTTGTTCAGTGTGACTAGGGGACGTGTTTCCACCTTCCTCGTGTGACTACAGCTCCTAGACCATCACTCTAGGTGTGGGGGTGTTCTGCTTCTCCTAGTGTCCCCACTACTAATACAGCCTTTCACAGAGCAGAGGCTCTGTAAATACATGAGCCAGTGAGCAGGGGGCTCAAATAATTATCTGCTACTTCCTTAAATAACCCAGGCAAACCCAAATAAACTGAGACAATTTAGTTTTTGAAAATGACACACAAGAAAGACAGAAGCACAAATTCAGATGATTACTTTTATCATCTGATTCTTCCCCATCAATATTACTGCTAAGTAAGCTCATGTTTCCAAAAACAGTTCTAAATCCAATTCCATTGCATTCTGTTCAGAACCACCAAACACAATGGAAGAATTTCCAACCTCTTACAAAACAGCAAACCTCTTGTTATTGAACTGGGTAAGCACAAACACACTGTGATCAACATCATTCACAAAGCTGAGACACTGAAGTTTATTTAGCCTTCTGTGAAAACAATGAAAATTTAAAGATTTTCTAAGGAAAACAGAGATGAATCTCCATGTCATCGTAGAGAACAGGAACCCAAAGATGCTACACACCAATTTCCCCAACAGGTCCAGGCCTTCATTTCTGAGAAGGCTGACTCTTCCCTCTTCAATCACAGAGGGAAGGATCAGACTAGCTGCTGCTCTGGCTCAGGCTTCTGAGTCCTCCTCCCTTGCAGCCTCTGGAGACAAAAGTGGGAAGGCCCTCAAAGCCCTTTGACTCTGAGCAGAAATGCCATGCATTGCCACTTGCTGGCAATAGGTCCAGGGACCCCACAGGAACTCGTAGTGAGCAGGGTGGCTGTCAGGCCTGCACCCACACATGGATCAGCAGCTCCCTGGGCTCCCCAAAGACAGAGTGCTCACTCCCAACACACACACCTCCATCCTGCTGAGTGCTCCCCAGACCACCTCTACAGGGGCGCAGTCTCCATTCCACATGATCAGGCTGAGGACCACCACCAGGAGTCCGGCCTTAGGCAAGCCCTGCCTACCGCTTAGCATCACATCACAGGTGAGGCCCAGGGTGGGGACCATGATGTAGATGTGCTCCATGGGGTCCACCTCCTTCACCTCCACACCAAAGACCAGCTGCAGGCACTCTGAGGCTTGGCTGAAGACCACCGGGAAGTGCTCCTGGTTATCCCTAAGGTCCTTCTTCAGCATTTCCACCTGGGAGGTCAGCTCCTTTACCGGATACTTGAGGAGCAGGAACTTCATCAGGTTAGCCATCATCTCATTCAGAGCTTCCTAGGGCAAGGCCTCTGCAAGGGTGGAGCATGGGACTGCCGAGGAGGAGGCCAAGGAGATGCAGCTTCCCCTGCCTTAGCCCCCAAGAGCTGTGTATTCACCAGGCCTGGCCTCACCTGGGTCCTGAAGGTCTTCCTCAGGCTTGCTCAGTTCATTCATCTCAACCACGAGCATGATGCCTGGGATCAAACCACAGACAGGAGTGAGGCAGGGGAACAGATGGGGACCACAGGCCTGGCTGGGGGAGAGAGAGGCTGTGAATGGCCTTGACTGAGAACTGCACCCTGGGTGGTCTGACACAGGCCTTTTACAGGTCTCCTCTTGAGGGATGCATTCAGACCTCACAGGGGCATGCATCCAGGGCTGTCAGTCCCCTGGCTACCTGAAGGAGGAAGTGAGGTGGTTCCCCAGGGTGCAGTAAACACAGCCTGAGATTTCCAGGGCTGACTAGGTGGGGAGGTTAGGCCCTCATAGGGTCCCCTCTGTCCTGGGATCGGGAGCCCCTGATGCACACTTAGGGCACACTCCTCGCCTTGACTGCTGGTACTGCCTGGACCTCCTCTGCTCTCTGACCTTAGGACATGGGCCTCAGACTTCTGCCTTCACCTCCTGGCTCCTAGAGCTCCTTTGAGAGAAATGGATGGAGCACCTTGGGGGTATCTCATGCATTTCTCAGCCAAAGCCACTCATATCCTCTCTCGCCCTGAGGCCAGTGGTCCTTATATGTACCCCTGCATCACTTCCATGTCTTGTTTAACCCCATGAATCATGCTCGTGGTCAAAATGAGTGAGCTGAGCAAGCCTGAGGAAGACCTTCAGGACCCAGGCGAGGCTCAGGGCTGGGTGGAGGTGCAGCTCTTGGGGGCTGAGCAGGAGGAGGCCACATCTGACTTGGCCTCCTACCCCCCAGCATCCTCCTCTTCCCTTGGGGAGGCCTTGCCCCAGGAAGCTCTGAATGAGATGATGGCTAACCTGAAGAAGTTCCTGCTCCTCAAGTATTGAGCCAAGAAGCTCAAATACTTCCCAGGCAGAAATGCTGAAGAAAGTCATTAGGGATAACCAGGAGCACTTCCCAGTGGTCTTTAGCCAAATCTCAGAGTGCCTGCAGCTGGTCTTTGGCATGGAGGTGAAGGAGGTAGATGCCAGGGAGCATGTCTATATCATGGTCTCCACCCTGGGCCTCACCTGTGATGCAATACTGAGCTGTGGGCAGGGCCTGCCCAAGGCTGGCCTCCTGGTGCTGGTCCTCAGCCTGAACATGAGGAATGGAGACAGGACCCCTGAGGAAGCATTTACTCAGCAGGATCGGGCTGTATGTTGGGAGTGAGCACTGTGTCTTTGGGGAGCCCAGGGAGCTGCTGACCCACGTGTGGGTGCAGGAGGGGTAACTGGAGTATGGGCAGGTACCAGAGAGCCACCCTGCTCTCTATGAGTTCCTGTGGGGTCCCCAGGCTTATGAGGAGACCAGCAAGTGGCAAGTCATGGCGTTTCTGCTCAGGGTCAACCAAAGGGCTTTTAGGTCCTTCCCACTCCCTTCTGCAGAGGCTGAGAGGGAGGAGGAATGGGGGGCCTGAGCCAGAGCAGCAGCCAGGCTGAGCCTTCCCTCTGTAACTGAAGCGGAATCAGTCAGCTTCTCAGAAATGAGGGCCCAGGCCAGTTGGGGAAACTGGCTCAGTGTGTAGCAGTTTTGGATTCCTGTTCTCTACAATGACATGGAGATTCATCTCTGTTTTCTTTAGAAAATTTTCAAACTTTGATTTCATAGAAGGGTAAATACACTTCAGTGTCTTAGCTTTGTTAATGATGTTGATCCCAGTGTGTTTATGGTTACCCAGTTCACGAACAAGAGTTTTGCTGTTTTTTTTTTTTTTTAAAGAGATTGGGAACACTTTTATTGTGTTCTGTGGTCCTGAACAGGATACAATAGAATAGGAATTAGAAATGTTTTGAAGATGCGAACTTATTTAGCAATAATATTGAATGGAGAAGAATTATATAATAAAAGTAATTGTAGTGAATTCATGTTTCTGTCCTTCTTGTCTGTCATTCACAGTAACTAAATTATCTCTGTTTATTAAATTTTACTGGGTTATTAGAGAAAGTATCAGACAATCTGAGCCCCCTGCTCATTTATTCTGAAGACCTTTATGGAGCCTCTGCTCCATGAAAGGCTGTTTTAGCAGTGGGGACACTAGGAGAAACAGGACACTACTACACTTAGCACGATGATCTCGAAAGCCGCAGTCACATGAGGTTTGTCTTAGAGGTGAGGGGAATCTCTGAAATGGATCATTGCTGTGAGGTGTCCTTTTGCTTCTTGGATAAACCCCAGAGAGATCTCTTTCTGGGGCAGGAAGGAAGGGGTCCTGGCTCTTATTGCATAGCTGTTGGACCACAGGGATGAAACAGGTGTTTTCTACCCACCATCTGCTAGGAATCCTTGAGAAATATGAATCGTGTTCTTTTATGTGTGGCCCAGGATTCCCTCTGTTGGCCCTCCCTCTCTGCCCTGGGAAGCTGATTAGCAAGTACATTGAAATGACAGTTGATTTGGTCATCTGGACTTTATTATTTTCACTTGTGAGCATGGTCTAGATTACATTTGGATGAAATGAGTGAAGAGAAGCTGCAAAGGTGGACAGGACCTGCTGTGTGACTAGAATCCTGAGATCTCTGAGTGAGCTGTGCCCAGTTGGAGACATTGCTCCCCATCCCCAAACCCACACAAACACCCAAACTGAATAATATATCCCCTGGGAGGAAAACACACAGAGCAGCAATTTCGACTGTTTTTTTTTATTTTTTATTTTTTTATTATTGTTTTTGCCATACATTGTCATGATATCACCATGGGTTTACATATGCTTCCCCTCCGGGTCCCCCCTCCCTCCTCCCTCCCCCCCGGGAAATATCGCTGCACCAGTCCCGAGCATCAATCCTGGGCTGGCGATTGATTAGACACATGACAATTAACATGCTTCAATGCCCTTCTCCCATATCATCCCACC
>ML662926.1:2071796-2092331 GCA_007570785.1 Antilocapra americana
GCTTCCCCTCCGGGTCCCCCCTCCCTCCTCCCTCCCCCCCTGGAAATATCGCTGCACCAGTCCCGAGCATCAATCCTGGGCTGGCGATTGATTAGACACATGACAATTAACATGCTTCAATGCCCTTCTCCCATATCATCCCACCCTTACCCTCATCCACAAAGTCCACAAGTCTATTCTATACATCTGCGTTCCTTTTGTTCGACTGTTTTTTTTATTCTGCTTTGTATTGAGCTGCCAATTCTCTGAGGTGTCTTAAAAAGAAAATAATTTCCAGAGGAGAGAGGGACAGAGTCTGAGATCCAAATAACACAAAAAGTAAGTACTAGCCAGGAAACATGCAACATCTGCCAGCGTCCCCGGGTTCAGGCAGGATCAGAAGTGTGGAGGCAGCAGAGATTCACAGGTTAAGGCTGTGCCTGGCCTCAAAAGGCAGGAGTCACTTCCTGGCCTAAGGAGGTGGTGAGGTCACTGCAGTGGGGGTGCAGATGGGTGCAGGGGGCTGAAGGGGCAGCTTTCCCTGCTGGGTGCCAGAGAACCACAGGAACAGGAGATGTGATTCTGGTCACATATGAGGCACCTGCCACATAGTCAGTGGACACGTGGAAAAGGTGGAGAATTTCAAGACCCATGTGACCTGCTCAGACTCTCCTCCCCAAAATGAAGGAGATTTTTAACCACTTCTCTTTCTTGAACATTTGCTTGGCAGTGTAGTATTGGAGAGATGTCAGCTGCTCTGCCACCTCTTGTCTTACTCTCTCCCTGCACACATGGGGACATGACCCTGCCAGGCCTCTTCATTTAGGAAGGGTCATGTGATGACCCGGGGCCAGTGAATTTTGAGCAGAAGCATTTTTGTCAGGACCATTTGTTTTGAAGGGACACAGTCGCCCAGGGGTTAATCCTCAAGCCAGAACAACACACAGACACAGAGCACTCCTAGTGTGGGTCCTCTCCCAGAGACCAAAGTCCTGCACCTCTGACCTTTAGAGAGGCTGCCCCACAGGGAGCTGGCTGCAGGAATTCCTCCCACCCCTCACAGAGACCCACAGAACCCCCGCCACCCCCCTTAGCTGCACTGTCAGCCTCCTCCAAGCTGTACTCAGTCTCCACCAGGAGGGCAGCAGCTGGCTGCCAAAGTTCCTTGTTGGGGTTGGAGGCATCCTCCTCATGGGTCCATCCCCTAGGCCTTCCACCCCTGCTGCCCAAAGCACCTCCTCTCCTCCGGAACCTGGCCTTGGGTTTTGTCCTTCCTGTCCCCTACTCAGAGTAGTGTAGGCCCTGGTCTTGATGACTTTATGTGTCTATCTTTATCTGGAAGTCTCAGGTCAGCATCCCCTTCCACAGTGCTTCAGGTGGAGCCGACAGGACTTGACACAGCCCATGGGCGAGTCTCCTGGTGGTGGGTCAGTAGTAGTCATTGTTATGGAAGTGCAGGGCACATGTCTATGATCCCGAGGTATATCAGGCCATTCCCTTTGGAATCCCACGTGTTGGAGTAAACTCAGGGTCTTGTGAATGTGACTGTGAGGTCCTAGCTTTTGAGCCTGAGTGTGAGAGGCAGAGGGGTGTCTGGTCAGCCACCTGCGCAGCCAGCTAGGACTTTGGTGTCCCCAGTCAGGCTGTTTGAGCAGAGGCCAGGCTCTAGCAGTTGGCAGGGTTGGTCCCCATGACATTCTCCCAGGCAACAGAGGTCCCAGATTCCAATGAGGATTCAGAAAGGAGCCAACCAGGATAGGACTCTGGGGTCCCAGAGGTTCAGGCTGCAAATAGGGTCGGCTGCCCCAGAGACATGGAAGCAGCAAGCCCCTGGAGATCCCATCAGACCTGCCTGGGGCTGGCCGGGAGAGGGAGGGGGGAGCAGATGCCACTGCAGGTGAGCTGCCGCCCTGGCCTCCATGAGGAACTCTGTGCTCTGGGGCCCAGGCCGGGACCACAGCCCTGGGGGCCACTCCAGGATGGACACATGACAGCTCTCATAACAGGTGCTCCTCGTGAGCGTTACTGGATATGACTGTTAGGTATGATTGGGTTACTGCTCTGGGTACATAAGAACCTCAGGCCTTTGGCTGCTAGGAGGCCCAAACTGCCCCCTGTGCCCACTGACTTATCTGGAGGTCATTTCCAGGATCCAGCAGCTTTAGCAGCAGCTTCTGTGTGGACACAAACCACACTGTTCCCAAGCTGATCTTGCCCAGGACATCACAGATTGGACAGGTGCCTCCTCTAGCTTAAGGGTTCTCAGTGAATGTTCTGCTCCTTTGTGAAGTCCCTGTTTTTCCTCATGGCTTCCCTGGAGGCTCAGTGTTAAAGTATCTGCCTGCCATGTGGGAGATGCAAGTTCAATCCCTGGGTTGGGAGATGCCCTGGAGGAGGAAATGGCAGCCCACTGCAGTATTCTTGCCTGGGAAATCCCATGGACAGAGGAGCCCACAAGGGCTACATTCCTGGGGTTGCAAAGAGTTGGATATGATTGAGCAACTGAACACTCACACATACGCAGAGCTAAAGTTTTGCTCTGGACCCTTGTATCCTTGGCAACAATCTGACTCCTGCCTGGATCTTGACAGACTTCTTCTGTGGCAAATAACACTGGCAGATGTCTTAAAGTGGTTTTTGAGCAAGTACAGGGTTCAGGTCCATACCTGGCCTCGGTTGGGGTCTCTTGCTGTAGACCACAGCCCCAGGGGGTCTCCCAGGAAAAGCAGGTATTTTTTGAGTCCATTCATGAAATGAACTGACTGATGGATGACAGTACTTGCCCAGGGGAAGTCCAGCAAGCATGGCAATAGCAGCCACAACATATCAAGAGCAACCCAGGGCATTCTGCGGGCGGGCATTTCCCGGGGGCACCATCCTCCCCAGTAGACTGTGCTTAAGTACAAACCACCCAGGCACCCAGGTCATCCTCACCAAGGTGGGGCCAAGCAGAAGGAGCTCCCTGTCCATCAGAGGGAAGCTCTCGCATTCTCTAAGTGCCTTGAGCCTGCCCCTTTAGGTGCTGGTGGGAGTTGTCTCAGCCACGGTTCTCTTCAGAGAAGCCCCCATTCCCCAGCCACAGCTGATGTCTGCTCTGACCTCTAGCCTCCTTGGCAAAGGACTGACCTCCTGTCTGGCTCTCACCTACCCTCCTCTGTGGCAAATATCACTGGCTGCTGCTTTAGGGACCTTTGTGAGCAAGGAAGGAATCCCAGGCCTTTGCTTGTCCTGTGTCCCTGAGCTAGGCCTGGGTACAGGGATAGGGCTGGGATAGTGGTGGGCTGCAGGATGTGAAGCCAAGAGCTACTCACAGGATCACATCTGGGTGGAAAGCCATGTGTGCTCAAGCATACAGAAGGAGGGGCATCCAAAAGACCCACATTCTCAGCCCTGCTTTGTATGAGAGTCCACCAGCCCTGCAATCACTGTCCTTTAAAGGACAGGCTTCCCCTTGCCTGACATTCAGTCTGCCCAGGGCAGTGAGCCTGCAGGAGAATGTGGAACCCAGCAGCAGACGGGAGAGAAGAGAGGAGAGTGGGCAGTGGAATGAGAGAGCAGGACTGTAGCCTGAACATAAGAGCAGCCTTCAGTGGGCTGTGCCTCCAACCCTCCATGTCCAGGAGCATTCTCCATCCTTACACTCTCTGTGCTAGATCCCACCCTTCATCCAGGGTCTCATCTTCATTCCAAGGGAGATGGTGTTTTGAGGGGTTTAGGAGAGTCTCTGTGGGCAGGGTCTCTGTAGAATGGAGGCTTAATAATACAACTTCAGACCCTTGATATGAGATTATATTAGGTTCCTAGAGCTTCCCAACAAGGTACCAAAATTGGTGGGCGGGGGCGGGTGGGTTGTGACTTCCTCTCTCTTCTGAAGGCTCAAGTGATTTTCTGAAAATCACAGTGCTGGTAGGGCCATGCTCCCTCTGATGGCTCTGAAGGAGGATTTTTCTTGTTTCTTCCATCTTGTGAAGTCTCCAAGTGTTCCCTGGTTTATGGCTGGATTACTCCAGGCTGTGCTTTCATGCTTCATGGCTGTCTCCCTCTGGACATGCCTACATTCAATTTGCCGTCATCCTATAAAGATAACAATCATATGGGATAGAGTTCAGTTCAGTCACTCAGTCATGTCTGACTCTTTGCAACTCCATGGACTGTAGCATGTCAGGCCTCCCTGTCCATCACCAACATCCAGAGGTTACTCAAACTCATGTCCATTGAGTCGGTGATGCCATCCAGCCATCTCATCCTCTGTCGTCCCCTTCTCATCCCACCTTCAATCTTTTCCAGCATCAGGGTCTTTTCAAATGAGTCAGTTATTTGCATCAGGTGGCCAAAGTATTGGAGTTTCAGCTTCAACATCAGTTCTTCCAATAAATATTCAGGATTGATTTCCTCTAGGATTGACTTGTTGGATCTCCTTGCAGTCCAAGTCTTCTCCAACACCACAGTTCAAAAACATCCATTCTTTGGCACTCAGCTTTCTTTATAGTCCAACTCTCACACTGATACATGACTACTGGAAAATCCATAGCCTTGACTAGATGGACCTTTGTTGGCAAAGTAATGTCTCTGCTTTTAAATATGCTGTCTAGGTTGGTCATGACTTTTCCTCCAAGGAGTAAGTGTCTTTTAATTTCATGGCTGCAGTCACCATCTGCAGTGATTTTGGAGCCCCTCAAAATCAAGTCTGCCACTGTTTCCACTGTTTCCCCATCTATTTGCCATGAAGTGATAGGACCAGATGCCATGATCTTGTTTTCTGCACGTTGAACTTTAAGCCAACTTTTTGACTCTCCTCTTTCATTTTCATCAAGAGGCTCTTTAGTTTTCTTCACTTTCTTCCATAAAGGTGGTGTCATCTGAGATTATTGATATTTCTCCCGGCAATCTTGAGTCCGGCTTGTGCTTCATTGAGCCCATCATTTCTCATGATGTACTCTGCATATAAGTTAAATAAGCAGGGTGACAATATACAGCCTTGACATACTCCTTTCCCTATTTGGAACCAGTCTGTTGTTCCATGTCCAATTATAACTGTTGCTTCCTGACTTGCATACATATTTCTCAAGAGATAGGTCAGGTGATCTGGTATCCGCATCTCTTTCAGAATTTTCCACAGTTTGTTGTGATCCACATAGTCAAAGGCATTGGCATAGTCAATAAAGCAGAAACAGATGCTTTTCTGGAACTTTCTTGCTTTTTTGATGATCCAGTGGATGTTGGCAATTTTATCTCTGGTTCCTCTGCCTTTTCTAAATCCAGCTTGTACATCTGGACGTTCTCAGTTCACGTACTGTTGAAGCCTAGCTTCGAGAATTTTCAACATTACTTTGCTGGTAGGTGAAATGAGTGCAATTGTGTGGTAGTGTGAACATGCTTTGACATTGTCCTTCTTTGGGACTGGAATAAAAACTGATATTTCCAGTCCTGTAGCCACTGATGAGTTTCCAAATTTGCTGGCATATGGAGTGCAGCACTTTTAGAGTATTATCTTTTAGGATTTAAAGTAGCCCAGCTAGAATCCCATCACATCCTCTAGCTTTGTTTGTAGTGATTCTTCCTAAGGCCCCCTTGACTTTGCACTCCAGGATGTCTGGCTCTAAGTGAGTGGTCACACCATAGTGATTATCAGGGTCATTAAGATCTTTTTTGTATCGATCTTCTGTGTATTCTTGCCACCTCTTCCTAATCTCTTCTGCATCTTTTAAGTCCATACTGTTTCTTTCCTTTATTGTGCCTATCTTTGCATGAAAAATCTCTAATTTTCTTGAAGAGGTCTCTTATTTTTCCCATTCCAGCTGAGCTATTTCAAATCCAAAAAAATGATGCTGTGAAAGTGCTGGACTCAATATGGCAGTCAATTGGGAAAACTCAGCAGTGATCACAAGACTGGAAAAATCAGTTTTCATTTCAATTTCAAAGAAAGGTAATGTCAAAGCATGTTCAAACTACAGCACAATTGCACTCATTTCACATGCTAGTAAAGTAATGCTCAAAATCTTTCAAGCTAGGCTTCAACAGTACGTAAACCAAGAACTTCCAGATGTTCAAGATGGACTGAGGAAAGGCAGGGAAATGAGAGATCAAATTATCAACATCTGTTGGATTATGGAGAAAGCAAGATAATTCCAGAAAAACATGTACTTCTGCTTCATTGACTACACTAAAGCCTTTGACTGTGTGGATCACAACAAACTGTGGAAAATTCTTAAAGAGATGGGAATACCAGACCACTTTACCTGCCTCCTGAGAAACCCGCATGCAGGTCAAGAAGCGATAGTTAGAACTGAACATGGAACAATGGACTGGTTCCAATTTGGGAAAGGAGTACATCAAGGCTGTGTATTGTCACCCTACTTTTTTAACTTATATGAAGAGTACGTCATGGGAAATGCCAGGCTGGATGAAGCACAAGCTGGGATCAAGATTTCTGGGAGAAATAACAACCTCAGATAAGCAGATGATACCACTCTGATAGCAGAAAATGAAGAGGAACTAAAGAGCCTCTTGATGAAGTTAAAGAGGAGAGCGAAAAAGGTGGATTAAAACTCAACAGAAAACTAAGATCATGGCATTCATTCCTATCACTTCATGGCAAATAGATGGGGAAACCATGGAAACAGTGACAGACTTTATTTTTCTGGGTTCCAAAATCACTGCAAATGGTGACCTCAGGCATGAATTAAGACACTTGTTCCTTCAAAGAAAAGTGATGACAAACCTAGACAGCATATTAAAAAGCAGAGCCCTCACTTTGCCTAAAAAGGTCTAGTCAAATCTGTGATTTTTCCAGTACTCATGTACGGATGTGAGAGTTGGACCATATAGAAGGCTGAACACCAAAAAATTGATGCTTCAACTTCACATCAAAAAACTATGATGCTGAAGAAGACTCTTGAGAGTCGCCTGGACAGCAAGGAGATCAAACCAGTCAATCCTAAAGGAAATAAACCCTGAATATTCCTTAGAAGGACTGATGCCGAAGCTCCAATATTTTGGCCACGTGACATGAAGAGCCAACTCATTGGAAAGGACCCTGATGCTGGGAAACATTGAGGGCAGGAGAAGAGGGTGGTAGAGGATGAGATGGTTTGATGGCATCACCAACTCAATAGACATGAATTTGAGCAAACTCTGGGACATAATGAAGGACAGGAAAGTCTAGCGTGCTGCAGTCCATGGGTCACAAAGGGTCAGACACAACTGCAGGACTGAACAACAATAACAAGGGCCAGCCTGGCTGAAGAAGCTGTCAGTCAGGTCCCCCAGGAACCCTGCAGTAGGCCCTGTCCCCCAGCCGGCCTGGCACTGGCTCCTAGCTATCCCTCTCTCCACTGGAGGGACAGTGACACTGGTCTGAGTCCTCTGTGTCCCCTTCATTCTGCTGTTGTGGTGGCCTGGGGGATCAGCCCTGGTGGCATGGACAGCTGGGCCACAACTATTTTGTTCCCTGACCCAGGTCTCCCATGACCAGAGTGTCTGAAGGCGGCATTGGCTCCTTTTAGGGCACTGCTCTTCAGAAGCCCACCTTCCACCCATCACATTGGAGTCAATGTGAATGTTGAATTGGAAAAGTCACCTACTTATCTGAAGGGACGCATAAATCCAAGGTGGTCTATAAAACCATGGTCTGGATATACACTGAAGTTTCTTAAACCCAGTAACACGTGTCCACTCCAAACCACATGGATATGCTTTCTGATTTACTTGGGGTTCATGCCTTTTCAATCCAGCACCATTTCAGGCCTTTGTATGAAGATTATTGGGAGCCTCTAAGTAAGATGGCCCTAAAATGTGGTACCCAGCCCAGGTTGGCTAGAGGAGATGATGAAGGTGTCATCCTTTGCATGGCTCAGGCACTTTCCTCAATGCTTGGGTCACTCATGGATTTGTCCACACAGGCCATTGAAGCTTTGGGCTGCTGCACAGGGTCGGACCCTGAGTTAGGGGTCTGAGGTGGGCAGTAGACTGGCAGCAGAGTCTTCTGTACTTGTTGGAAAGAGGACAAGATGGTCACCTGGATGCTCTGAATCTTATTTCCATGGGAGCCCCAGGATAACACATGGCAGGGCCACCAGTGAAGTTGAGGCAGTCCAGGTACATCCACTTCTCAAAGGTTCCAGATGGGAGGCTGGGGTAGTCCAATTTTTCCTATATGTCCTCATGGACAGGCCTTTATGCTCCCTTGGCAATTTGGCTTGTCAGGGCAAAAGAATACAGTGACAGTTGTTTGTGCATTGGCATCATGTTCCCCCAGGCTAGGCAGCCCCCACAGGCTGATCATCTTGGATGTGGGAGGTACTGTGGACCTACAGAGCAGTGGCTCAGCTCAGAGATCCTCTGGGACCTCACCAAAGTAGTGCCTGCTCTGAAGGCTCTGGAGTCTGAGAGGCCTGTTTGGTCTCTATCCATGAATCTCTTGAAAGGACAACAGTACCTGGTACTCTAGTGTCTTAACTGACCAACAATTTCACTCTTAATGCCTATTTGGAGTGAGGCCACTAGTAAGGAAGTGGTGCTGGCCAATCTGGTTACTGCCAAGTATCTCTTTTTTTGCAGAGTGTGGGCTGCAAGTTTGTCAGGAACCCCAAGTTCTACATCCTTAGTTGCTGGGCAGCTCAGGGCACATTATACAAGTTTTTCTGTGCCTCAGCTTTCCCTTCTGTATTTATATGCTCATTGAGAACCTCCTCAGGGGTAGACAAAGGACTCCACTGGAAGGATGGGCTGGGGAGATAGACTCAAAACTCTAAGACAGGCCTCTGGTGCTTCAGCAGCTAACAAAGTTGATTCAGGTCACTCATCCTTAAAAACAACTCATATAATGATACCTACTCCCTAGTGGGTCTGGGAAGCCTAATTACCACTTGTGAAATGTTTTACAAGTTCTCAGAAGAAAGGTATTACATCATGGCAAAGTATGACTCTCATAATTGTGATATTCTCAAGCTGCCTCCAGGGCTAAGTCCTATAAAATTGCCATTTGAGAAACTACAATTGTAACAAAGTATAACCATTACCCATAACGATATGAAACTAATGTCTAAGGTATTCCTGTGCCCATTGAAAATTCTTATCAGCCTGGAAGTGAAGAAGGTAGACCAGGCCACCTGCTCAAGCTTGTTCTGCTCTCTAATTCCAAAAGTAAACAGACTCCTTGAAGAGAGAGGACCCTGCAGAAGCACCAGACAGCAACTGTGTTCTCTGAGCACCGAGTGTGCACCAGGCAGTGTGTTATGCACCCTCCCTCACCGAATTTTGCCAAGTTTAGGAAGTAGGTTTTATTATCTCTGTTTTGCAGAGGAGAAAAAAATCAAGCTCAAAGATGTTGACATGGAAAAGGAACCGGGCAGTTATAAATAGGATGGCTCAGAGTGGAGGAAGAGCTGGGTCAGGTGGGAGGTGACCACAGAGTCTAGGCAGGAGCCAAGGAGACTTTGAACTAGGTTTGCAAAGCCAGGATGATTTCCAGATTTCCAGTTTGGACACCCCACCTTGCAACCAAGCCGGTGACTAGGTCTGCTGCCAAACGCAGAGAGGCAACAGAGGAGGGGAAGGCCTTAGGGAGGGCGGAAGACTTTGGAGCAGGGTAGCCTGAGTTTGGGACGGCCAGCATATCTCCACGCGCTGACATGGGCCTTGGGAGGGAAGTTGAGACGCAGTCATTGACATGTTTCACAGGTGAAGCCTGGGAGGAGATCACCAAAATGTAACGTGTTTCCCAGGGTCACTACCCTCAAGGCTCAGTTCTCGCTGAGGGAAACCTCCAGAAGGCAGCGCGGGCCAAGGTGTCAGGGGTCCGCGAAGACATCTCCGCGGGACTCCTGGGTGGACCGCTCCCTCCCCGTGGGCCTGCGCCGAGTCAGCAGCCTTGTTTGTCTCCGTGCCCTCCCCGGGGTCCCTGTCCCTCCGGCCTCCGTCGCCCCCGCCGTCTCCTTGGACCGGCACAGGGCGGAGGGCCGGGACCTTCGCGCGCCAGGAGCCGGGACACCGGCGTCACGCTTGGCCCACCGAGCTCCTCGGGTCGGCGGGGCGGAGGCTCAGGACGCATGCGCAGCGGCCTTACGGAAGCCCGGAAGGAGAGGAGGGAGGTGCGGCTCAGGTTTCTCCGGGAGGCGGCGGCGGCGACGACGGTTACGCGGCCAGTGCTGGCACCATGTACCCGCTGTAACGCGCAGACCGCGCTGCGCGGGGGGGGGGGGGGGGGGGGGGGGGGAGGAGGAGGAGGACGCCGCGGTGAGTTCTCCGCCATGAACCTGAGGGGCCTCTTCCAGGACTTCAACCCGAGGTGAGGCGCCGCCCGCACGGCTTGGGGAGGCGCGGCGGCCGTGATGCCACGGTGGGCGACGGGGCCTGCCCGAGCCTCCTCGGAAAACCGATCGGCCTCGGCGCCGACCCGCTGCGCCTCCCGCGTCTGCTGCCTTCAACCTCCGGCCCACCCTCCCTTCTAGAACCTCCCGGCCACGGCCCCAGCCCTGCCAGAACCCCGCGCCCCTCTGCTCGCCCTCCCTCGTCGATGTCCCAGCTTCCCTCTCAGCATTCCATCTTCTGGCACCCACTGTCTGCCTCCGTTTCCCAGCCCAGGGCCGCTTCACTTGACCCGAGGTCCCTACCCCCCACCCAGCTGTTTCCTCCAGTTCCTTCCAGCCCTTGAGGTTTGCCTTGGACGTTTGCCCATACCTCGCTTGTTTGCTTCATTGTGGAACTGGTATCTGAAACACTGTTGAATCCTTGGAGTCCGTGTCAGGGTATGGCGGGACCTTACATAATGCTTTCTGGGGGGTAAACCTGACAATTTTCTGTGCGCATTGTCTCATCAGTCTTGATTATATGTTTATTTGCAGGAAGTAGATATTGCCGTTCTGTTTCCCAGGACTAGTGAGTGGACAGGATGGAAGGCACTCAGACTAAGGAAACGAGTGTCTCTCCTTGCACTTGCCCATGTGTTCTGTAACTCTGTCACCTCCCCAGACTGTGAACTCCCTAAAGCAGAGAAGGTCTCCTGCTCAATTCTCTATTCCTATCAGGTCCCTCTGTGTCTGACACACATAGGAGCCACTTGTAAAATGTAGAACTAAACTGAGCCCAAAGAGCTGGATTGGAGACCAGGCCATATGTAACTGGGGGACTCTCTGCTCACATGAAAAATAAGGAGTTGGACTAGCTGATCTCTGAACTCCACTGCCCTGTGAAGGGAGTGCCCTGTCTTTCATATTTGCTGGTTGGAAGCCACCCACTGGATGAACCTTTCCTATGCTGGGTCCTGGGCTGAGGGCTTCAGATGCTGGGAGGGCCCATGGGAATGGAGAAGGGCAGGGAAATAGACAATTTACAGCAGTGTGCAGTGTTGTACTGTGGCAGCCTAGGGGAGACCACTGTCTAGGCTGCTTGTGGGGGATGCAGGGAAGTCTTGGGGGAGAGATAGAGGATGAGTGTGTGTGTGTTGGGAGTGCCATCTCCTTAGGGATGGTGACATTTTAAGCTGCGAGCCATTGTGACTTCCTGAGTGCTCTTACTCCTCTTTGAGCACTGTCCTGTTCATCTTCTGTCTAGTCTGAGGTGCTAGTGTGCCCATCCCAGTGCAGTCATTATCACTGTTGGCCTTCAAGATGCTCTGCATAGAGGAGCTTGTTGAGAGCAAGTAGCAGAGAACTGACTGCATGCACCGCCTTTCTCTGCTGCTCCTAGGTGGAGGTTAGGGTTGACCTCCAGGATAGCAGAGTTGGATGGGCCTTGTGTATCTACACTGTTTGGCACAAGTGATGAGAACAATAAGATCTGAATTATTTTGTGTCTTTGGGCCACTCACTTATCTGTTTCATCCGTAGCAGAATAGAGAGGCCAATTTAATGATTGATTGCAAAGCACTTTGTAAATAGAAAGCTCCAGGACAATTTTGCAAGGTGATAAGAGCATTCTAAAGCTACAAAGAGCTGTCTGGAGTGATCAAATTAACAGAAAACTGTTTTGCCCAGATAACATCCTTAACCACTTTTTTCTGTAGCTTCTTGCCCTTGCTCCCCAAAATTTGCACATGAAAATTATAATCAAATACCAGCTATCCAAGGGCTCCCCAGGTGGCGCTAGTGGTAAAGAACATGCCTGCCAACACAGGAGACATAAGAGACGTAGGTTCAGGCCCTGGGTTTGAAAGATCCCTTGGAGGAGGAAATGGCCACCCAATCCAGTATTCTTGCCTGGACAGTCCCCATGGACAGAGGAGCCTGGCGGGCTGCAGCTCATGGGGTCACAAAGAGTCAGACACAACTGAAGCGACTTAGCATGCACACATGCACAAGCTATCTAAACAGCTTTATAGTAAACATCACCATAATTGTCAACCCTTTAGTTCTCCTGGGATTGAGATGCCCGACTCCCTGGGAAGTGTAAAGGTCTTTTGTAGGATGCCATTTTTCTGATGCTGTGATGGGTCAGTGGAAGTGAGCAGTGCTTCCTCATGGCGGAGGCTGCTGAGACGGTGGCCAGCTCACGTTGGCAGGTGCCAGTTTTCAGCTGGTGGTGTGTTATGTCTCACAGGCACACCTTGTTTTTGACACTGTTCTGCCATTTTTAGTCTTGCTTCATGCCGAGGAGCACCTGCCAGAGAGCTGGCAAGCAGACTGAGGGATTGTGCCAGGGCCTCCAGCTTTGCCCCCTGCCTGGGATTCAGAGCCCATTCCACACCTGCCTCCTAGCCCAGCACCTTGGCACACACTGTTTTCTTTGCTGGGAATGTTCCTCTCTCCTCCTGACCTAGTGAACTCCTGTTTCTCCTTGAGATCTCAGCCTCACTTGTTGCTTGCTGAGGGCAGCTTTTCTGCCTTCCCCAACCAGCCCACTGAGCCCTGGTTGTACCCCTGTGCATAGGGTGCCTGTGCTCCTCCTCCATGCACTCATCTGGACCCTTGTGTTTTTCTCTGTGCTTGTTTGATTAATGCCTGTCTGCCTGTGAAAAGGCAACTGTAGCTCCATCGGGGCAGGGACTTGATTCTGTGCATTATGGTTGCCTGCCTACCTGGCTCAGAAAGTGTTTGTTGGAGGGATGGTTGAATGAATGAACGACTCACTCTGCAGAATCACTGTCTTCCTCATGTCTGCGGCCTGGTTCTCTTTCCTCTCACCTTCTTCCCTCCTTCAGAATGCAGCCCTTCCACCCGAGAGCTGGGAGCACTGTGACACCAAGCAGACTGTGGCTGCCTTGACTTTGCGGATTGTGTATGTCACTGGAATAATCCCTGTCAATAGTCAAGGCAGCGGCCATGACTCCAAATCTCCTTTCCAGCCTTTTGATCTTGGCGAGTCTGAATCTGCTGCTGTATTGCCAACACTCTGGGAAATGGCATGGACACAATGATTCAGAGCTGTCAACACTCAGATGTGCAGGACTGCCTGCTGACCTTCTGCCTAGTTACATCTGACTCAGAACTGGTTGATCATGAGCTTCTTTTTAGTTACAGAGGTTAAGGCTTGCTGGTAGTTAACAAAAGGCAGCTTCCTGGCCTTTAAGAGGCATTTGTAAAGTAAATGTAAAGCATTCCTTCATCAAATATCTCCCTGGTTCCTACTGCATGCCAGAAATGTGCTGGGTGCTCACAGTACAATTGTGGATGGGATATGGTCCCTCGCCATGCTCCTCAAGCCCAGCAGAAGAAGCAGAAATGGAAACAGATTAAAATTCACACAGGATGAGGCGTTCCAGGGACAGGGACCTAAGTACTATATGCTGTAGGAACACGAGGGGCAGAGCCACAAATTCTGTCTAGCTCAACAGGGAAGGTTCCATAACCTGGTCCTGAAGGATAGAATTATAGGCTTTTGTCAGACCAGAGGGCAGGGAGGGTATCTTAGGAGGGATGAAGTATGCAGAGGTGCAGGGTCATTGGAAAGCCTGATGTGTTCAGACAGTGGTGAAAGGTCAGTGTGGTAGGGACATTGCAAACAATGCCCATCATGTGATTTTAAAATATTCTGTCTACATAGTGCTCACAATTCCTGTAAATATTTTTTGCACATTGCTTTTTTTTTAAATGATGCTCCACATGCTTCAGTGGTGAGTGTATGTTGGTACTGTTAATGAATTCTTAACCTCCCAAATGTCTGTTTATCTGCCGCTCTGTCATCTCAGATTACCTATAGTAAGAAAACCTTGTTGATTATAGTGAGGTTATTATTAATAATAGCTATGACTTATGCGACACCTCCCACATGCCAGGCACAAGGTCAGTGCTCTGTACCCATTATCTTGAATCTTTACAGCAGCCCTGTGAGTTTGGTATCAGCCTTGTTTTGTAGGGTCTTAGCTTGTGACTTCCCTAAAGCCACACAGGCAGCAAGGGGCCAAATCAGGATTCTAAGAGGTCAGTCTCCTTCTGAAGCCTTTGTTCTTCCAGGTAAACCATGTATGCCCCCCCTCTAATTTAGTGACATGCCCCCCACACCAATCATGGCACAGTAGGTCCAATATACTAAGGAGCCTTCTATTTATGAGTGGTAATTAAACAACGCAAACCTTGTGTTTGAGCTCACACATCCAAATGAGTGTTATCTTTCAAAGTTACTTAGGGAAAAGGTAAATATTTACCTGTTGCATTGCTCATACCCCTTGTTACTCATCTGAAATTTTCCTTTGAAGCAAATCATCTAAGAAAATCCATCTCACTGCTTTATAATCATATACAATTGTTTAACCAAAATAGTGCCACCTAGTTTGATCATATTTCCTATTCACCAAACTTAGCTCTGACTGACTTTTGGCCATTTCTAAAAATCCACTGTCAGTGAAGATTGGCACCATTGAGGGTATTCAAAAGAACAGACTGTGGGTTCTTAAGGCGAGTTCAGGAGGAAAGGTCCAAAGATGACTTGAGCAGTGAAGTGGGATTGATGCCCTGCCTCTCAGGAGGACTGTTTACATGAGACAAGTCTCACTTGAATGCACAATTTCTGGTTTTGAAAATATTCCCATTACTTACTAATTACATATACATTTTTCTTGGCTATGGGTTCTTTGAAGAGCAGAATGGTGAGGGGTTCAATCAATGTGCAGAGTGTTGGGTACAGACAGACATGAGCCATTGGGAACTCTGTTATAGGGGAGAGACAGTGAATTGGAAACATTTTATATAGTCTTCTAGGACTTTGAAAGTGAAGCTTCCCAATATTGAGCTTGGGGTTTCCAATTGCGTCACCTGATCATAGGCTATGCCTGTACAAGAAGATGAGAATTTAAGATGAAATCCCTGAACTCTGGAAAAAGGCTCTTTATAACTGGCAATTTGTACTTTGTCACCTATGGCCTAAAAGTGAGGAAGATGATTGCTAAGTGAGCTTGGTGCAACTGGTTTCTTTGGTCATATTAGAGGTAAAAGTCATCATTTACAGGGGACTTTCTTACCCCCTTATCTTAATGAGTGGATATATGAGCAACCTAGTGTGGAGAGTGACCCCCACCTCACAATCACAAAGCTGGGAGGCAGTTTCCACAGGCCTGGGCTCTATCTAGTCCTCTTAAAGAGTCATTTGCTTTTACTTGGCTTTTGTGTGTTCTTGCCAGTAAATGACTAAATTTTGTAAGGTTCTGCTCCATGTAAGAGGTGCAGTTCCTTTAAAATGTTGGGAGAGTGTCAGAAGCTTGTCAATTGGAGCCATTCTCTGAAGTTATAGACAGGTGCTCACAGGGATGTGTCATCCAGAGCATGTATATGTGCATGCATGCCTGCTCCAGGTAAAGCCAGTGGCTTTCACTGGAGAAAACTATGAGTCCAGTTGCATTCTTTTGACTTGTAGAAAAGAAAATACTAGAACTTTATACTCACAGTGTCATCTTGTTACTTGGTATATTCCCTCCATCCGTAAATTCTTTCCCCCTCACCCCAAGGAAGAGAGAGGGGATTTGAGCCTCAAGCAGAGAGTTACGTGTACATTTCAGAGAGGATGCTAGCTTTGTAGTTTGACTTGTGTGACTCTACTTAGTGATCTTGTATTGGCATTACAGATTCAGATGAGAGTGTAGTAAATCCATTTTTAAGGTGTAATTGGAAGAGTGAAATTGAGGAAGTTGTGGTTCAATGCCAGAATATCCACTGGAACCTCCATTTGCTGATTGGTGGAGAATTGAGAAGTCTGTTTTTATACTTGGATTCTGGTCTGAAAGTTTCTTGAAAAGTACCTCATACTAGTTTAGGCTTTTATTTTTAATGATTTTGTTTATTGTGGTAAAAGTCACAGGATATAAAAAATACTGTTTTGACCATATTTATCTGTACAGGTCAGTGGCACTAAGTATGTTCACATTGTTGTGCAACTGTCACCATCATCCATCTCCTGAATCTTTCACCTTCTGAAGTTTAGACTTTTTTAAAAAGTAAACTTTCTTATCACTGTGTTACTGCTATGTCGTAATCTCTTCCTGCCAGTCAGCTTTGAAATTTCCTATTTAATAGGCAAATAGACCCTTTTTCACTTGGTTCTAAATGTATTGGTATTGTTGAGATATTATTCTTTTTCTTCACAATTAAAAACATGTATAAATTCAACATTTTATAATTTCTGATGGTATTAATTTGTTTTATTTGATTGACTCTGGAGTTGTTTGTTTTTTCAAAGAGCCAGCTGTTCATGTTACTTATTGATTTCATTTTGGTTCCACATTTCTACTTCTACTTTTATTATTTCCATATTTTGGCTTCTTTGCTTTTTTCCCTTAAAATTCTTGGATAGGAGCTCAGTTCTCTGGTTTTCCTTTTGTCTCTTTTCTTTTTTGCTTTGATTTACACTTTTCGAGTGGATACATGTTCTCTGAGCTTTGCTGTGGCAGCTGCCTGGGCGTATTGATGTTTCAGTTGTATTTTAAATATTCTGTAATAATTCTGTTTCATCCTTGGTTTAGTCATTATCTAAGAAAGGAAACTAACATTTATTGAGTATTACCTGCTTGGTGCCAAGCCCTGCAATGGTGCTTTCTTTATATTTTTAAAAGAAATATTGTCAGATTAGTTCCATACCTTATGGTCATGCTGTTAGGTTTTCATTATTTAGATTTTCCTTATTAGTCATTTTAATACTTTTTGCTTTGAAATCTGATTTATTAAATTACTCTACTAGTAAACTGCTTCTCTTTTCCTTACTCAGTCATCATAAACCTGTGTTGTCTCCTTGCCTGTAGTTGGTTTGACTTTTGACATTGGTTGCAAGTGTGACTGTTGACTGCAACAGATTTAGATTTTATTTTTTAATCCAGTAAGTGACCTTTCTTATTTTAGGCATGTGATAGCAGAATAAGGACACCTGTCCCCCAAATATGCCCATATCCTAATTCTTGGAACTTCGAAACACATTCCATTACACAGTAAAGGGAAATTAAGGTAACAGCTGGAATTATGGTTGCTAATCAGCTGACCTGAAAATAGGGGAGATTATTCTGGATTTTCTGGCTGAGCCCATTAATCGAGGTCTTGAATGTAGAAGAGGGAGGCAGAAGAGGAAGTCAGAGTGAGTCAGTGTGGGGGAGGAGAGTGCTGGAGCTGTGAAACTGGAGCAGGGGATTACTATCCAGCTCTGAAACAGCCTCTGTGTGTGCATGTGCTAAGTCGCTTCAGTCGTGTCTGACTGTTTGCAACCCTATGGGCTGTAGCGCATCAGGCTCCTCTGTCCATGGGATTCTCCAGGCAGAATACTGGAGTGAGTTGCCATGCCCTTCTCCTGGGGATCTTCCTGACCCAGGGATTGAACCTGCATCTTTTATGTCTCCCACATTGGCAGGCAGGTTGTTTCCACTAGAGCCACCTGGGAAGCAGCCTCTTGAAGCTGGTAAGACAGGGAAACATTCTCTCATAGAGCTTCCAGGAGGTTCAGAACCCTGGTGACACCTTGATTTTCACCCAGTGAGACCATTTCAGACTTTCGACATTCAGAACTGTAAAGATACTGTTTGTGTTTTTAGCCACTAAGTTGGTGCTAATTTTGTATGGCTGCAATAGAAAACCAATACCACAACACGCCATCCTCTTTAGATTTTTCCAGCAACAGTCTTTGAAGAAGTTATATTTTGTTATTATTTGTTATTATAAGTTATCATTTGTCCTCTTGTAAGGTCATCTTGTTTCCTTTATATTTTTAATTTTTCATGTAATAGACCTAGAGCTCTTAATATCCCTTTGAAAAGTGAAAGTGAAGTCGCTCAGTCATGTCCGACTCTTTGCAACCCCATGGACTGTAGCTTACCAGGCTCCTCCGTCCATGTGGTTTTCCAGACAAGAGTACTGGAGTGGGTTGCCATTTCCTTCTCCAGGGGATCTTCCTGACCCAGGGATCGAACTCGGGTCTCCTGCATTATAGGCAGATGTTTTACCATCTGAGTCACCAGGGAAGTCTAATATCCCTTTAAATTATGTCAAAAATTATTAAATACTTTTCTGACATTTTATTTATTTTTTTTTTAATTTTTGTTATTTCCACTACTCTTTCTTCTATTAAGTAATAGAACTCTTTTAGGGAAGATAATGTATTTAGCTTACAGGGTTTACTCTCCCCCACCTCATTTATTTTTTTTTGTTTATAGTCTGAAACTCCTTTGGAAAGTTTTTGCCTCTGCATAGTATCTAATTGACCTAAGAACCTTGTATTTGTCATTGCCTTGCATTTGGTAATATTCTAACCCACTTTTTTCTTTTAAAAATTCTTTCTATTTGCCAGTCCATTGTTTCTGGTAATGATATTGTGTAGCTGAGGGCTTTATTTGATAAATTGGTTCTGATTTTCTAGATTGTGTGATACCTCCCTGTGCTATAAGAGAGAAAAAATTCTCTCACCTGGTAACTTTCTGTTTCTGGTGATCACTACGTTTCTACTAGCTGTTGAATCCTCCTCAAACCCTTTTCTTCTCTGAAGTCTAGGAACATCATTCTTCTCTTGGCATCTTTCAGTTGTAGTGCTCTCCCTCTGTGTGGCAGCTTGTAAAGGCCTCCCCTTGTTGCTGAGCATGAATAATCATAACTAACATATATTTACTGCAGGAGTTATCAAACTGTTTTTCACAGACCCCCTTGGGGCCTTGAGAATCTTTCCAGGGATCCACGAGGTCAGAACTATTTTCATAATAATACTAAGACATCCTTGGCCTCTTTCACTGGGTTGCCATTTTACTCTGGTGAGTAAACTACTGGCACCTGAGCACAAAGCAGGCTGGTGCCAGGAAAAGTGAAAATGAAAATTGCTCAGTTGTGACCAACTCTTTGCAACCAACTCGAAGGTCCTAGGAATTCTCTTTCCTTCTCAAGGGGATCTTCCCGACCCTGGGATCGAACCCTGGTCTCCTGCATTGCAGGCAATCTCTTTACCATCTGAGCCACCAGAAGTCCTTCTGATAAAATGGGTTGTGATAACAACTAGTGTGCTTTTTTGGTTGCTATAATTTAGTGAAATGTGTCAGCCTTTAAAGATCTTCACTACTCAATGCACTAATATTTTTTGGTTGACCTATATGGAGTTAAAATCATGCAAAGATAAAAGATTCATCCAAAGTGCAAGGGAAAGCAGTGTATTTTAATGTCGCAGACTATAAAAAGTTCACTAAAGGAATTCCCTAGTAGTCTGGTGGTTAGAACTTGGTGTTTCATTGCCAAGGGCCCGGGTTCAGATCCTAATTGGGGAACTAAGATCCTGTAAGCCTTGCAGCATGGTCAAGAAAAAAAGTTCATTGATAGTGTTTCAGACTCCACATCAAGGAACCACCTCTTACTGAATTTTGGTGTCCTATTGAAGAAAAATATTCACCATTATCTAAAAAACCAATTAAAATACTCAGTTTTTCTCTGATGACATATCTCTATGACATCAGCTCTTCTTCAAATGCTTGAACCCAGACAATATCAACAGAATGAATGCAGACATAAATATTATAATCTATGTATCTGCTATGAAGCGAAACATTTTATTTTTTCTGACTTTTAAAAAATTTTTAATTGAAGGATAATTGCTTTACAGTATTCCATTGGTTTTTACGAAAGAAAAACATGAATCAGCCATAGGCTTACCCATGTCCACTCCCACTTGAACATCCTTCCTACCTCCCTCCCATCCCACTGCTCTAGGTTGTTATCCAGCCCTGGTTGGAGTTCCCTGAGTCATACAGCAAATTCCCATTGGCTATCTATTTTACATATGATAATATATGTTTCCATGTTACTCTCTGCATATCTCCCACTCTCTCCTTCCCCCACCTAGCTGTGTCCATAAGTCTGTTCTCAACGTCTGTCTCCATAGCTGATCTGCAAATAGGTTCATCAGTAGCATCTTTCTAGATTCCATATATATGCATGTAACTACTGGAAAATCCATAGATTTGACCATACAGATCTTTGTTGGAAAGTAATGTCTCTGCTTTTTAATATGCTGTCTAGGTTTGTTATAGCTTTTCTTCAAAGGAGCAAGTGTCTTTTAATTTCATGGCTGTAGTCACCATCTGCAATGATTCTGGAGCCCCAAGAAAATAAAGTCTGTCACTGTTTCCATTGTTTCCCCATCTATTTGCCATGAAGTGATGGGACTGGATGCCAT
>ML662926.1:2092431-2131407 GCA_007570785.1 Antilocapra americana
ATTGTTTCCCCATCTATTTGCCATGAAGTGATGGGACTGGATGCCATGATCTTAGTTTTTTGAATGTTGAATTTTAAGCCAACTTTTTCACTCTCCTCTTTCACTTTCATCAAGAGGCTCTTTTGTTCCTCTTCACTTTCTGCCAGAAGGCTGGTGTCATCTGCATGTCTGAGGTTATTGATATTTCTCCCAGCAATCTTGATTCCAGCTTGTGCTTCACCCAGCCCAGCATTTCTCACAATATACTCTGCATATAAGTTACATAAGCAGGGTGACAATATACAGCCTTGGCAAACTGCTTTCCCAATTTGGAACCAGTCCATCGTTCCATGTTCGGATCTAACTGTTGCTTCCTGACCTGCATACAGGTTTCTCAGGAGGCAGGTCAGGTGGTCTGGTATTCCCATGTCTTTGAGAATTTTCCACAGTTTGTTGTGCTCCACACAAAGGCTTTAGTGTAGTCAATGAAGGAGATGTGTGTCTGTTTTTGTTTTTAATTCTGTTGCTTTTTCTGTGATCCAGCAGATGCTGGCAATTTGATCTCTGCGTCTTCTACCTTTTCTAAATCCAGCTTGTATGTCTAGAAGTTCTCAATTCACATACTGTTGAAGCCTAGGTTGGAGGATTTTGAGCATTACCTTGTGAGCGTGTGAGATGAGTGCAATTGTGCAGTAGTTTGAACATTCTTTGGCATTACCTTTCTCTGGTATTGGAATGAAACTGACTTTTTTCAGTCCTGTGGCCACTGCTGAGTTTTCCAAATTTGCTGGCATATTGAGTGCAGCACTTTCACAGCATCATCTTTTAGGATTTGAAATAGCTCAACTGGAATTCCATCACCTGCACTAGCTTTGTTCATAGTGATGCTTTCTAAGGCCCACTCGACTGTTGACAGTTCTTGTGTTTAATGTTGTCCTAGAGGACTCTGAGGCTATCCTTAGTTCTTTTCATTCTTTCTCCATTATTCTGCTATTCAGCAGTTATTCCCACCATTCTATGTTCCAGCTCACTTATCCATTCTTCTGCTTCCATTAATCTACTATTTGTTCCTTCCAGAGTATTTTTAATTTCAGTAATTGAGTTATTCATCACTGTTTGCTTAATCTTTATTTCTTCTATGACCTTAGTAATTGTTTTAATTATGTCGATCAATTCTTGCATTTTCTCCATTCTATTTTCAAGGTTTTGGAATATCTTTGCTACCATTATTCTGAATTCTTTTTCAGGTAGTTTGCCTATTTCCTCTTTGTTTAGTTGGTCTTGTCTGTTTCTAGTTTGTTCCTTCATTTGCACCATACTTCTCTGCCTCTTTTTTTAAATTTATTGTGTTTGAGATCTCCTTTTCTCAGATTTCGAGGTTGATTTCCTCCTTCCTCTTGGTTTCTGCCCTTGGTGAGTAAGGTTGGTTCGGTGGTTTGTGGAGGCTTCTGTTGGGTGTGACTTGGGCTTGTGCTCTGGTGGGAGAAGATAAGTCTTTTTTTCCTCTGGTGGTCAGGGCTGTATGAGGTGGTAATCCTGTTTGCTGGTGACTGGGTTTGTATTTTTGTCTTATTGTTTGGGTGAGTTGTCCTGCATTGCATTCTGCTGGTAGTTGGGTACCTCCACGTCTTGTATATGGATGGAGGCCTTTGTGAGAGTTCTCACTAATTAATACTCCCTGGGTTAGAAATTTTCTGGTAGTCTAGAGTCTTGTCAGTTCTTCTACTCCAAAGGCTCCGGGCCTGATCTTTGGCCAGGGAACAGAGATTCCACAGGTGGTTTGTTGTGGCATTAAAGGGGATTAAAACAAGAAACAAAATGCAAACCCCAGACAATTGGCAAATACAAAATCAGACAAATACTAACAAAAATAATGGAATATATACACACACACACACACATGTACAGATATAAACAAAACCAAAGCAGTCCAAGAAAAGAAAGAAAGAAAAAGTAGAAGAGATTGACCCAGAGAGCAAAGGAAAGCAAAAATGATATCCACCCGGTAAAGACAAAACTAATTAAAGCATAAGCTGGAAAACAAAGCCAAAGCAGTATGCCAACTAGAGAATAAAGCAATGAAAGCAAAACAGACGGATAAACGTGGTGAGAAAAAGAAAAGAAAGAAAGAGTAGAAAAGCAAAGTTAAATAGCGGTAGATAAAGGAGATTTGTGTAGTCAGTTCAGTTCAGTTCCTCAGTCGTGTCCGACTCTTTGCGACCCCATGAACCGCAGCACGCCAGGCCACCCTGTCCATCACCAACTCCTGGAGTCCATCCAAGCCCATGTCCATTGAGTCAGTGATGCCATCCAGCCATCTCATCTGCTGATGTCCCCTTCTCCTCCTGCCCTCAATCCTTGCCAGCATCAGGGTCTTTTCGGATGAGTCAGCTCTTCGCATCAGGTGGCCAAAGTATTGGAGTTTCAGCTTCAGCATCAGTCCTTCCAATGAACACTCGGAAATGATCTCCTTTAGGATGGACTGGTTGGATCTCCTTGCAGTCCAAGGGACTCTCAAAAGTCTTCTCCAACACCACAGTTCAAAAGCATCAGTTCTTCGATGCTCAGCTTTCTTTATAGTCCAACTCTCACATCCATACATGACCACTGGAAAAACCATACTCTGGACTAGACGGACCTTTGTTGACAAAGTAGTGTCTCTGCTTTTCAGTATGCTGTCTAGATTGGTCATAACTTTCCTTCCAAGGAGTAAGCATCTATTAATTTCATGGCTGCAATCACCATCTGCAGTGCTTTTGGAGCCCAGAAAAATAAAGTCTGCCACTGTTTCCAATGTTTCCCCATCTATTTGCCATGAAGTGATGAGACTGGATTCCATGATCTTAGTTTTCTGATTGTTGAGCTTTAAGCCATTTTTTCACTCTCCTCTTTAACTTTCATCAAGAGGCTCTTTAGTTATTCTTCACTTTCTGCCATGAGGGTGGTGTCATCTGCATATCTGAGGTTATTGATATTTCTCCCAGCAATCTTGATTCCAGCTTGTGCTTCTTCCAGCCCAGCGTTTCTCATGATGTACTCTGCATATAAGTTAAATAAGCAGAGTGACAATATACAGCCTTGACATACTCCTTTCCCTATTTGGAACCGGTCTGTTGTTCCATGTCCAGTTCTAAATGTTGCTTCCTGACCTGCATACAGGTTTCTCAAGAGGAAGGTCAGGTGGTCTGGTATTCCCATCTCTTTCAGAATTTTCCACAGTTTATTGTGATCCATACAGTCAAAGGCTTTGGTGTTTTTCTGGAACTCTCTTGTTTTTTCAATATATTAAAGAATAAATACGACAGGAAAAGAATAAGAAAAGCAAACAAAAGAATATATGTAGAAAAATAATAAATTTTAAAAAATTAAAGAAGAAGAAAAAAGAGGAAGAAACCTTCAAAATCATAAGAGGCCAACATAGATGCAGATGTATTTAAAAAAAATAAAAGGTGTGATTAACAAAAAAATTCTCAAAAGTGTAAATAGGTTTAATAGTACTATTAAAATCAACAACTACAGCAACAGAGGAAAAAAGGAAAAAAGAAAAAGAATCCAGAGGCAACTACAGAACAAGTAAAAATCTAAGAATAATAAATGTTTTTCTTTGATCTCAGTTGTCAGTGTCTTTTTCCTTGCTGGGAGTCACAGTCTACCTCGCCTCCCTAGGATGCCCTCCAGTACTGGGCTGGGCTCTTCACCTGTTGCAGGGGAAGTTCAGACTCTAATGTGGTCCTTCTCCTGTGTGTTCTTGACTCTAATGTCCACATCTGCCTGTGCTAGTGTGTTTCTTTTGCAGGACTTCTCATTATGCTTTATATATTCCATAGACACACAGTGAAGCCAGACATTTAAAAAAAATTCCAAAACTCTAAAAACAATTTTGAAAAACTTTTTTCATTAGATTTTTGTTGTTTATGTTAATATGTTTATTATTTTTATTTTTATGAAGTAATATGTTGAATAATGGTTTTAAAATTTGATATAGTAAATAGCAGTAGCAAACATATAACCTATATAAACAAAGCTCTTTAGAGTCCTTAGTCACTTTTAAGAGTGTAAAAGATTCTTGATAGAAAAAAACTTGAGAACCACCTATTTAATGTTTTACAGAAAGCACTTTTCATATTAATTATATTATATTCACAGCCACTTTATGAGGTACATAATACCCTGGTTTTGTAGCAGAGAATGCTATGAAAGTATTAGTAATATTCTAAGAAAAGGCTGTATAGACCCTCTAGTTAGAAACCTCTCCAAATTTGATGGTCCTCCCACTGTTGTTTTATACTCTTGGAGGTTAGCTTCTGAGCTAAATTTTGTGGGTCCTTGTTGTTATTCAGTCTCTCAGTCTTTGCTACCCCATGGACTGCAGCATTACAGGCTTCCCTGTCCTTCACCATCTCCTGGAGCTTGCTCAAAGTCATGTCCATTGAGTCAGTGTTGCCATCCAACCATCCCATCCTCTGTCATCCCCTTCTCCACCTGCCTTCAATTGTTCCCAGCATCAGAGTCTTTTCCAAGGAGTCAGTAATTCACATCAGGTGGCCAAAGTATTGGAGCTTCAGCTTCAGCATCAGTCCTTCCAAGGAGTATTCAGGGTTTATTTCCTTTAGGATTGACTGGTTTGATCTCCTTGCAATCCAGAGGATTCTGAAGAGTCTTCTCCAACACCACAGTTCAAAAGTATGAATTCTTCTGTGTTCAGCCTTCTTTATGGTCCAACTCTCACATCCATACATGACTACTGGAAAAACCATAGCTTTGATTATATAGACCTTTAATACACTGTCAAGGTTGGTCATAGCTTTCTTTCAAGAAGCAAGTGTTTTTTAATTTCACGTCTGTAGTCACTGCAGTGATTTTGCCATGAAGTGATGGCACCAGATGCTATGATGCTAATTATTTGAGTGTTGAGTTTTAAGCCAGCTTTTTCACTCTCCTCTTTCACCTTCATCAAGAGGCTCTTTTGTTCCTCTTTGCTTTCTGCCATTAGTGTGATGTCATCTGCATATCTGAGGTTATTGATATTTCTGGCAGTCTTGAATTCACTTGGAGCTTCATCCAGCCCGACATTTCCCATGATGTCCTCCATTTCCCATGATGATGTATATAAGTTAAATAAGCAGGGTGACAATATACAGCCTTGACGTACTCCTTTCCCAGTTTGGAACCAGTCCGTTGTTTCATGTCTGGATCTAACTATTGCTTCTTGACTTGCATACAGGTTTCTCAGGAGGCAGGTAGGGTGGTTTGGTATTCCAATCTCTTGAAGAATTTTCCACAGCTTGTTGTGATCCACACAGTCAAAGGCTTTAGCATAGTCAATGTAGCAAAAGTAGATATTTTTCTGGAATTCTCTTGCCTTTTCTATGATCCAGTGTATATTGGCGGTTTGATCTCTGGTTCCTCTGCCTTTTCTAAATCCAGTTTGTATGTCTGAATGTTCTCAGTTCACATATTGTTGAAGCTGAGGTTGGAGGATTTTGAGCATGACCTTGCTGGAGTGTGAAATGAGTGCAATTGTGCAGCATTTTGAATATTCTTTGGCATTCCCTTCTTTGGGATTGGAATGAAAACTGACCTTTTCTAGTCTGTGGCCACTGCTGAGTTTTCCAAATTTGCTGACATATTGGGTGCAGCACTTTCACAACATCATCTTTTAGGATTTGAAATAGCTCAAATGGAAATCCATCACCTCAACTAGCTTTGTTCATAGTGATGCTTCCTAAGGCTCTCTTGACTTTGCACTCCAGGATGTCTAGCTCTTGGTGAGTGATCACACCACTGTGGTTATCCAGGTCATTAAGATATTTTTTACCGTTCTTCTGTGTATTCTTGCCACCTCTTCTTAATCTCTTCTGCTTCTGTTAGATCCATACTGTTTCTTTCCTTTGTTGTGCCCATCTTTGCATGAAATGTTCCCTTGGTAGCTCTAATTTTCTTGAGGAGCTCTCCAGTCTTTCCCATTCTATTGTTTTCTTCTATTTGTGGGTCGTATCATCTTGAAATCCCCCCCCTTTATTCCAATTGAAATCTCTTATGTTGTTTCTCATAATACAAGAGTAGCACATGTATATATCAATCTGTTCAGTTCAGTTGTTCAGTCATGTCCGACTCTGTGTGACCCCATGGACTGCAGCACACCAGGCTTCCCTGTCCATCACCAACTCCCAGCGCCTACTCAAACTCATGTCCTTTGCGTCGGTGATCCTGTGCAACATCTCATTCTCTGTCATCCGCTATTCCTCCCACCTCCAATCTTTCCCAGCATCAGAGTCTTTTCCAGTGAGTCAGTTCTTCTCACCAGGTGGCCAAAGTATTGGAGTTTCAGCTTCAGCATCAGTCCTTCCAATGAATATTCAAGACTGATTTCCCTTAGGATGGACTGGTTGGATCTCCTTGGAGTCCAGGGGAAACTCAAGTCTTCTCCAACACCACAGTTCAAAAGCATCAATTCTTTGGTGCTCAGCTTTCTTTATAGTCCAACTCTCACATCCATACATGACTACTGGAAAAACCATAGCCTTGACTAGACAGATGTTTGTTGGTAAAGTAATGTATCTGCTTTTTAATACGCTGTCTAGATTGGTCATAGCTTTTCTTCCAAGGAGGAAGTGCCTTTTAAATTCGTGGTTGCAGTCACCATCTGCGGTAATCACAGTATGAAAAGGCAAGAAGGTATGTATCAATACCTTGCAGAAAAATCGGCAGTCATAGCAAGAGTGGAAAGACTGTCCTTAATTCTCTCTAGTGGAGATCATGGTTAATCAGCACATATTTATCTAGATGCTTTTCCAAGAATGTTGAATTAATTAGTGTAAAGTGAGTATCAAATAGTACTCAATTAGAAGGACTCTGGAGTCAAATAGATCTTAATTTGAGTCTTAGCCCCATGAGCTACTATCTGCTTGGACAAGTTATTTAACATCTAAGCCTTCATTTCCAATCTGTACAATGGGAATAGTGAAAGTGCCTCCTTCATAGCGTTGCTGTGAGCCTTAAGTGACATTGCCTGACTTTCCATAAATAGGCATTGATGTGTAGATAGATCAATAGGTAGGGCAACATTATTGAAGTATATTATACATGCAGTAAGTTTTATCATTTTTAGCGCTCAATCCTATGAGTTTTAGTATACCTATTTACTTGTGTAAGCACCACCTAAAGACAGAAATGTAGAAAAGTTCTATTACTGAAGAAACTTCCCTTGTGTTCTTTTGTAGTCATCCTTTCCCCCAGCACAACCGCAGGTAGCTACACTGATCTGTTTTCTGTCCCTTTACTTTTACTTTTTCCACAATGTCAAATAAATGGAGTCATACAGTGTGTTGTGTTTTCAGTCTGAGTTATTTTACTTAGAATAGTGCATTTGAGATTATCCATGTTATTGCATGCATCCCTAGTTTGTTCCTTTTTACTACTGATTAGTAGTATTCCATTTGAATAGACATATCACAGTTGGTTTAGCCATTCACCAGTTTTTGGACATTTGAATTATTTCCAGTGGCTATGATAAATAAAGCTGCTTTGAGCATTTGAATACGAATCTTTTTTGTGGACATTATGTTTTCCTTTTTCTTAAGTAAATACTTAGGTATGGGGTTGCTGGGCTGTTGAGTAACTCTATGCTTAACTTTATGAGAAACTACCAAAGTGTTTTCTAAGGTGGCTGCACTGTTTGGTATTCCTGCTAGCAATATATGAGGATTCCATTTGCTCCATGTCCTTAACAACAGTTGTCATATGCTGAGAGGTTAAAAGTCTAGGTTCATTATTCCTATCTATCCAGTTATTTCAGCACCAATTATGGAAGCCCAGTTCTTTCTCTACTAAATTGTCTTGGCATCTTTGGCCATGTATGTGTGGGTATGTTTTTGGACTCTAGTCTATTCTCTGTGTCACTCCTAACGCTAATACTGCATTTTCTTGATTACTGTAGTTCTGTAGTTAAGTCATGAAAGCATGCAGTATAAGCATATAGTATAGTTTCTCCAACTTTGTTCCCTCTCATAATTGTTCTACCCATTTGAAGTCTTTTGCATTTTCATATAATTTTTAGAATTAATATGTTAATTTCTCCAAAAGAGGCTTCTTGGATTTTCATTAGGATTGCATTGAATCTTTTATTCCTGTATATTTATAGCAGCTTTAATCATAATTGCCAAAACTTGAAAGCAACCAAGATGTCCCTGGATGGGTGTATGTGTAAATAAACTGGTGTATCCAATGGAATATTGTTTAGCACTAAAAGGAAATGAGCTATCAAGCCTTGAAAAAACATGGTGGAACCTTAAATGCATACAGGAATACCTTGTTTTGTTGTGCTTTGCTTTATTGCCCTTTTCAGATATTGCGTGTATTTTTTTCTTGCAGTTTTATTGAAATACAGGTGACATACAACACTGTGTAAGTTTAGGGTATATGGCATAATTATTTGATTTACATACCTCATGTAATTATTACCACAATAAGTTTAGTGAACATTAATCATCTCATACACAAAAATAAAAGAAAAAATATATTTTTCATTGTGATGAGAACTCTTAGGGTTTACTTGCAACAACTTTCATATATAACATACCACAGTGTTAATTACATTTATCATCTTATAAAATTCCTCTCTAATACTTATAAAGGAATTTTCTACGTTTTGACTACCTTCATCCAACTTCCCCTTGCCCCACCCCAACCTCCAGTAACCACATATCTAATATCTTTTTCTATAGGTTTGTTTGTTTTTGAGGTATAATTCACCCACAACATTATGTTATTAAATAGTTCCTGTTGTACAACATAGTGATTCGATATTTCTATACATTTTAAAATGGTCACCACAATGTCTAGTTACCATCTGTCACTATTCAAAGATACTATATTACTTTTGTTTAGCACTAAAAGGGGACTATAGTCCCATACTGTATATTTCGTACCCATAGCTTCTTCATTTTGTTACTGGAGGTTCTACTTCTCTGAATCTCCCTTACCTAGTTCTCTCCTCCCCTCCTCCCACCAACTCTGGCAATCACTTGCTTATTCTCTGTACCCATGACTCTGTTTCTGTTTTGTTTATTTCTTTTTCTAGAGTCTACATATAAATGCAGTTACATTATATTTGTCTTTCTCTAACTTATTTCACTAGTATAATGCCCTGTAGGTTTATCCAGGTTGTCACAAATGACAAGGTTTCATTATTTTTTGTGGCTGAGTAATATTCCATTACACACTCCCCACATGTTCTTTAAACAGTCATCTCTTCATGTGCGCTTAGGTTGCTTATATATTTTAGCTATTGTAAATAAGGCTGCAGTAAACATAGGGATACATATATCTTTTTGAATTAGTGTTTTTTTCTTTAGATAAATCCCCAAGAGTCAAATTTCTGGAGCACATGATAGTTCTATTTTTAAGATTTAAGGAAATTCCATACCATTTTTCATAGTGGCTGCAGCAGTTTACATTGTTGCCAACATTGCATGTGGATTCCTTTTTCTCCACATCCTCACCAACACTTATTATCTGTTGTCCTTTTGATAATAGTAATTCTTACAGGTGTCAATATTATCAAACTAGACTGCTTCCTCATACCATATACAGAAATGAACTCAATTTGGATTAACAACTTAAATGTAAGACCCAAAACCATAAAACTCCTTGAAGAAAACATAGGCAGTATGCTCTTTGACATCAGTCTTAGCAGTATTTTTTCAATATGTCTCCTTAGGCAGAAGAAACAAAAGCATAAATAAGCAAATGGGACTACTTGCATTGACTCTTCAGAATAATGTGATGAGTATGGTAGGCTAAATAATGTCCCTCAAAGATATCTACTTATTAATCCATAGAACCTGTGTATATTACCTTCTCTGGCAAAAGGGTGAATATTACATTATATGGAAAAAGATATGATTAAGTTACAGATCTTGAGATGGGGAGAATATCCTGCTTTATCCAGGTGGGCTCTAAATACATTCATAGGTTTCCATATAAGAAGGAGGCAGAGGAGATACTACAAAGAGAAGACAATGTGACTGAAACAGAGAAAGAGATTTGAAGATGCTGCCCTTCTGATATTAATGATGAAGGAAGCGGCTCAAAGGAGTACAGGGAATTCAGCTCTAGAAACTTGAAAAGGCAAGGAATGGATTCTCTCCCAGTCTCTGGAGGGAGCATGGCTCTGCTGACACCTTAATTTTAACCTAGTGAACCTCATTTTGGAACTTTAGCCTGTAGAACTATAAGAGAATAAATGTGTGTTGTTTTAAACCATCATGTTTATGGTAATTTGTTATAGCAACCTTAGGAAATGAATAGAGGATGTAAATTTTAACAATATTGCATTTTTTAATCTGTAAAAATGGTGGATCTTTCCATTTGTTTAGATCATTAATTTTAAGACTTCCCAGGTAGCACTAGTGGTAAAGAACTCTCCTGCCTGTGCAGGAGATGTGAGAGACACGAGTTCTATCCCTGGGTGGGAAAGATCCCCGGGAGAAGGAAATGGCAACCCACTCCAGTATTCTTGTCTGAGAAATCCAATGGACAGAGGAGCCTGGCGGGCTGCAGTCCATGGGGTCACAAAGAGTTGGATATGACTGAAGCAACTTAGCAAAGCTACACAAATTTTTTGGCAGTGTTTGTTAGGTTTCAGAATCTAAGTCTTGCAGATATTTTGTTAAATTTGTCTGTAGGTATTTCATACTTTGATATTGTTGTAAATGGTAGTTTTTCCATTAACTTCTGATTTTAAATATTATTGTTTATAAGAAAGTTGTAAATTACAGTTTTTAAAAATCTGTGTCCATTTTTTCATTGCTAACATATAGAAATGCAGTAAATTTTTTCATTTATTTGCCTTGTATCCTGCAACTTTACCAAATTCACTAATTAGGTTCAGTAGCTTTTTTGGTCGAGACTTAGGATTTTCTGCATAGACAGTCACATTGTTTGCATCTATTAGATTTACTCCTTCCTTTCCAAATCTTTATCCTTTTTATTTCTTTTCTTGTATTATATTTGTGGCTAGGGCTTCCAGTACAATGTTGAATAGTTCTATTGAAGTGAACATACTTCTTGTTTACTGTCTTAGGGGGAAAGTATTTAGTCTTTCACCATTAAGCATTTTTAACTAGGTTGGGCTTCCCTGGTGGCTCAGAGAGTAAAGCATCTGCCTGTAGTGTGGGATACCTGGGTTTGATCCCTAGGTTGGGAAGATCCCCTGGAAAAGGAAATGGCGACCCACTCCAGTACTCTTGTCTGGAAAATTCCATGGACTGAGGAGCCTGGTAGGCTACAGTCCATGGGGTCACAAAGAGTTGGACACAACTGAGTGACTTCATTCACTCGCTTTCTAAAAGTGAAAGTCGCTCAGGCATGTCCGACTCTTTGCAACCCATGGAATATACAGTCCATGGAATTCTCCAGGCCAGAATACTGGAGTGGGTAGCCATTCCCTTCTCCAGGAGATCTTCCCAAGCCAGGGATCGAACCTGGGTTTGATCTTGAATGAATAGTGAGTTATGTCAAATGTTTCTCCTGGAACTATTGAAATAATCATATGGCTTCTCTTTTTCATTCTAATAATACAGTGAATTACATTGATTTCAAATGTTAAGCCAAACTTGCAGTCCTGGCTAAACCACACTTAGTCATAATGCAGAATTCTTTCTATATATTGTTGGATTAATTTTCTTGTTTTTTAGGGGTTTTGCATCTGTCTTTCATGAAGGATACTGGTTTGTAGTTTTCTTTCTTGGTCAGGTTTGAGTATCAGGGTAATGCTCCTAGCTTCATAAAATAATTGGGAAATGTTCCTCTCTCACCTTTTTCTGCAAGAGTTTGTGAAAAATTGGTACTATTTCTTCCTTATATGTTTGGTAGATTTTATCTGGGCCTGACATTTTTATGTAAGACTGATTCTAACTACAGTTTCTGTTGTTTTTTAAATAGGTATAGGAATATGAGAGAATTTCTTCTTGTGTGAACTTTAATAATATATTTATTTCAAGAAATTTGTTTGCATGAAGCTGTTCATAATATCCACTTCTAATACCTGTAGGATTTGTTATGATGTCTCTGCTTTCATTCCTGGTATTATAATTCGTGTCTGCTGTTTTTTACCTGATCACTCTAGCTATCTGCTCAGTTCAGTCACTCAGTTGTGTCCAACTCTTTGCAGCCCCATGGACTGCAGCACACCAGGCTTCGCTGTCCATCACCAACTCCTGGAGCCTGCACAAATTCATGTCCATTGAGTCGGTAATGCCATCCAACCATCTCATCCTCTGTTGTCCCCTTCTCCTCCTGCCTTCAATCGTTCCCAGCATCAGGGTCTTTTCCAGGGAGTCAGTTCTTCCCATCAAGTGGCCAGAGTATTTGAGTTTTCAGCTTCAGCATCAGTCCTTCCAAAGAATATTCAGGGTTGATTTCCTTTAGGATTGACTGGTTGGATCTCCTTGCAGTCCAAGAGACACTCAAGTCTTCTCCAACACCACAGTTCAAAAGTATCAAGTCTTTAGAGCTCAGCCTTCTTTATGGTCAAACTCTAACATCCATACATGACTATTGGAAAGACCGTAGCTTTGACTAGATGGACCTTTGTCAGCAAAGTAATGTCTTTGCTTCTTTTTTTAATCTTTTCAGAGAACCAGCTTTTAGTTTCATTGATTTTTCTCTAACATCTTTTTTATGTAGTTCATTGATATTTGTGTATATATTTCTTATTGACTTCCGTTCATTTTTTAAAAACGTTCTTCTCTTCCTAGTTTCTTAAGGTGCATTGTAGATTATTGACTTGAGATCTTTTCTACTAAGCATTGGGTCAGGAAGATCTCCTGAAGTAGAAAATGGCAAACCACTCCAGTATTCTTGCCTGGATAATTCCATGGACAGAGGAGCCTGGTGGGCTACAGTTCATGGGGTCGCAGAGTCAGACACGATTCTGCGACTTTCACACACACAGAGAACATTTACATTTGATGTAATTGGCAATAGGGTTAGATGTTAACTGCCTTCTTACTGCAGTCTGGAATTTGCCTCCAGGCAGTAAGCTGGGGCATTGATAGAGTATATTCCCTCTTTTTTTTTACATTTATTTCTGTCATCATGGTCCTTCACTGCCTGTTGCCCAGTGTTTGAAAACTGTTGTTTCCTATATTTCATCCAGTTTCTTTTTAAGGTGGGAAGGAAAACTTCATTCCTCTTATTCTACCAAAGTTGTAAGTAGAAGTCCTTAACAATGTAATTTCTAAATATTTTTAAAACATCCTCTTCATGAAGTCTGTTTTATGTAAAATATGAGTGTATGTATGTGTATAATTCAGTCACCAAAAGACACCTGGATTAAAATATTACTGTATATGAATATGGCAGGTGGTTACTTTTTTAAAAATAGAATCAAATAGTTAGTGACCAAACTTGACCTTATCTTGAACTGTTAACTTTTTTCAGTCTCCATGTCTTGATGGCTATTTCCTTCTGCTTGGAATTCTTCCTCATCTCATATCCTTTCCTGCCTGGTAGCTTTCCGTGTGTCCTCCAGACCTGCTTCCGGCTTATCACTTCTCTGCTTCCCAGTCCCCCCAGACAGAATCCATGTTTCCTCTGTGGGCTGCCATCACATTCTACCCATAGAGTCATTCTGACATATGCATGTTATATATGTTTCTGTATGGACTCCCTCTTACCAGGAAGCCCTGGAAAGCAGGGAACTTGTTTTAGTCTTCTTTATATTCTCTTACCCTCTAACAACAGTATGTCTTCTACATAGAATTTTCAATATATGATTATTGAATTGGTGATTCTTTTCACATGCTAAAAAGTAATGCTATTATCACACCTCATTTTAATATTGCCTATTTGTAATGTGAATCTTCTTTAATCATTTTGTTTTTCTCCTAGTAAATTCCTGATCTATGCCTGTCTGCTGCTGTTCTCTGTGTTGCTGGCCCTTCGTCTAGATGGCATCATTCAGTGGAGTTACTGGGCTGTTTTTGCTCCAATATGGCTGTGGAAGTTAATGGTCATTGTTGGAGCCTCAGTTGGAACTGGAGTCTGGGCACGAAATCCTCAGTATCGGTAATACTGCTTTATAAAACCTGTTGGTCTCTACCCTGGGCAGGTAAAGAAGGGGAGTATCTTGTTTTTCACTTCTCATAAAGTAAGGAGTATTTTCTTTTCTACCTGTCTGAGGTTTTAGAAGAGCTATAATTTAAGCAGGCTCATTTCTATTCTAATTTTTTAAAAAAATTAAGTGTTTGATAGCCATTGTTAAACAAAAGCATTGTTATTTTAGGTGCCTAAGTTCTAGCCAGCCCACAAAAGCTTATGTAAATCTAAAATGCATCCAAAATATAGAACTGTTACACCATGCTAGACAAGGAAGTATGAAACCATCGTGTTTGTAGGAGCAGTTCTACAAATCAAAGTTCTAGTTTTGGCCATCAGGAATATACCCTTCTCCATTAATTCCTGGAACTGGGTCTTCCCTTACCCCAATCTCCTAGTCCTGGGATTTTAGGCCTATTAGGGGTGTGGGAAGCAGCTTGGTCAGGACACAGTGAGGCCCTGAAAATGGAAAAGATGAGACCCAGATGCTGTGAAGGAGAATAGAGCCCGGGGGGCTGGGAAGAGGTGAACTCTTTACCTTCACCTTCTCCCCTCACACCTTTCTTCTTGGATGCCTCAGTCAGTCCAAGTTCCTGTTGTGGGCTTAACTCCAATGCACAGCCTGCTGCTGGGGCCCACAAGAGTCTCTCTGTTCTCCCTTGCAAAGTCTGCCACTTTAGGAAGGATAAGGGAAGTCTTACTTAGGGTGGGGGGAGCTATTCTAAACCATCACCAGGCAGGTAAGGAGTGACAGAATGCCCAGTAGACAGGTGGGGAGAGAAGAGGGGGATACATGCCGCTGCTCATATGAGAAAAGTGTATAAGTTGGGACCATCTCAACTTGTTTAAATCTTCATTATGAACTTTAAAAAATAAGATTTAGATCGTCTAAAATATGTTACCACATATGTACCTAAGAACTTGAAAATAGCCACGCAGAGAGCCTTAGCAGAAGGGGGACATTAGTATGTAACTTAGATTTTTTTTAAATTCTTAGTTTTTTTAAGATTACCTGTGTGGCCACAAATCTTTTATTTTTTATGAGATATTTTCAGATATCTAATGTTTGCTCATTCTCTGCTGCCCCCTTCTCCTTTTGCCTTTAATCTTTCCCAGCATCAGGGTCTTTTCTAATGAGTCAGTTAAATAGCACCACCGACTCAATGGACATGAGTGTGAGCAAGCTCCAGGAGATAGTAAGGGGTAGAGGAGCCTGGCATGCTGCAGTCCATAGGGTCACAAAGAGTCAGACATGACTTAGTGACTGAACAACAACCTTTGCTACTCAAAGAGTGAGAAGTGAAATTGCTAAACAGTTTAAGTTCCACTAGTTGTTTAGAAACTATTTGACCTTTTCTCTGTTGATTTAAGATACCTTTCAAGATTCCCTTAAGAAAAGGAATTGTATGTGTGTAGTTGAATGTACACACATGGTCATTCTAGCTTCAACATTGTCCAATGGAACATTGTTGGGTCTTACAGAATATAACTTCTGATCTTATTTTCTCTGTGTCCCAAACTCACACCAACATGATAAATCACAGATGTTCACCTATATGTTGAATTAGATGCATTGTTGGCCTTGCAGATGCATTTTTAACCATTTTCCTGATTAGTGGCCTTATTATTTTTTAATTGTTAACCTGTAAAGTCCATGAATGATCTGTAAGCAGCTTAAACTGATTTAAAGAACAGTTTTAATGGCTCTTCTTTAGCATCTGCAGGTGTTAGTTTGTCCTAATGGAATAGGAAGGAAAATAAAAAGGCATTCATAATTTTATTTGCATTTTAAAATAGTACCTAACAACAGTGTCTATATTTTCTTGAAATATAACAAACAGTTATGCAATAAAACTAGAGTTTTTTTATTGTATTGCATGAAATGTAATTTACTTGGTTTTTAATTCATTGAGAGACGAGGATCATGAGATTTAAGGGATATGTGTCAGCTGTTAGCAGTAGAAGCAATCAGCTTAAATAATCTTGGAAGTAGTTGAATTTAAATTTATGAACAAAAGTGTTAATATACACTATCAGGAAATAATAACTGTGATATTGCTTCTGAGGATATTCAGTTAAAGCTCTTAAGTCTGGTTTGGTTGTAAATGTTCATTTCTTGTCATGTAGTAGTTCTTTGATGTTTTAAAGATTGCCCCTTAAAGAGGAATGTTAACTTAGTTTTCTATCTGATTTCCCTTTGCCTTTTGTCAGTTTTACAAATACAATCCAGAGTATCCATGTAAGTTGGTGTGCTGGGCTGCTTGTTCACTATGGAGATTCTGAACTGAGGATGGTTTTTTCTTCTTCTTCTGTCCCTCTTTAGAGCAGAAGGGGAAACGTGTGTGGAGTTCAAGGCCATGCTAATTGCAGTGGGCATCCACTTGCTGCTGCTCATGTTCGAAGTGCTGGTGTGTGACAGGATTGAGAGAGGCAGCCACTTCTGGCTCCTGGTCTTTATGCCGCTCTTCTTCGTTTCCCCCGTGTCTGTGGCAGCTTGTGTTTGGGGCTTTCGCCATGACAGGTCACTGGAGGTGAGATTTCATATATTTAGGAAGGTTTTAAAAATCAGAATCTTTTGATCAGTTACTGTGATAGAAGAGGTTGATCACTAATGCCAGATCATGGTATATAAGGAAACAAAATGGAAATAATCATGTTTCTCTTTCTTGACTTAAACACTGGTTTTTCACCCAGGCCATCAGGCTTCTTCCTGCTTCATGTCTTTCCCTGTCCACCTGGATCAGCCAGCTTTCCTAGAAACAGACCCAGTAGGATAGATGCAGGTGGAGATATAGTTGCAGATACGTAGATAGGTGTTCACATAGGGGGCTTATTGGAGTGCTGGCTCACGTGCTTATGGGGGCTGGAGATTCAGCAGGATTACTCCCTCTCTAGGAAACCACAATCTTTTGCTCCTAAGGCCCTTTAGCTGGTTGCATGAGATCTAGCCATACCATCAAGGGGAATCTCCTTTAGTTAAAATCAGTACCCTCACAGCAATAACTTCACTATTTTTTGATTAAATGACCAAATGCTACAGCCACACTCCCTGCTTTGGCACTGCACCACCACCACCACCACCATCCCACCCCCGTGTCCTGCAGCCTCATCTGGAGGCCTTTGGAGCCCTCATCTCACTGAAACACTCCGGGTCTCTTCAACAATCTGGCTACCTCAGCCTGTATTCAGCTTCTTCACTGAATTCTTGTATCTATGCCTCACAAGTCGCTGTTTCTTGGGATCCTCAGTTCAGTTACTCAGTCGTGTCCAACTCTTTGCAACTCCCTCTGCAGCATGCCAGGCTTCCCTGTCCATCACCAACTCCCAGAGCTTGCTCAAACTCATGTCCATCTAGTTGGTGATGCCATTCAACCATCTCATCCTCTGTCGTCCCCTTCTCCTGCCTTCAGTCTTTCCCAATATCAGGATCCTAACCTTGGGCATTTTCTGTCTTCACTGGTCATACTTCCTCTGAATGATCTCATTCACACTTCCTGCCTCCACTGCCACTTCTGTGCTCTCACCTCCTGAATCTTCATTTCTCAACTCTGCTTTCCACACGAGCTCCAGGCTCCTACCTCACTTCCCCCAAATCTGTATTCCCCATATTTGTTGGAGGTGCCATTTCCAGCTAGTCACACTTAACCTTTCCACTTTATGCCTCTTTTGCTTTGCATTTTTTTCTATTATCTGAGCAAATGAAGTAATAATACCAAGGTTTAAAAATCATTTGTATATTAAACAAAATCACTGACATTAAACATTCTAGATTTTGCCTACTTGGGGCAGTGTTTCTCAGTGGGGGCTGGATATGCTGTTGGCCTTTGGGATAGGAAATATCTTCTTGAGCAGGACTGTCCTCTGCATTTCAGATCACTTATTGCTGATGTCTGCCTAGTAAACACTAGTGGATGTGCTCCTGCAGGTTATTGTCACATCCAGTAGGGTCTGTGCACGTTTCCTAGCTCCTCCCCAAGGAAGCAGCATTACCTAGGTTGAAAAGCACTGAGAAAGTTATGTAAATACTATTGGATGGGAGCTGAGGATGAGGTTAAAGAAAACTAAAAATTTGGAACTTTGTTTCTTAGAAAATGAAAGCAGGCTAGGACTATACTAGGCATAAAACCGTATTTTCCTAATACAGAGTTCTAGAAAATATGTTGCTCATAGGGTCACACTCTTGGCAATCTACCTGTGAGAAGAAACCATGTGCCAAGACTTGAGCTCCCTCTTGGTTCTTGTGTCCCAGGGGGAGGAGTACTCATTGGCTATGGGTTAGTGGGCCTAGACTCCCCTAGGGACATGCAAGAGGAATCAGGGTGTGGCAGGGAGCCCTGTACAGGTAGGAAAGGGGATGGTATTTTTCAGGCAGAGGAAATAATACATAAGAAGCCATAGATGTAGAGGAAAGTCTGTCATGTTGAGTGAACCAGTGGCTCAGATATGACTGGAGCACAGTTTTGCAAGATGCAGAGAGTCGTGGAGATGGTTTCACAGCCATAGTCATATGGTAGTAATATGAATATACTTAATACTATTAAACTGTACCCTTAAATAGAATTAATATGGTAAGTTTTACATTATTTGTATTTTTCCACAAAAAAAAAGCCTGGAGCATAAAGTGTAAATGAAGGAACTAGGGAGAAGGGAGGAGGCTATAGAGAGGGATTGGGCTGACAGAAGGCCAGTCCTTAGTCTTCAAGGCGGTGTCCAGCTACCCAGGGCACCACAGGGTGCTCACAGGGCGCCATGGGATATTGAGAATTTTTGAAGGAGAAGCAGTGATCCCTGACATCTGTGGGGACACACAGTGAGCTACTAGCTCCACATAGTTTGGGTTTTATTGTTAGGTCACACTGCATTCATTTCGATAGTGTCATAGAAGAGTCTAGGTTGTTGGCTTTCTCTGTGATGAGAAGGCAGTGCTGTGCAAAAATCCATAGAGGGCTACTTAGGACATCAGTATTCCTTTTAGATCCAATGACTTAAGTCAGTGGAACCATTAGATGTTTCTTTTGGCCCATAGGCCTTGGAAGGAATGGCTGAATCACTAATTGCCCAGGGAACTGGGAGCTTTGGGGCATCCCTGGGCCAGGTTGGGTAGTGTCCTGTGATTTTCATTCTGTGGGTGATGGTGGTGAGCTGTTGAAGAGAAGGGAGTGCTGGAGCCAGCAGGAGGGCCACCTATGGGGCACTGGGACAGAGACTGGGCTAGGGACCCTAGAGAAGTCTGCATGGTGGAGGACACAGGCAGTGACTGAGCCTAGAGCATGGGGAAGGGAATGCAGCTGTGTGCCCATGTTCTGACTTGGGGAATCCAGGCTATGGGACGCTGTGGCACAGGGTGAAGGAGGCCAAGTGTGGGGAATGATCGACTCCCTAGGGGATGGCCTTCAACTGACGTGCCTCAGGGAGAGCCGACTCTGGGTCCTGGCCGGAAGGCTGCAGTGGAGACGGAGGTTGCAGAAGCGAGCAGAAGGAGAGCATGCCTGCCGGGGGTGTGGAGGCCAGCTCTACTTCCCACCCAGAACAGAACAGTGGAGTCGAGAAAGCATGCATTGTGTTTGTGTCTCTCCAGTGGGTAGAGAAGGAGAACTTCAGGGGCCATAACCATTTAAAGAAAGGAAAAGGCAGCTGACAGAGAAGTGTCAAAGACCAGGAGGCTGGCAAGACAACACACTGGGTTCCTCAACGAGGGAAGGGTGGTGGGCAGTGTCACTTGGTATGGTAGCACCCAGTCAGGTGCCAGCGGCAGTGTTCCTGATGCTACAGAAGTGACTGGGGACCTAGAGGAAAGCAATTTCCAGATGGTTGTGGGGACAGAGGCCGGTGCACAGTGGATCCTGGAGCTTGGAGTGGCAGGGGAGGCCACAGACACTTGAGTGTCCACAGTGTCTCACAAAGCTCTGTGGTGATAGAAAGAGAGAACTAGGGCTGGTAGGGGTACTGGATCAAGAGATGTGTGGGTTCATTTGGTCTTGGGGTTATTTCATGTCTAATGGGGATGAGTTGAAAATGTGCTTGCAGGAAGGATCCGTGGCATGGCAGGGTTCAAAATGCAGTAAAGCATCCACGAGTGGCATCTTGATGTGACAAGGTCCTCCAGGATCCAGAAAGGCAAGTGTGGGGTGCAGGCAGAGTCCCAACACAAGAAGGGAGGACAGTGATGGTTAGGAACCATCCTAACATAGATATGTGTGGGCAGGGGCAGGAGGGGAGCTGGGGAGTCCAGCAAAGACTGCCTCTACAGATTGCAAGCCTGGAAACAGGTCACTGCATGGAAGAGCTTAAAGGACCAAGCAGCCACTGAGCAGAGAGGACAGGACACAAGGCCAGGGCCAGGCTTCTCCTTGGCACAGCACTGCTTTGCTCCTCTCTGCTGAAAATCAGGAGGTTCCAAGTGTGATGTAATAAAACTTTTGCTGCATTATAATTTGCATTGCCTTTTTAAAGTGTTAACCAAACTGTGATATTGAATACAACTGTTATTTGTTTAACTGATTCTTCTCTTCATTTTTAGTTAGAAATCCTGTGTTCTGTCAACATTCTTCAGTTTATATTCATTGCCTTAAGACTGGACAAGATCATTCACTGGCCCTGGCTTGTACGTAACTTTTTAAATCCTTAAATAAACTTTTTTTTTTATTATGAAACTCATGTTCATTGTAGAAATCTTGGAAAAGACAGATAAACATAGATAATAAGATAATAATCACCCATAATCCACTGGGAGATAACATAGTTAGTGTTTTTTGTTTCCTTGTTTGGGGGTTTATTGTCTCATAAGGATAATTGAGATCATACTGCATTTATAATTTGGCATCCTGCTTTGTTGTTCTAATGTTATGTCATAAGCATTTTTCCATGTCAATAAAAATGCTCTTTATATACATAACTTTGAAAGTTTGATACAAAGTATTCTTCAAATACATTTACCAGACTGTCCTCTCATTTCTGAATATTGAACTTGTTACCAGTGTTTATACAATTATAAATCATGCTGCAGCATATAATTTTGTGTAGATAAATCTTTGCTTGGTTTTTTTCTTCATTGCTTTTTTTTAGGAAAGACTCCAAAAACAGTATTACTGGCCCAGAGAGTAATAGCTTTTTGAGATTTTGAAATACAAACTGCACTGCCAACTCCTTTTTGAAAAAAACTGTGCCTCTTTATACTTCTGCCAGGGATGACCTCTGACTTCTCTGAGTGGGTGTTTGATTAAAACTGATTGTGCATACATAGGTAGGAGAATGGATGGGGCTATATATATATATGCACACATATACACTACATACATGTAAATGGTTCCATCCATTCTCGGCAAGCTGCAAATTAGAGAATACAGTACAGTTTCAATTAGTAACACATAGAAAGAAGATGAGAGAAAAAGTTGAAGACTTAGGCTGCGTCTGTGAGATGAGGTCTTGCCAGGGTTTGGGATCCTGTCCCCGACTACTTCTTGTGTACTTTTGTACACAAGACATTTTCTGTGATGAACATGACTTACCTTTAAAAAAAATAACAAAGGTAAAAAATATACTGAAAAAAAGAAAATACTCATTTGGAAACAAGGAAGAAAATAAGGGAATAAAAGATGCCTTTATAGTGAATAAAGACAAGATCTATTACTTCTTCCTAAAGTCTTTGATAAAACATTCATAATAAAAACTATTATTCAGTCATCCATCTTACATCTTCAGGGTTCTGTATCTGCAGAATGGTAATTGGGCTCTGAGCTTTCTCTTGTGCTATGGCAGAAATAAATCTGAGTAAGACCACAATTTGAGTGTAAGATACAATCAGAAAAAAAAAATTAGGAAAAATCATACATGTTTTCTATAAATAAACAAAGGAATTTTTCCTGCCCCATTGCTGTGCAAATCCTAACAGATGAAACAGCCTGACTGCAGGTTTCGCACAGTGTTCAAGAGAAGCCCAGTGAGGCTGTTGCGTCTGACCCCAGATGTGCTTCAGGAGGAAGACCACAGCAAACCTCCAGGCAGGAAGTCCAGCCTCTTCAGGAGTCCAGCTTATGGCCCACATCTAAAAATGAAATGTGAAAACCAAAGAACTGTTAGGAGGAGACAGCCTTTGGGATCTGGAGTTAGGTGACGAGTTCCTGGAAATGATACCAACAACACGGTCCATAAAAGAAGCTCAAAATTAAAGTAATATTAATGAAAAGACAGGCTGCAGACTAGGAGGAAATACTCATAAAACACATGTGTAACCAAGAACATATATCCAAAGCATCTAAAGAACTCTCAAAATGAAAAACCTCAGCAACCAAATTTTAAAATTGACAGAAGACTTGAACTAACTATTCACAAAGAAGATAAACATATGTGAATATGCACATGAAAAGGACATCATTACCCACTAGGGAAAAGCAAATAAAAACCAGAATGAGGTGCCACAATACCTTCATCAAAATGGCAAAGATAGCCACAGTACCAGGTGTGCTAGGGCAGACCCAAGGGATGATGACATTTGCCCATCACTGGTAGAAAGGCCAAACTGGATAGACGCTCTGGGAAATGTCTTGGCAATTTCTTATAAAGTTAAACATAGAGTTGCCATGTGAGCTAGCAGTGCCAATCCTGGGTGTTTCCCTTGGAGAAATGAAAATGTACAGCCACACAAAAACCTGGGTACAAATGTTTACAGCAACTTCATTTGCAACAGCCCAAAGCAGGAAAGTACCCACATTTCCTTCCCAGGGTGAGCAGATAAACAGTCTGGGGTGCATCCATCCAGTGGAACGTCACTCAGCAGTGACCAATAGATAACACACAACAGCCTAGAGGTGTCTGTCTTACATGTCCTGCTGAGTGGGAGAATGCAGCCTCGGAAGGTGACGTGCTGTATGAGTCCATCTCTGTCATATTCTTGAAGAGACAAAAGTGTTGTGTTAGAGGACAGAGCAGTGGCTGCTGGCAGTTGAGGGTGGGGCAAGATGGTGACACAGCAAAGACAGAGCATGAGGGAGTGTGGCATGGTGAGGGAGCTATCCTCTGTCTCACCCAAGGCCCCACAGATCTACACATGCGTGTATGAACCATCATGGAACTGGCCACCAATGGAAAACAGTCAATTTTACTGTTTCACAATAGAAAACAAAGGGACGACAGATTTACCCAAGGGGCCATCAAGAAGGGGGAAAAGGTCAAATGGAGGGAGCTTGGTGAGGCCCCGGGACTCATCTTCTGGGCTTATATGGGAGGTAAAGCAAACAGCAACAGGCATAGAACCCATCTGGGCGAGGCAGCAGGGAAGCCTCCTGGCCTCACTGTGCAAGTTCACAGAAGGCCTGGGTCCCCTGGGCAGCCTGAGTTGCCAGAGAGCACAATCCCTAGCCTCTGGGATCGACAGAATGTTGAGCGTTTCTCTTTCCTTAGATCCTGCTGGTTCATAAGCTAGACAGCCACAACGCTCTGTAGCCTTCTCTGGCTACAGAACCCCTGGCAAGATAGTCAGTGCCTGGGAAGAGGGGACATGCTCATGAGCTGGGGTGGCTTCACTACCCTTGGCAGGTGGATGGGATGTGGGCAGAGCACAGGTCATCTGAGTGAGCTCAGGATTCAGGGAAATGGCTGCTCTCTACCCCGGGGACAGCCCCAGCTGCGAGGGACCCCACCAGGAGCAGCAGATCCTCTTTACATGCCAGCCCCATCCATGCCTGGCACGCTCTTACATGGAGAGATCCAGGATGAAGTCAGCCATGACTCCCCTAAAGACCTTTCTTCTCTCGTCTTGCTCTCAGGTCGTGTGTGTGCCCCTATGGATTCTCATGTCCTTTCTGTGTCTGGTGGTCCTCTACTACATTGTGTGGTCTGTCCTGTTCCTGCGCTCCATGGATGTGATTGCAGAACAGAGGAGGACACACATCACCATGGCGCTGAGCTGGATGACCATCGTCGTGCCACTCCTTACTTTCGAGGTAAGCTCTTTGGGAGACTGCACCTCCCCTGGATGCCACCCCATGGGGCTGGGGAGGAGCACAGGACAGTAGATCTGCCTTTCTTTGAAGGCCTGGGGGCTGGCAGTGGGAAGTGGACCTTTCCAGCTACCATGCATCTGAATGTATTGGATTGTCTTCTAGAAAGAGAAAGTTGGATGTGGTGTTTTGGTATTTGAGCCCTGTGGAGAATTAGAGTGGGCACTGTTGACTCCTCCAAAAAAAATGACACCAGGAAGAGTTTCTCATAACAAGCCAGATGTTGGAAATTTTCTAGGTGGATGGATTCTGCTTCATCCTGAAGAGCCATGTGAAAGCTCTTCTCATCCTTTCCTACAGAATGGAGGGTTTCTGTTATCTCCTGTGGGGTGACCTTTCCCCCTTAGGAGGCCTGACAAGGGAGGGCAGCCTGGCTTCAGACAGGGTCCATTTTCAGATGCTCCATCGACAGAACGTTGACCGTTTCTCTTTCCTTAGATCCTGCTGGTTCATAAGCTGGACGGCCACAACGCATTCTCTTGTATCCCCATATTTGTCCCCCTTTGGCTTTCCTTGATCACTTTGATGGCAACCACCTTCGGACAGAAAGGCGGAAACCATTGTATGTACTTAGCATTTTGGAAGTCCTTGAATGGTGGGTGTGCACATCTTTGTCTGGTGTTTGACTATATGGGTGTGTGTGTGGCCCTGCTCGATGAAAAAACGAACCTGAGGACCCCAATCAAGCAGTTTCCCTGGGAAAGCTGGGACTGGAGAAGACCTGGAGTCTTCCAGGAAAGGGACCACTATTAACCCTGTGACTGGAGAACTGAGCATGGCAGGCAGCCTCTCTGAGTCTATTCACTGTGACATGAGAAACATTATCCCTTCTAGCCAGGGGCTCCTGAAGATTCAGTGAAAAACCACATCATCTCCCAAACCCTGGACATTCTCTGGGGATCTGTTTCCTCACTCTTGGCAGCATTGTTCTTGATATCACTGACTCTTACCAGTGGTGCCCAGCTCACTCACTCTCCCTCTCCATGTGATGATACCTGTTTAGAAGTGCTGTTTGATGAGAGCCTCTCCTCACTAGTCCTTGAGTTCCTTTGCATGTAACCCTGGAGTACACCCTTCTGGAAGCTGATGTGACAAGATGTTGTACCCTAGGAAAGCCAAAACTGACCTGACAGTTTAGTGGTACCCAGACAGGAAGAGCAGGCCTTGGAGAAGGAGCTTTGAGGTGGCCCTGTAAACTCAGGCCACCTCCTGGCCTGGGCCAACACATGCCTGTTGTCTTCCCAGACTCCAGGGGTGATAGAAACCCTTTTCTTGGATCACATTCCTTGTTGCACATGCCTTTCTCCTAGGCCAGGAAGATTGAGTGGTTGACATTGTCTAGGTGCCATAGGCATTTGAGATTCACTAGGGCAGTAGTTCTCAAACTGGAGGACCCATCAGAGTCCCAAGACCCCCTCCATCCCTCCACACACAGAGATTCTGGTTCAGGAAGTTTGGACCAGGGCCCAAGATCGCATCCCTGACAGGCCCCAGGGAGACTGGGCTGCCAGTCCAGGACCCCCAGCTACAGAGCCACAGAGCTGCAGGGCATCCTTCTGGTCCTTGTTGGTATTGAGGCCTTGCTCAGGCTTCATTCTAAGACATCAGGATAAAGCAGTACATTATACAAGGAAAACTTCTCTTCAGGAAAGAAAAATAACCCGAAATTCAGGGGAGGCTAGTGTTTGAGAAAGTACATTTCTTCTGTTTCAGGGTGGTTTGGGATCCGCAAGGATTTCTGTCAGTTTCTGCTTGAAATCTGCCCGTTTTTGAGAGAATATGGAAACATCTCCTATGACCTCCACCATGAAGGTAGTGAGGAAACTGAAGAAACACCAGTTCCAGAACCTCCTAAGATCGCTCCTATGTTTCGAAAGAAGACCCGAGTGGTTATCACCCAGAGCCCTGGGAAGTACGTCCTCCCGCCTCCCAAATTAAATATCGAAATGCCAGATTAGACCGTGCTCCCAGGGCAGATCAAGAGTGCACCTGGCCCACCCTCTTTTCCACCTTCTTCTGCCTCCATTCACCCCCTCCCTCCCACCGTGAACTGGAGCTGGAGCTGGGTCTCCAGGGACTTCCATCTCATGCCTTGTTTGCACTCAATGCCTACCCAGTGACTCACCGCCACGGGACATGCTGCTGGCAGGTGCCTGGAACATGCAGCGTGGTGTGGGGTGCGCGTCAGCGGCTTTGGACCTGATGGAGGGAGCATATGGAGACAGAGGAAGCGACTCCCCATGGGCAGGTGCCTTCAGAGCTGGCTTGGGCCCAAGAAGGAATGGCCACACAGCTGGTTTTCTAAGTGTGAAAATTCTCGTCAAAATTGTTATTCAAAAATGTATTATTGAACCAAGCCAGCCTGGCCACTTAGCTCAGAAACTCCTGTTTTGGTGTGGTCAGGGGCCCTGACTAGGCCTCAGGCCTCACATGTGCCCACACCGCTGTGATTGGCTGTGCTCCTACCATGCACATCATTTCTCTCTGGGTTTTTACTGACCCTGTTGGTGAGCCCTTTCTAATGGAGTGACTCCGTGCCTGTATAGTATTTATACAAATATTTTAGTGTTGTAATATACCATGTTAAATCCTAGTTCTGTACAGTATATTCTGTTAAAATATTTTTTTACAAGCTTGTACTGGAGACATACATGTTCTGTTGCAGAAGTAGAAGCCAGTAGCACCCATGTTGTGACCACCGGAGTGCTACCCCTTTCATGGGACTTTGCCATCTCCTCTTCAGTTTCTCCATATACATAGTAGCTGCTGCTGCCAGAACCACCACAGTAAGCAAGAAACGGTTTGTACTTTTTCTACCACACTGGGAACATTGACTTGCAGAAAACCGTAAAGCATGCCTGGAAACTGGAACACTGGACAAAGGTGCCAAGACTAGGAATGTCCAGCAGCGTGTACAGGTTGAAATGTGGGGCTTGTTGTCCATCGCATGCTGATCCTATGCTTTTAGCTAGGAGCTTGGGGTATAGTCAGGAGTCAGAAGGAAAAAAGCAGATGTGATGCAAACAAGATGGCCATGAGTAGAAGAGGGTAAAAGGAGCCCTGGCTTTGTCACCCAGGAGCAGGGGAGAGGGGGAGAGAGGGCAGCTGCTACCTTGTGTAAACCAGGCTCTGCTGATGTACACTGCACCCACCAAGCCTGTGCTATCTGCAGGGGGACACTTGGAAAGGTGTTGCCTTTCCTGCTTGGTTTGTAACAAATGTAGCCCAGTCTACTCTTTTCCACCCCTTTAGCTGTTCAATAAACTAGTTCTTCATTTTCCATGTGCACTGTGTAGGTCTTGCTTTAGATAAGGACCAGGATGCTGGGAGTTCTCTTGGCCAGCACAAAAGGGAATCTCGAGCTGCCACGGCCAGCTGAGGGGAGCAGGGGTGGGTGAGCATCTCTTAGGAGTATGCAAGGGCATCCAGGACATACAGAGAGGAAATGGCGGGCTCGGGGATTCAGCCATTGGCAGGGAGCCTGCGACAATCCTGACAGCTGAGGAGGTAGCCAAGAGTGCAGGGTCCCAGACAGTCTAAAATGGAACTCAGCTTTTTAGGGGTCCGAGGCATCCCCAGGTCACATGGGAGGGCACTGAGTAGGGCTTCTATCTATGGGAAACAATGGGCAATTCTATCTAGCTCACCCAAGCTGTGTCTAGAGAGATTTAATTCAGGTGGTGTTTCAGCCCCTAGTTTGCAAGAATCAACAAGAAAGCCCACCCCTCGCTGGTGACCAGAGGCTTCCAGCACGGAGCCAAGGTCCACTGGGAGATCAGTGCTATGCACCTTAGATGCAGAATTGCTGTGAGATACAACACGCTGCACCGTAACCACGTGGCAGACTTAAGTGTCAGGAACCTCACCATCTCCTGAACCCCCCCCCCGTGTCCTCAGGGCCCCGTGAGGCAGGTTCCCCTAGGATTACCCGTGTAGGGATGCAGAGGCTCAGAGTGGATGAGCCAGGCAGCTGGGGATCAGCAGGGCAGCTGTACCCACTTTGGCATCTCCTCACCCAAGCCCTCTCTTTCACCCACTGGGCTGGGCTCCTGGGCCCCAGGTGGCTGATGCCTCAAGGTCAGAGGCATTTCTGATTCTGGAGATCTCTGGAAGATCCTCAACCCCAGGAGCAGAGTTGAGGTAGGGGGCATTAGTGGTGTGGGCTTCCCATGAGGGCTGCCCTGCATTGATGCCTCTTTGATGCTAGAGCACCAGGCCCCAGAGTAGGATGGCATCTCTCACGGCCTGGATGCAGAGCTGGACGGAGGTCCTATGGATGGCGGTCACAGGAAAGGGAGCCACACTGTGCATGAAGGCCCAGGGAGACCACCCCTCCCGCATGCCTGGGACCACCGTATGTAGAGCAAGGCCGGCCTGGGGTGGACATGGGCAGGCTGTGGAACCCAGAGGATGGCAACCTGTCCTGTGTCCCTGGGACCTCGTCTGTAGCCTCTACAGCCCCCACCCTGGGTCTCCCGCAGATCGATGGCAGGGCCTGGAGAGGATCTGTGTGGGGGACTGGATGCCTTGCCACAACAGTGCACAGAGGGCCAGGAGGCTGTACCCATGACCATGGACCCCCACCTTGGATGAGGCTGTGCTTGAGCGCAAGGTGCCATGCAGAACCCTCAAGACACCTGTGAACACAGGAGGGGCTGACTTTAAGGGTCACACATCTTTCAGTGCACATCTGCCTGGCCCTGGGGCTCTAGAACCAGAAGGCCATGCCCAGTTTGCACAAGTGCTTGACCTGAGACTTCACGCCTGTGCACAAGTGTCATGAGGCCCACTGCCATGATGAGCGTGGACCAGGAGGCTGACACGCTGACCAGCCTGGGTGTAGCCAGCCCTTTATTAAGTCACTTAATGACTGCCTTGTGATGTCAGCCCCAAGCAAGCAGAGGTCTTTGGTGAGGGGCTGAGCACCCTTATGAGCCTGGACTGCTCCTGGCCACTGCAGTGTCCCATTTCCAGGAAGGAAGGATGCACCACCCCCCCCCCCTGCATGGCTGCAGACAAACAGAGCTCCGTGATGGACGGGGTGCCTGGCTTCAGGGGGGCTCCCTTTCTTCCAAACACAGGGCCTCTGGCCCTCGGCTCAGGGAGCTGCAACCTTCCCTGTGGACCTTTCAGTTGCCTTGGCTCAGCCTGTGCCCATGGGCCACCACAGCTTCAGGCTCCTGCTGGAAGAGAGCACTTTCCAGGCTTTGCGTGAAGAGCCTTTGTTGAAGAGGCCGCACACCAAATGTGGTGCCCTGCCTTGGGGAGAGGGTAGCCTACTGCCCCTCCCCTTTCCTAGGAAGCGGTAGACCATTGTCAACAGTCACAGCTTTGTGTCCATCTGGTGGCAGGAAGATGGCACTTGCATAGCATTATTGAGGAGCTTTTCAAGAACATTTTGGAGAGGGTGGGCTCAGACAAGTATTTGAGACAGACTGTATGAAGAGCTTCTTCCGCCAGCTTAGCCTGTACGGATTCAGCAAAGCACACCGGGATGTGCTCACCTCTGTCTGCCTGACCAGCCTGCTCATGGAGGAGCTGCCTGTCTGTCCTGAGCAAGGTAAGTGCAGGGGAGTCCTGGGGGTGGGGTGGGTGCCAACCTCAGGGCTGCCACGGATGGTGGCCAGCCTGCTGGGAAAGCTGTGTGTAAAGACAGGACTGGGGACTGGTGAGACTGCTGGAGCTGCCAGTACTATGTACTGTGTTGGGCAATTGTGAGGGGGAGAGCCTGAGCATGCTCAGCCCCAAGAAATCACTGCCCCTCCTCTCTTTCTCCAGTGGGGATGTCAGTGTTAGATGACGGAGGTGAGCTGAATGCACAGTAGGGATCAGGTCACGATACTCGGGGGCCAGGTGTCACTCTGTACCACTGACCCATGGGCCCTTAGATTGCAGTCACACCAGGGAAAGAGATGACCCTGCTCAAATGCTGGACTTTTCATGTCCTCCAGCCAGGGCACAAATGGGCCCGGGGCGGAAGCAGGCGGGCAGAGGGGTTTGTGTGCCCCCATGACTCCCTCGTGGCTTAGACCTGAAAGAATCTGCCTGCCAGGTGGGAGACCTGGGGAAGGAAAATCCTTGGGTTGGGAAGATCTCCTGGAGGAGGGCATAGCACCCCACTCCAGTATTCTTGCCGGGAGAATCCCCATGGACAGAGGAGCCTGGCGGGCTATTATCCATGGGGTCGCAAAGAGTTGTACACAACTGAGTGACTAAGCACATGGCTCCCATAGCTGTGGAGCAGAAGTTTAGTGCAAGAAAACACAGGTCCTTTCCTGGGAAGTGTCCTGGTCAGCCGAGGAAGTGCAGGCCAAGGGTCAACACCTGCATAGAAAGCAGAGAAGCTTCTGCATTCTGCCCACTGCAAATGCCAAGTCCTCTCTCAGGGCCTTGTATGGATACCCCTGGGTCACTCTGAGTCATTTCCCAAGGCGAGAGGCAATGGTGAGTTAGTGAGTCCTGAGTATGGACAAGCTGGACACTGCCTCCTGTGGGACAGGGTCCCAATTTCTCCATGGGGCCTGGGGATGGTGGGGTGAGGGCGCCCAGGCACCTGGCCAGAAGGGTGCTGGTTTCAGTAAGCCTTTTGAGACTTGGACTTTGCTATTCCCTCTCTCTCTCCGTGAAGCCCAGTTATAGTTCCGCTTCAGTCCCCTGTTTAAGAGAGACAGCTCACACCTCCTGGGGACATTAGGGGGCATTAAGTCTGCATCTCGACAGGTGGAGGGTACAGGCTTGCAGCCCGGGGCACCCCTCCTGTGCCTAGCACTGCACATCCACAGGACGGCCTGTCACCCTATCCTAAGGGTGCCCAGGAGACCACGAGCCACCTAGAACTCACCCCCGCCACCACCCTGGCCAGGACCTATGCCGCCCCTGCTGCTGTTCTGCGGACAGAAGCCCCACCCACCTTGATGGGTCCTGACGCCTGGCAGCCAAAGGGGATGAAGGCTCTGGCAGCCAAAGGGGATGAAGGCTCTGGTCTCTCTAGTCCCTGTCCTGACGTGGTGGCCCTGCCCATCGAGGGCCTGTGGCTCTGCTTCACTTGGCCTCCTGCCCAGATGGTTCCTCCCATAGTGGTGGTGGGCCCCACCACTGTGCCCACCAAGATCTTCAGCCTGCCCCATGGGCATCTCCCAGTGACCACGCTGGTGCCTCTGTGCCCCACCTGGATGCCTGTCGTGGCTGCCAGGCCACACCCCCAGCTGACCTTGACCACTCAGGCCCAGAACCCCTTCTCCTAGTGCTCAGGCAGCCCCTCTTTCCCATAATCTCCAGCCATTCTTTCCCATAACCCCCATCCCCTTCAGGTGTGCCCCCAGAGGACCCCAAACATGCACCCTATTCAGACAGATAGAGGTGGCCCTGTGGTCAGAACACTGCAGGCAATAAAGAGGCTGAAAACACGAGGGCTTTCCCGCCCAGCTCACATCTTCAGTGCCTCCATCCCGGGCTTGGCTGAGCATTTGGGTCTCCTCAGGCAGCTGCTTGCTCGGGAAGGCAAAATAGATGGCTGCTCACCCCTGGCACAATGCGGGCACCTTGTACACACCCAGGGAAACCCCTTAGATGCTATGCACCCACTCATTGAAAAGACTCATCAAGGGCTGGACAACAGCCTGGCGGAGTGGCTTCATGGGTGCAGGGACACTGTCCAGCAGGCTCCTCACTTGACAGATGAGGAGAAGTTAGGCCTCCCCTCGTCGGGGGCCCCAAAAGAGCCCTTACTGTCCTGAGACGCACAGGGCTGGAGCCTGTGGTTCCTGCCCGAGGCCTGCGGGTGTTCAGTTCCGGGGCTCACTAGTGTCTGGACAGCAGGCTCGAGGTTTGGCTTCATTGCAGGGCCTGCATCAGGTGACATTTTCTTGTTTCTCTTTTCCTTTTTCAGCTGAGCACTCCGAGGGTGTCACACCTCAGCCCCCTCTGCTCACTGGGGTGTCCACTTTCCCTTAAAACAGTGTTTGTCCTGAGGAGCATAGGAGATAGCCCTCCAGGGTCAGGCTGAAGAGACAAGAGCTCTGAGGTCAGGTGAGGGGAGAGCACACACACCAGTCCACTGGAACCAGAAGGCTGGGTCTCCCTTGTTGGTAGTCTGGCGCAGGCAGAGGAGGCCCCCGAGAAAGGACTCGGGGCAATGCAGGCCAGGGCTCTGTCAGTCCCAGGACTGAGCTGCCATGACGCCCGACCAGGCTGCTCACTTCCAAGTCAAAACGCAGCCCCTTACAGAGTTTTGCTGCCTGGGGAACACCTTACCTTTTGAGAAGTTTTCATTCATCTTTTTGCCTTGACTCCCATATGCCTCCTGACCTGGAATCACATGCAGATGCTGCTATTTAAAGATCACGTTCCCAGAAACCTCAGCCTGTGTGGCACCTGCTTACCTGTAAACCTATAGAGAAAGCAGAGCAGACTGCAATCTCAAGTCATCTGCTTGTCACAAAAGGCAACTTTTATTTACAAAGGCAAGGCTCCCTGACATCAAGAGACTCATGAGATGCTTCACTCCCACTGCTCAGTCCTTGGTAGGTTTTCACTGATGTCTGCAGAGTGAAGTGGCTAAGTACACGTCCTCCTGGGCTAGGCAGAGGTGGCAGCCTAAGGTCACATAGGAGTGGAGGGAGGGAGTGAGGCCTTGATGGGCTGGCCCTGGACAGTCAAACTGTCTCAAGTCCACGTGTGCCTGGGTCACCAGAGGAGAGGCCAGGCAGCTCCAGAGGTACAGGTTTAGTTCTGTCCCCAGGGCCACACATGCGACAGTGTCTAGGAGATTGGAAATGCAATTCAACCAGACACGGTGTCTCAGAGAAGGGGCCCTGCCTCACAAGTGCTCCAACTAGGGGAGGGTGACCCTGGAGACTCAACTGGGCAGCCGCAGGGGAGCCAGTGATCCATGGCCAACTCACTTCCCACCAGCCCTGCCAGAGCCTCCCTCAGCCAGTGCTCATCTTGGGTCCTCAGCTGTCCCTTTGTCTCCTGGGCTCCATTACTCTGTCTCTTCACAAAGGGAGGTGCCATGGCCAAACATGGATGAGGTGGGGAGGCTGGAAAAAGCTGATTTCTGGATGACAGAAACAAGGCTTAGCCTGCGTTGAACAAAGCTGGTGGTATTCTGGAGTACCAGCTCACTAGGAGGAACCATCTGGGACTCCGTGGGAACTGTCATGAGGAAAGGCCCTGGGATGGATCAAGCTACAAACTGGCAGGGAAAGCTGATGAGACACCATGGCCTGGGTTTTGTCCACACCCGACCCCACAGCAAGGCCTATGACTGGGCAGCAAGGTGCTCAGCCATCTGCTAAGCCTCTGGAAAGAGAGGGAGGGTCCCCATCTCCAGGGTCTGAGGTCTCGGCCAGGGGGCCCCCCGAGGCCCCATGCAAACCCCCCAGACAATGAGCTTTGCACACTCCCGCCCTCAGTAAATCTGGGGATGCCCAAGCCTCGCTCAGGCAGCTCCTCCAGCCTCTGAGCATTGCTCTGGGGGGTTGTAGGGGGGCTGGGGATGGCCAGACCATCATGGGGGCTGGGCTGGACTCCAATGAGGTTGAGTGCTTGGCCCTCAGGGGTCCAGGGGCAGGGCAGGTCAGCCACCCACCCTCCTCCCACCCTCTTCTTCCTGGGGAAAGAGTCTAAAGTCGCCCGACCAGTGGGGATTTAGAACCCACGACTCATAAGTTCTTGGCCTCCGAGCGCCCCTCTGGCCACTCTGCACAAGAAGGGGCCATGGTGGGGGGCATCTGTGCAGACTAGTGGAAGAGAGCCACCAGGAGATGACCCTGGGGATACCCCAGAGAGGAGGAGTGTGAAGTCACTATGAGCGGCCAAAGGCCATCTCCAGGCTGCTAAGTTCTTGCTAATTCATCTGCCACTCCTCACTCTCTTCAGCTAAAACAATATCATTTATACAAAAGTTTCCAAAGTCTGGTGATGCTGAGGGGCCCCCATGGGAAGGTGAATGGTTCCCTGTGCTCCCCCAAGGTCATGGGTGCAGCAGGCCCCCATCTAGTATCAATGCTAGGACTGCAACCTTCTCTCAAGTGTTAAGGAGGCCCCCTCCTGACTGAACACCTTGACGTGCAGTCACCCTGGAACAGAAGGTCCCATAGACCACAACTCCACACCTACTGGGACTCCTGGGGGCTCTGGTCTGGGCTGTCAGGCTGAGACACCCCCCCCATTTCCTCAGTGAACTTAGGGATTCAGGAGCTTGGTCTCTGGGGCCCAGTCTCAAGTGGGCCGAGGGAGATGCCCACATCCTGCGAAGACTCGAGGTGAGGACCAGAGGAGGCTGAGGGTTCCCAGGGGATGCATGTGCAGCCCTCCCAACAGCCCTGGGGGACCACAGGGCACGGCACTCAGATGTAACGTCACTGATCCCGATGGGAGGGGAGAAGTGAGGGCCTGGGTCAGGTGCCTGGATTCAGGTCAGCAGAGTGAAGGAGCCCAGCTGTGCTAGGAGTCAAGGTAGAACCCTGAGTGGGGCTCTGGGACCCCAGGACATCCAGGTCATCAATGCTCTCAGCCCTGGGAGACCCCAGCAGGGTTGTGGGAATGAGATCCCTACTCCCGCTTGCCTCTCAGGGGTCCTGGCTGGGGTGGGCCTGGTTCTAAGGGAAGCAAGGTCAGGGACAGAGGGTGGTGCTCAGGCCTGCTGAGAGTCAAAGTGAAGAGCAGAAGGAGGAATGTAGAGGGCATCATCTCAGCTCTGGGAAGCCCTGGGCTTGGAGCCCTGATGTCGTGTCCACATACTCTCCCTGGGGGTCTCAGGGCAGTGACAGCCTTGGTGTAAGGGTCCCACATCTGGTCAATAGAAGGTCAAAAGAAGCCCCAGACCTGCCAGGGCTCAAGATGAGGACCCTGAGGGAGGACACAGGTCCCGGCACCTGCAGTCATCCCGGAGCGACTCTGATTGGGGCATGAGCTCAGGATCTCATAGACATTGGAACTTGACATAAGGGTCAAGGGCTGAGAGTTTGGAGGGGAGATTTTTGGGTTCTGAGGGAGTTTAGGTGAGGACCCTGAAGGAAGACAGAGGGGACCCTGGATCGCCAATTAGAGGACACTTAAGAAAAGCCGGTCCCTGCTGTTGGTCCTTGGCAGCCCTGGGGTATGATGAATGCAACAGACATGGTCAGACTTACTGACATACGGATCTCAGACTGGGGAAATGGTATGGGGGAGGACATCCTGATATCTGGGTCTCTGACTGAGACCTCACATATGGGGTGGGGACTCAGGAGGGCAGATTCCCAGGTCCTGCGAGGTGTTATGTTGAGGAGGGACTGAGGAGGGACTAGGGGACCATGGACCCCAATCAGAGGAGACCTCAGAGAAGTCTGTCTCTGTTGCCAGTCCAGGGCGACAGTGGAGTAGAATGAGTGAAACAGGCGACCTTGTGAAAGTGGCGGGGTCTCAAAATGGCAGACAGAACAGTCCTGGGCCTGCCTGGAGTCCAGGCTCCATGCGAGGAAGGACTGTGGCTATTAGACTTTAAGACAGGGAGGGATCCTTGCCTTTAATGGGGGTCTTGGAGGCCGTAGAGCTGGTTGAACAGGGTGAACAGTTTTTTGACCTCTGGCTTAGGGACCTAGGAACCTGAGGTGATCAGACGGAGGGCTGAGGCTTCAGGTTCACAGAGGGTGGACTCCCCGGACATGGAGGGAGGACTGAGCTGATGCCCACCCCTCTGGTCAGTGCTGGGAGATCAGTTAGGATGTGAGGAGGAGCTGAGGACTGAGCATCTCCCTAGCCTAGGATCCATGGGAGGCCCTGGGCAGGTGCGGCAGCATGTGGGGCCCCTCATGGCTTTCTGTGCAGACTCCAGTCTTGTTCTGAGCTTTCCTGCAGGCCCCCAGAGGGGAGGGACCAGGTTGTGCCAGAGGAAAGGTGAGCACTACAAGTGAGCCCTGAGGGGACCTCCCACCACACAACTGGGGGACCTCACAGAGTCCACCCCTTGTACTGTCATGGAAGGCTCAGAGATGTGCTAAAGGATACCCCCAAGGTGTACCCTCCATATCTCTCACACGGGACCCAGGAGCCAGGAGGCGAAGGCAGAGGTCTGAGGACCATGTCCAGAGGTCAGAGAACAGAGGAGGTCCAGGCAGTGCCAGGAGTCAAGGTGAGAAGAGTGCCCTGAGTGTGCAGCAGGGGCTCCCCATCCCAGGACAGAGGGGACCACACAATGGCCTAACCCCCCTACCTTGTCAGTCCCAGAAATCTTGGGCTGTGCTGGCTGCACCCTGGGGAGCCACCTCACTTCCTCCTTCAGGTAGCCAGGGGACTGGCCACCCCGGAGGCATGCCCCTGTAAGATCTGAGAGCACCCCTCAAGAGGAGACCTGTACATGGCCTGTGTCAGACTGCCCAGGATACGGTTCTCAGCAGAGGCCGCTCTCATCCTCTCCCTCTCCCAGGCACGTGGTCCCCATCTGTCCCCCTGCCTTATTCCTGTCTGTGTTTCGATCCCAGGCTTTGCACGTGGGATCAAGATGAGTGAGCTGAGAAAACCCGAGGAAGACCTTCAGGACCCTGGCGAGGCCCAAGACCTGGAGGAGGAGCATCTCTTGGGGGCTGAGGCAGGGGAGGCTGCATCCAGCTCAGCCTCCTCCCCACCAGTTTCCTGCTCCGCCCTTGCAGAGGCCTTGTCCCAGGAAGCTCTGAATAAGATGCTGGTTAACCTGATGAAGTTCCTGCTCTTCAAGTATCAGGCCAAGGAGCTGACCTCCCAGGTGGAAATGCTGAAGAAGGTCCTCAGGGATAACCAGGAGCACTTCCCGGTGGTCTTCAGCCAAGCCTCAGAGTGCCTGCAACTGGTCTGTGGTGTGGAGGTGAAGGAGGTGGACCCCACGGAGCACATCTATATCATGGTCCCCACCCTGGGCCTCAACTGCAATGTGATGCTGAGTGGTGGGCAGGGCTTGCCCAAGGCTGGTCTCCTGGTGCTCGTCCTTAGCTTGATCATGTGGAATGGAGACTGCACCCCTGTAGAGGAGGTCTGGGGAGCACTCAGCAGATTGAGTGTGTGTCGGGAGTTAGCACTGCATCTTTGGAGAGCACAGGGCATTGCTGACCCACATATGGGTGCAGGAGGGGTACCTGGAGTACTGGCAAGTGCCTGACAATGACCCTGCTCACTTCGAGTTTCTGTGGGGTCCCCAGGCCTATACAGAGACCAGCAAGTAGGAAGTCATGGAGTATCTGCTCAGTCATCCAGTGCTTTTCCAGGGCCTTCCCACCCCTGTCAGCAGAGACTGTGAGGGAGGAGGAAGAGGAGCCCTGACCTGGAGAAGCAGCCAAGCTGATCCTTCCCTCTGTGATTCAAGAGGCAGCGGTCAGCCTTCTCAGGTGTGATGGCCTGGGCCAGTTGGGGGAACCCCAGGGTGTAGCATCTTAGTGTTCCTTTTCTCTGTGATGACAGGGAAATTCATTTCTGTTTCTTAGGAATTTTTCACATGTGTTTTTCCAGCTTAAGCCTTAATAAACTTCAGTATCTAACTTTGTGAATGACATTGACCACACATGTATTTGTACTTAACCAGCTTAAGGACCAGAGTTTTGCTGTTTTGTAAAAGAGATTGGGAACTCTCCCATTTTATTTTGTGACCCTGAACAAGATCACATGGAATTGTAATTACAAATATTTTGGCTATGTGAACTTACTTAGCAGTATATAGTTGGTGGAAGTACCGGGGTCCAGCCCTGGCTGGTTCCAGGTGTCTTGAGGGATGAGTGGCATGGGTGAAGTACTGAGCTGAGTCAATGTGTTAATGGAGCAGTCTCTCACTTTATTGTTGATTTACCATTTTATGCCCAAAGAACATCCCCATTACATCACATATCATTCAAGTTTACATTTTGCTCTTATCAGGTGCAGCTGTGTGGAGGCTTGAGGGAAAGGCTAGGCTTGAAACTGTTTTTATTCCAGTGATCTCAACCACTATCTGTCTCATTCTATTCTGAAAACCTTGTCTGTAATTATTGTCTCACACCTGCTATTTTAAACCTATAGAGAAAATAAATGAGGGGTCAACTAAGGCAGGTACAGCTGATTGTGTTATGTCCGTACACTCTGGTTTTTACAAGGAAAGGGAACGATGAGACAGTCTAGCAGCACTGCTTTAGCAATAAAACCCTATTAACCTTATATAACTACTATAATGAATTTCTATGTCTACACTATCCTAAAGCAATCAGTGTCTCCAACTATGCTGGCTACAGTTAGGAGCATTCATAAGTCCCATCCCTTCTGGTCTCTTTAAGGAAGGGAGCCTACACCGTGGAATGGTCAAGGGAGTGGGAGGTGGAAAGGTGACCCAAGTATGAACCCGTCTTGTGGTGGCTTTTCCATGATCCCCAGGACGGCATGATCAGAACTACCAAGAAAAATACCAGGAGGGGCCTTGCCCTGGGATGCCCCGATAAGGAAAATCTGATTTGCAGTTTCCTTCTCAGTCTCGTAATTTTGTCATTCAAGCAAGGGGGCATCCTGAAGGTTCCCAGCAGGAAGAATTGGAAAATAAAAAACAATTTTAGTGAATTCTTGATTCTCATAGTTTTTGTCTGTACTTCTCAACAGATAATCCATATCTGTTTACTCAGATTTTGCCAGGTTATTATTTAGGAAAGTAGGAGAAAATAGATGAGATTAATAAGCCCCCTTCTCACTGGTTCATTTATTCCACAGAACTTGGTGGATCCTCTGCTATGTGGAAGGCACTGTGTTAGCACTGGGGACAGTAGGAGAAGCAGGACACCCCACACCTAGAGCGATGGTCTAGGAGCCGCAGTCACACGAGGAAGGTGGAGAGACGTTCCCTAGTCCCACAGAAGAGGCCATACGGGGCACGAAGTTGAGGATCCAGGAGGAGCACTCGAGTGTTGGTGCCTGAGCCAGGGCG
>ML662927.1:1656-13223 GCA_007570785.1 Antilocapra americana
TTTCTAGTTGCTTTAGGTGTAAAGTAAGGTCATTTATTTGATTTTTTTCTTGTTTCCTGAGGTGAGCTTGTATTGCTATGAACTTTCCCCTTAGCATTGCTTTCACAGTGTCCCATAGGTTTTGAGCTGTTGTGTTTTCATTTTCATTCATTTCCATGCATAACTGAATTTCATTTTTAATTTCTTCTGCGATTTGTTGGTTATTCAGCAGTGTGTTGTTGAGCCTCCATATGTTGGAAGTTTTGAGAGGTTTTCTCCTGTAGTTGATATCTAATCTCACTGCATTGTGGTCAGAAAAGATGCTCGGGATGATTTCAATATTTTTAAATTTATCAAGGTTAGATTTATGGCCCAGGATGTGATCTATCCTGGAGAAGGTCCCGTGTGCACTTGAGAAAAAGGTGAAATTCCTTGTTTTGGGGTGGAATGACCTATAGATATCAATTAGGTCAAGTTGGTCTATTGTTTCATTTAAAGTTTGAATTTCCTTGTTACTTTTCTGTCTAGTTGATCTATCCATTGGTGTGAGTGGTGTATTAAAGTCTCCTGCTATTATTGTGTTGTTGTTGATTTCCCCTTTCATATTTGTTAGCATTTGCCTTACATATTGTGGAGCTCCTATGTTAGGTGCATAAATATTTATAATTGTTATTTCTTCTTCCTCGATTGATCCTTTGATCATTATGTAATGTCCATCTTTATCTCTTTTCACTGCCTTTATTTTAAAGTCTACTTTATCAGATATGAGTATTGCCACTCCTGCTTTCTTTTGGTCTTTATTTGCATGGAATATCTTTTTCCAGCCTTTAACTTTCAGTCTATATGTGTCCCTAGGTTTGAGGTGGGTCTCTTGTAGACAACATATATAGGGGTCTTGTTTCTGTATCCAATCGGCCAATCTTTGTCTTTTGGTTGGGGCATTCAGCCCGTTTACATTTAAGGTAATTATTGATAAGTATGATCCCGCTGCCATTTATTTTATTGTTTTGGGCTCCAGATTATCTATCCCATCGGTGTTTCCTATCTAAGAAATATCCTTTAGCATTGGTTGGAGGGCTGGTTTGGTATTGCTGAATTCTCTCAGTTTCTGCTTGTCTGAGAAAATTTTGAATTCTCCTTCAAATTTGAATGAGATCCTTGCTGGGTAGAGTAGTCGGGGTTGTAGATTGTTTTCTTCCATGACTTTAAGTATGTTTTGCCATTCCCTTCTGGCCTGAAGCGTTTCTGTTGAGAGATCAGCTGTTATCCTTATGGGATTCCCCTTGTGAGTTATTTTTTGCTTCTCCCTTGCTGCTTTTAATATTTGGTCTTTGTATTTGATATTTGCCAATTTGATTAATATGTGTCTTGGGGTGTCCCGCTTGGGGTTCATTCTATTTGGGATTCTCTGTGTTTCTTGGACCTGAGTGGCTATTTGCTTCCCCAATTTAGGGAAGTTTTCTACAATTATCTCTTCAAGAATTTTCTGATGGTCTTTCTTTTTGTCTTCTTCTTCTGGGACTCCTATGATTCGAATATTGGTGCGTTTAATATTGTCCCAGAGGTCTCTAAGGTTGTCTTCATTTCTTTTAATTCTTTTTTCATTTTTCCTTTCTGTTTCATTTATTTCTGTCATTCTGTCTTCTACCTCACTTATTCTGTCTTCTATCTCTGTTATTCTACTGTTGGTTCCCTCCAGAGTGTTTTTGATCTCATTTATTGCATTATTCATTGTATTTTGTCTCTTTTTCATTTCTTCTAAGTCTTTGTTAAAGCTTACCTGCATCTTCTCAATCCTTGCCTGCAGGTTATTGAGCTGTAACTCCAACTTATTTTCCAGGTTTTGGATCATTTTCACTATCATTATTCGGAATTCTTTGTCAGGTAGACTTCCTATCTCTTCGTCTTTTGTTTGGTCTAGGGGGTATTTATCCTGTTCCTTTACTTGCTGGGTATTTCTCTGCCTTTTCATCTTGTTTATCTTGCTGTGTTGTCCCTTTATTGTGGGGATTCCTCTCTATGGGAGGGGTTGGATGCGTGGTTTGTCGAAGTTTCCTGGGTGGAAAGGCTTATGTGGTTTTCTGGTGGCTGAGTCTAGGTTTCCTCTCTGTTACTCCTCTCGTCGGCACTGGGTCGCCTCTCCAGATGCCCGATGTCCTCTGCCAGCATTCAGTTCCTGTTTTTTGGAGTTTGCTCGGCCTTTAAAAGTTCTTTTGGTATATTTATTGGGGAGAGAGTGTTCTCCCCGTCCTATTCCTCCGCCATCTTAGTTTCTCTCAGTATTTCTTGATTGTTAAATATCACTGGTGCTTTGATCAACTTCACCTCAGCCTCTCAATGTCCCTGCCAATCATTTAACAACTGGGGAAGTCGCCTCAAACAAATGCTCTAGTAAGAATAGCTCACAGAAAATGAAGTGCTTGTAAATCTCTGTGTAGGTTGCACAGTCTTCACAATTTTTCACAATGCATGTTTTGACAAGATGAACACATGCATCAAAGTTTTGAGTCAGTTAAATCATTTTTATAGTTCTGAGCAGATTCGTACAAATGAAGATTTCTCAATTTTGCCATTACTGACATTTTGGGCAGCATGATTCTTTGTTGTGGGAAGTGTTCCTCTTTTGTACTATAGGATGGTTAGTAACAGTGCTGGCCTCTACCCATTAGAGGCCAAGAACATCTTCCCCTGACCCCCATTATGCCAACCAACAATGTGTCTAGACATTGGCAAACGTCCCCTAGATGACAAAATTTTCCCCAATTGAGAAGCACTAGGTCAAAGAAACACATTAATGCTCTAGAGAAGATAGTTCTAGAGACAAAAATAGATAGAATAGAGACATTAAAATTATTTGTTGTAAAAGAAATGCACATAATTCATTTCTACCAAATAAATTTATAGACTATATCATAAATATGCTTTACTTAGAAAATGGATATACTTAGTCCTACAGGAGAAAAAAAAACACTTAACTCCTACCCTTTAATTATGAAACAGATTTATTTAGTTCTCTTTAAACTATAAATGTTAATATAGAACATATTCATAAAATATTAACTTGAGTCATAGCTACTTGAGAAACTCACACTAGAGCTCCCCAGCAATATAAGCTATGTAGTTTAGTTTCCATCTACAGTAACAATATTATCCCATGATTCAATCAAACCATGTGCATAACTGCCCTACAGGGCCCATAGATTTGAAAACTTGGATTCACAGTGTAAGCAATCTGGCGATTTCTCTGTCAATATTACAACAAATCTGGATAAAGCCAGCAAGCTAGGTAGCAGTAAACTATTCACAGGCAAGTCATTTGGGCTCTCGAGGACTCAGGAAGCAAGTGATACTTATAGGGGCTTGATTACTCTAAGAATGATTTATTACTAATTGTCAGGGGCCAGGGATTGTTTGTGTCTTGCCAGGTGAATAAAGACATCTAGCTACAGATCCTCAGCTACTCACTATTTATTCTACCCAAAGAGGAGGTCTAATTAGTTTAACAACATAGGGGTTTTCAGAGGGCTGCTTTAAAGATGGAACCAGGGCTATCAGAAATCAAGAGTGAAGAGCTTGCAGTCTACAAAGGGACTCATAATAACCTCATTTCCTGTGAGCTATTCATGCCAAATGTCTCTGTGGCTTGGTTCATCCCCTGTGATGAGTAGGGTCCCCACAAGATTAGCTAGCTGTTTGAGAAACAGTGAAATACAGAATACCAGCCCAACAGGTCTTCAGGGAGCTGTCCTACACATGCAGGAACCTGGGGAGCTGTGTGGACTGGTCTAGAACAGTTTACAAGAATCTTAATTTATGCATTGGACTCAGCTTCCCAGGGTCTTCCCAAGTAGTGCTAGTGGGAAAGAACCCATCTTCCAATGCAGATTAGACATAAGAGAGACAGATTTGATCCCTGCATCAGGAAGATCCCCTGGAGGAGATCCAGGCAACCCACTACAGTATTCTTACCTGGAAAATTCCATGGACAGAGGAGCCTGGCAGGTTGCAGGCCATAGGGTCACAAAGAGTCAGGCACGACTGAAGTGACTTGGCAAGCAGGCATTCACTGCTTCCCAACTGTGTTTTGATTTTTCCAAATATCTAGTCATTTAGCAAAGATATATCTATTGTTTACATTGAAAGCTTTATTAAGTGGAGTGTACTTAAATAGGAACTAAAGAGCCTCTTGATGAGTATGAAGGAGGATAGTGAAAAAGCTGGCTTAAAACTCAATATTAAAAAAAAAATCTAAGATCATGGCATCCGGTTCCATTGCTTCATGGCAAGTAGGAGGGGAAAAGGGGGAAGCAGTGACAGATATCCTCTTCTTGGACTCTAAAATCACTGTAGATGGTGACTGCAGCCATAAAATTAGAAGATGATTGCTTCTTGGTAGGAAAGCTATGACAAAGCTAAACAATGTGTTATGACATTGTTAAAGACAAAGTAAAGACATCACTTTGTCAACAAAGATCTGTATAGTCAAGGCTATGGTCTTTCCACTAGTCATGTACAGATATGAGAGCTGGACAATAAAGAAGGTAGAGTGTCAGAGAATTGATGATTTCAAACTGTGGTGCTGGAGAAGACTCTTAAGAGTCTTTTGGAAAGCAAGGAGATCAAACCAGTCAATCTTAAAGGAAATCAACCTGAATGCTCTTTGGGAGGACTGATGCTGAAGCTGAAACTCCAATACTTTGGTCACCTGATGCAAACAGCTGACTCACTGGAAAAGACCCTGATGATGGGAAAGATTGAAGGCAGAAAGAGAAGAGGGTGACAGAGGATCAGATGGTTGGATGACATCACTGATTCAATGGACATGAACTTGGGCAAACTCTGGGAGATTGTGAGGGAGAGGGCAGCCTGGTATGCTGCAGTCCATGGGTCATGAAGAGTGGAACACGACTTGGAAACTGAACAACAACAAAAACAACAACTTAAATATTATTTGCTAAATTACATTATGGGTTTTCCTGGTAGTTTATTGGTAAATAATTTGCTTGCCAATGCAGGAGATGCCTGGGTCAGGAAGATCCCTGGGAGAAGGGAATGGCTACCCATTTCAGTGTTCTTGCCTGGAAAATTCCATGGACAGAGGAGACTGGTGAGTACAGTCCACTGAATCCCAAAGAGTTGTTCACAAGTTAGTGACTGAACAACAAAAAGTAAACTGCGGTCAATCTAGCCAATTTTGCATATATAAAATTAGCTTCTTTCCCAAATGCTTCTAAAGGTTTGTCACTAATCTCCACAAACAAATCAGCCTTAAGCCTGATATTTAGCCATTGAATTATGTGCTAATGGACTTAAAATGCTTTATCTAGATATACTGGAATCAAAGTTTCAAATCTGTATAAATTATGAGGCAACAACAGTTGGCCTTTGGGAAGGATCCAATAACCAGGGGGTGTTGCTAAGCTTCCTGCTTGTTGGAAACAATGTGCATTGTTTAAGCTTCACCTCAGGCTATTCGGGCACTTCCTTGTTCCCTTCTTCCCTGTTGCTCCCGTGTCCCTATTGTGGGCTCTCAACACTCTTAAGCACATTCTCTGATCCCAACTATTAACACCCAGAATTTTAACTGTTTATACATACAGTTGACTGTGAGCTCTGTGAGGGGAGAGGTATTGTCTTACTTTTTGACACCTGGCATAGCATCTGATACCTAGTAGGCAGTTATTAAGTAATAGTTTAACTATTCAAGTGAACTGTACTTTTATGCCTGAGTCCTCTGGAACAGGCAAAACTTTCTATTTTATACATTTCATTTTACATCTCAGTTCAAAGACTATCATGTTTACTATTTTTGATACTTCAGCTTATAAGTATCATTCTCCTAATACGGCAGACTAATAGTCAGAGATTTCTACCACTTTCCCAGGGTGTAGTGACAAAGTTTCTGTGTTCGTGTATGTTTCTTTGAGGTCCTCTTACTAACCATATTTTAGCATCTCTTGTGACAGTCAACTTCCTGACTCCCCGTTGCAACTGAGACACCCTTAGTGCCCATCCTCAAGGCTTTTTCATTCTAAGGAGTTCTTTTTTCAAGTTCTAGGGCACACTGAAATCATGCCACCATTTCATGCTCTTCATTTTGGGGTACAGAAAATTCCCTGATGTGTCTGAAGCATTGCTTTTCTGGTTTGGCCACCTCTACCAGCTCTACCAGGAGAATGGAGGATTCCGTGACCACTACACCCATATTGACTTGCCTCTTCCTTTAGACTGAAAAATTCTGTGTCTTGAGAACACAAAAGCTTTGCATTAATTCATGGGGGATCTTCTGGAATCTTTCGAATATGCCCTACTTTTTTCTCAGTTTCCCCTGTATGGGGAAACCCCTTCTGTTTCCCATTTCTCCTCTAACATTCCTTCACTGAGACCTAAGCATGGAGAGGCCAAGCTCAGTGAGTGTATGGGAAGGAGCAAGGTAGCCCTGGATCAAGCTATAAACAAAACTGTATGGCAAAACCAACACGATAATGTAAAGGAAAAAAATTTAAAGAAATAATTAATTAATTTTAAAAAATTCATTTTCAATTACAAAAAATTAAAAAAATTAATAAAAAAATTGTTCTCATTTTACTAGCTCAGTGGTTCCCAACTGGGGGTGATTTTGCAACCCTCCCCAGAGAGGAGGCATTTTTTGTTGTTACAACTGAGTAGGGGAGGCAAATGGTTGGTGTTATTGATGTCCAGTGAGTATAGATCAGAAACGCTCATATACATCCTAAATTGCACAGGACAAGACAGCCTCCCACAAAGAATTATCTGCCACAATACATCAATATTGACAAAGGTAAAATACTTTGTAGCTTATTCCTTAATATTTTGCCTAAAGAGATTTTAGATATTTTCAGCTATAAAAGGATGCATGTTTTGGCAAATCAACAGCTCTTTCTCATTATAATAGGTAAGCAAGGGAAGGGATAAGAAGCAGATATGAAGAGCTTATTTTGTGTCAGGCATTGTGCTCAATACTTTACATTTTTGCTATATTTACTACTCCTAGAAAACAGTATGAAGAAGTTAAGATAGCTATCTCCGTTTTCAGAGTTAGAAAAGAAAACTGAGTTTCAGAAAAAGTAAACAATGGATCCAGATCATAGTATCTAAAAGAAGTTGAGTAAAACTTATCAGATTGTATGACTTCATAAGTGATGCCATTTTCACATCAGCAAGGAGATCTCCTGATCCTTGTATATTTTTTCTCCAACTTTATAAAAATATAATTGACATTTAACATTATGCAAGTTTAAGTTATACAACATGTTGACCTGATCCACTTATAGATTGCAAAATGATTACCACCATAGCATTAGCTAACACCTCCGTCACCTCATGTAATTACCATTTCTTTTTCATAGTGAGAACATTTAAGATCTACTGTCTTGGTACCTTTCACATGTATAATACAGTGTTGTTAGCTAGAATCACCAGGCTGTACACTGGATCCCCAGAACTTACTTATTTTATAACTGAAAGTTTGCATACTTTGCCCAGCATCTCATTTTTCCCACCCACTAGCTCCTGGTAACCACTGATCTACTCTCTGTTTCTATGTGTTTGGCTTTATTTGATTCCACATACAGTGTATAATACAGTTTTTACCTCTCTCTGTCTGATTTATATCACTTAGCATAATACTCTAAATCGACCCCGTTGCTGCAAATGGCAAGATTTTCTTCTTTACATTGAAGGACACTTTCAATATCTTGGTTGCAATGAATAGTGCTACAATGAACATAGGAGTGCAGACATCATTTCAAGATGTTGTTTTCATTCCCTATGAGTATATACCCAGAAGTGGGATTGCTGTACAAAACATATTAATAGTTCTACTTATATTTTTAATTTTTGAGGCGTCTCCATACTGTTTTCAATACTTATTATTGCTCAGTCATGTCCGACTCTGCAGCCCCATGGACTGTATGATGTCAGGATTCTCTGTCCATCACCAACTCCTGGGACTTGCTCAAACTCATGCCCGTCGAGTCAGTGATGCTATGCAACCATCTCATCCTCTGTCGTCCCCTTCTGCTCCTGCCTTCAATCTTTCCCAGCATCAGGGTCTTTTCCAATGAGTCAGCTCTTCACATTAGTTGGCCAAAGTACTGGAGCTTCAACTTCAGCATCAGCTCTTCCAATGAATATTCAGAACTGACTGGTTTGATCTCCTTGCAGTCCAAGGGACTCTCAAGAGTCTTCCCCAGCACCACAATTCAAAGGCATCAATTCTTCTGTGCTCAGCCAAGTAATAACAGGAATCCTCATGAACCCATTAACCTGAGAACACCATCAATGCAATTACATTTCCCAATGTATCCTTATAGTCTTGCCTCACTGACCTTATATACTGACTTTTTCTTTCTTTCTTTCATTTGAACACTCCCTGACCAGGGATTGAACCTGCACCCTTGGCAGTGAAAGCACAAATCCTAATCACTGGACTGCCAAGCAATTCCTTATCCTGACTTTAAAAATTCCTTTGCTTTTCACTAATGCCTTACCCCAGAAGTACATATCGTTAGTTTTGCTTAATTTTTAAGTTTATCAAAATGGGAAGGTATTTTACATTTCTTCTGTAGTTTGCTTTGTTCATTCAAAACTGCTTGTGACTTCCATCAATGTTCCTGTGCGTACTTGCAGTTCCTTTTCCCCTTAATGTATAGGACCCTATTATATGACTATATAAGAATGTTATCATCCCTTTTCCTGTTAATGGACACTTTACTTGTTTCTAGTGTTTCTAGCTTTCCACTCTTATATCAAGTGCTGCTATAAATCTATGAACCTGCCTCTTGATGCATACATTTAAAAGTTTCTCTTGGGAACATACCTGGAAGAGAGTGGTTGCAGTACAGGAGATGTAGATGTTCAACTTTTACATGATAATCTAATATTCTTCCCCAAAGTGTTTGTATCAACTTAGTCCCACCAGATTGTGTGAGAGTTGCCATTGGTGCAAATTCTTGCTATCATTTGAATTTTCCAGAATTTTACATTTTGACCAAGTTGGTGAGTGCAAAATGGTATGTCACTGTGATTACTAGGAGTTTGTCAAATTTGTTTTCAGATTCAATGGGTTTGAGCTGAGTCACTGAATGGAGCAAAGGGATAGTATTCCACACAGAGGAACTACTTAAGGAAGTTATAGGTCCATTGTAACAAAATACCACAGACTGGGTGGCTTATAAACAAAACAAAACAAAAAATATATGTCTTACAAAATTGGATTGCCAGCATAATGATGTGACTGCCCTTTTCCAGGTCACAGATTTCTTGTATCCTCACAAGATGGAAGGGAATAGCGTCCCTGGGGGTCTCTTCTTAAAAGAGCACTAATCCCATTCATGAGAGCTCCACCCTCATGACATAATCATCTCCTAAAGTTCCCACCTCCTAATACCATCACACTGGACATTAGTATTTCAACATACAGATTTTGAGGGGACATAAACATTCAGATTGTAGCAGAAAGAGTTCTGAGTCATGTAAGAAGTTAGTACATTTAAAAAACAGAAAAAATGTCACCACAGATGGAATGCAATGAGTTCACTGCTACCCGGTTTAGCTAACCTCTCAGTACTTCACGTCTTACCTGACTTGACATGTGAAATCTGCCAGGGTCCACCTGCCAGTCCTGATCTCTTCTGGCCAGCTCTGAATGATTGCATTATATAATACGGTGAAATTGTGTTTTAAGTTTAACCAACTTGATTCACACTGGGTCTTATACTTCATATCTTTTATCACATAGGTTTAACATTTGGATAAACTTCCAGAAGTTTATTTCAAAATATCTTTCTTATCATCCCATCACTGGTTTTTTGTCAATTCCTCTTTGATTATCAAACAACATTAAAATTTATTTTTTAAAGTACATGTGCCCAGAAATCCCACTGCTGGGCATACACACGGAGGAAACCAGAATTGAAAGAGACACGTGGACCCCAATGTTCATCGCCACACTGTTTACAATAGCCAGGACATGAAAGCAACCTAGGTGTCCATCAACAGACGAATGGATAAGAAAGCTGTGGTACATATACACAATGGAATATTACTCAACCATTAAAAATATACATTTGAATCAATTCTACTGAGGTGGACGAAACTGGAGCCTATTATACAGAGTGAAGTAAGCCAGAAGGAAAAACAATAATACAGTATACTAATGCATATATATATATGGAATTTAGAAAGATGGTAATGATAACCCTGTATGCAAGACAGTAAAAGAGACACAGATGTATAGAACAGTCTTTTGGACTCTTTGGGAGAGGGCAAGGGTGGGATGATATGGGAGAATGGCATTGAAACATGTAAATTATCATATGTGAAATGAATCGCCAGCCCAGGTTTGATGCTTGATACAGGATGCTCAGGGCTGGTGCACTGGGATGACCCAGAGAGAGGGAATTGGGAGGGAGGTGCGAGGGAGGTTCTGGAAGGGGAACACATGTATACCCATGTCAGATTCATGTCAATGTATGGCAAAGCCAACACAATAATGCAAAGAAAATAAAAAACAAGAAGAAGAAGAAGAACGTACATGCGGACTCTCATATGGAGTCCTGAAAGATGGGAGAGAATGAATTTTCAGAAATTTATTTTAGAACTTTCTTTGGTCAAGAAAGTGTACAGATCCTGCTAACTCAGGAGCTGTAAACTATACTTATATTTATTCTTTGGAAAATTTAACTGCTGGTTGAATAAGTGTGATTCTTAATATGATTTCACCCCTACTACTGTCTTGTTGGGGCTTCTCCTTTGCCCTTGGATGTGGGGTATATTTTTGTACTGGGACCCAACATTCTCCTGTCAATGGTTGTTCAGCAATAAGCTGCAATTTTGGATTTCTCACAGAAGATGAGTGCACGTCCTTCCACTAGACCATTTTATTCTCTTTTGTATAGTTCTTCTGTGTATTCTTGCCACCTCTTCTTAATATATTCTGATTTTGTTAGATCCATACCATTTCTGTCCTTTATTGTGCCAATCTATGCATGAGATATTCCCTTAGTATCTAATTTTCTTTGAAGAGATCTCTAGTCTTTCCTATTCTATTGTTTTCCTCTATTTCTTTGCCCTGATCACTTAGGCAGGCTTTCTTTTCTCTCCTTGCCATTCTTTGGAACTCTGCATTCAGATGGGTACATATTTCTTTTTCTCCTTTGTCTTTCTGATTCTGATGATGGCCCTAAATGAACCACACCAACTGGTATTTGTGCCCTTGTACAATTGCTTCCACATGGGCTTCTGGCTGATACTAACCAGTTTAACCAATAGAATGCTGTGGAAGGGATACTGTGTCAGTTCCAGACCCAATCTTTTTTTTTTTTTGACTTTTAAAATCACTTATTTTTGGCAAATTTATTGACGTATAATTTATATATTATAAAATTCACTCACTTTAAGGGTACAGTTTAATGGGGGTTTTTTGTTTGTTTTATCACTTTATTTCTAATTATAAACATTTCCATAGTATAAAATGATTACATTTTCTTAATGGCTGCAGTAGTGTCATGTCAGGTAGGTGAACCAGTTGCAAGGTTACAAGAGTCACATTAATTATACATGTG
>ML662927.1:13623-24090 GCA_007570785.1 Antilocapra americana
GTATCCTTGCCTGGAAAACCCCATTGACAGACGAGCCTAGTAGACTGCAGTCCATGGGATCACAAAGAGTCAGGCACAACTGATCTGCTAACACTTATTGGTATGTAATTGACATATAACATTGTGTAAATTTAAGGTGTACAATGTGATAATTTAATATATGCATATATTATGAAATGAATACCATGAAATAAGGCTAGTTAACACAGCCATCACCTCACATAGTTACATTTTTGTGTGTGTGGTGAGGACATTTAAGATTTAATCTCTTAGCAAGTTTCAAGTATACTATACAGTATTGTTAACCATTACATTACCAGCTATACATTAGATACCAATAAATTGTTCATCTTATAACTGGAAGTTTGTACCCTTTGACCATCTTTATTCACTTCTTCCTCTTGTCCTCTCCAAAAACCACACATCTATGCTCTGTTTCTGAGTTTGTTTGGTTTTTTTCTTTTTTTAGATCCCACATATAAATGAGATCATAGGATATTTGTCTTTCTCTGTCTGATTTTATTAAGCATAATGTCCTCCAAGTCCATTTATATTATCACAAATGACAGGATTTCCTTCTTTTTATTGCTTAATAATATTCCACTTTGTGTGTGTATGCATGCACACACACACATACACACACACTACAGTTTCTTTACCATTCATCTTTCAATGGACACTTAAGTTGTTTCCATGTCTTGGCTATTGTGAATACTGCTGCAGTAAATGTGGAGGTGCAGATATCTCTTCAAGATAGTAATTTCATTTTCTTCAGGTATACAAACAGGAGAGGGATGGCTGGATCATATGGTAGTTCTAGTGTTAACTTTTTCAGGAACCTCCACATTGTTTTCCAGTGTGGCCATACTGATTTACATTTCCATCAGCAGTGTACAAAGATTCCCTTTTCTCCACATCTTTGCCAGCATTTGTTATGACTTGTCTTTTTATAATAGACATTCTAACAGATTTGAGATGATATATTGTTCTGGTTTTGATATACATTTCCCTAATGATTAGTTGACACTGAAATCAGATTGATTATATTCTTTGCAACCAAAGATAGAGAAGCTCTATACAGTCAGCAAAAATAAGACCGGAAGCTGACTGTGGCAAGAATACACAGAAGAACTGTACAAAAAATATTTTCATGACACAATTATCAAAAAAGATAATCACAATGGTGTGATCACTCACCTAGATCCAGACATCCTGCTCAAACTACCGCACAGCTGCACTCATCTCACACACTAATAAGGTAATGCTCAAAATTCTCCAACCCAGGCTTCAGCAATACTTGAACCATGAACTTCCAGATGTTCAAACTGGTTTTAGAAAAGGCAGAGGAACCAGAGATCAAATTGCCAATTCCACTGGATCATTGAAAAAGTAAGAGAGTTCCAGAAAAACATCTATTTCTCCTTTATTGACTATGCCAACACTTTTGACTGTGTGGATCACAATAAACTGTGGAAAATTCTTAAAGAGATTGGAATACCAGACCACCTGACCTTCTTCTTGAGACACCTGTATGCAGGTCAGGAAGCAACAGTTAAAACTGGACATGGAACAACAGACTGGTTCCAAATAGGAAAAGGAGTATGTCAAGGCTGTATATTGTCACTCTGCTTATTTAACTTATATGTAGAGTACATCATGAGAAACGTTGGGCTGGGGGAAGCACAAGCTGGAATCAAGATTGCTGGGAGAAATATCAATAACCTCAGATATGCAGATGACACCACTCTTATGGCAGAAAGTGAATGAGAACTAAAGAACCTCTTGATGAAAGTGAAAGAGCAGAGTGAAAAAGTTGGCTTAAAGCTCAACATTCAGAAAACTAAGATCATGGCATCCAGTCCCATCTTTTCATGGCAAATAGATGGGCAAACAGTGGAAACAGTGGCTGACTTAATTTTTCTGGGCTCCAAAATCACTGCAGATGGTGACTGCAGCCATGAAATTAAAAGACGCTTACTCCTTGGACAGAAAGTTATGACCAACCTAGAGAGCATATTGAAAAGCAGAGACATTACTTTGTCAACAAAGGTCCAACTAGTCAAGGTTATGATTTTTCCAGTGGTCATGTATGGATGTGAGAGTTGGACTATAAAGAAAGCTGAGTGCAGAGGGATTGATGCTTTTCAACTGTGGTGTTGGAGAAGACTCTTGAGAGTCCCTTGAACTGCAAGGATAGCCAACTAGTCCATCCTAAAGGAGATCAGTCCTGAATATTCACTTGAAGGACTGATGCTGAAGCTGAAACTCCAATACTTTGGCCACCTGATGCAAAGCGTTACCCATTTGAAAACTCTCTGATGCTGAGAAAGATTGAAGGCAGGAGGAGAAGGGCACGACAGAGGATGAGATGGTTGGATGGCATCACCAACTCAATGGACTTGAGTTTGGATGGACTCCAGGAGTTGGTGATGGATAGGGAGGCCTGGTGTGCTGCGGTTCATGGGGTCACAAAGAGTCAGACAAGACTGAGCGACTGAACTGAACTAAACTGAATGATTAGTGATGTTGAACATCTTTTCATGTATTGATTGCCCATTTGTATATATTCTTTGGGAAAATGTCTATTCCAATTCTTTGCCCATTTTAAAATATTATTTATTTTATTGCTGTTAAGTTTTATGAGCTCCTTATATACTTTTGATATTAACTTCTAGTCAGATAGATGGCTTTCCCCCCCTATTCTATAGGTTGCCTTTTCATTTTGTTCATTATTTCTTTTGCTCAGCAGTAGCTTTTATTTTGATATAGCCCTACATGGTGAGTTGTGCATTTGTTGGAAGCAAAAGCTGAAATGGCCTAGCAGAAACTATTAATGAAGGCTGAAGGAAACATTCCTTTTGAAGACTGTTTAGCCATGATGTAAGAAGTCTAACCAGGGAGTGGCCCAGATGGTGGAGTAGGAAGACTCTTCTACTAAGACCCTTAGCTCACCTCCTTCCACGAAATTTATACTACTTACAGAGCAGCCATTTAAGATAAAGACCTGTAGGCCAGCAGAAAAATTCTACAGTGAAATTTACAAAGAAGGAACCTCAATGAGTTGGGTAGGAGGGCCAGAGATATGGTATAGTTAAGACCAATAACTCCCTGGGAAGGCAACCCACAAAGAGGAGAATAATTGCAACTGCAGAGGTTCTCCCAAAGGAGCAAGGTGTCCAAGCTCTACACCAGGCTCCCCAGCCTGAGGGTTCTGCATCAGGAAGACAAGACTCTAGAACATTTGGCTTTGAAGGCCAGAGGTCTTAGTTTCAGGAGAGCCAGAGGCTTGGGCACAGACAAAACCTCATGTGTTCCAGGACCCAGGGAAGAAGCAATAATTTGGGAAAAGCCTGGGTCAGACCTACCTGCTGATCTTGGGAGAGCCTCCCAGAGGGGCAGGAGGCAACTGGAGCTCACCTAGGGACACAGACACTGGAGGTAGCCATTTTGGGGAGATTGTTCTACTGCAAGGACACTGGTACTGGCAAATAACATTCTGGAATCATTCTAGCTTATAACACTGTCACCTACCAGCCTGTTGACACCATTACTCAGACAACTCAAGGCAAGCAGCCGGCCAGGTGGTGACCTAGCCTTACCCACCAGCAAGCTGGCTGCCTTAAGACCCTTGAAGCTCCAACCATTCAAGGATTAGTGAATTCCTACCCTAGGGGGCCTTGGAGCCTCTCCCACACATTTTGGGCCCTGCAGCCAGCCTTTGATACCCTGCTCTGCCTAGCAGCTTTCTTGCCTGAGGCGTTCTATTGACAGAAGAGCCTAGTGTACTACAGTCCATGGGGTCACAACAAGGTGACTGAGCACACACACACAACCCTGCATACCAGCAGGCCAATACCAGCTCCTTTACCCCAACAATTCTGCAACCAGAGACCGCAGGATACTATACATAGAAGATCCTAAAGACACCACCAAAAAATACTACCTGAACTCATCAATAAATTAGGATAAAAAATTAGTAGGCCGCAATCTGTTGTGTTTCTATATAGTAACAGTGAACTGTGAGAAAGAGCAATTTACTAGCACAGAAAAATGAATAAAATATCTAAGAGTAAATCTAGCCAAGGAGGTAAAAGATCTGTACTTGGAAAACTGGAGTAATAGGCAAATTTGGCCTTGGAGTACAAAATGAAGCAAATCAAAGACTATCAGAGTTTTGCCAAGAGAACATGTTGGTCATAACAGACACACTCTTCCAAAAACACAAGAGAAGCCTCTACACATGGATATCACCTGATGGTCAATACTGAAATTGGATTGATTATATTCTTTGCAGCTGAATATGGAGAAGCTTTATATAGTCAGCAAAAACATGACCATGAGCTGACTGTGGCTCAGATCATGACCTCCTTATTGTTAAATTCGGGCTTAAATTGAACAAAGTAGGGAAAACCACTAGACCATTCAGTTATGACCTAAATCAAATCCCTTAAGGTTATACGGTATAAGGGACATATAGATTTAAGGGATTATATCTGATTGACAGAGTTCCTGAAGAACTCTGGCTCGAGGCTCATGACATTGTACAGGAGCATGTGATCAAAAATCCCCAAGAAAAAGAAAAGCAAAAAGGCAAAATGGTTGTCTGAGGAGGCCTTACAAATGGCTGAGAAAAGAAGAGAAGTGAAAAGCAAAGGAGAAAAGGAAAGACATATCCATCTGAATGGATGAGTTCAAAAGAATAGCAAGGAGAAAAGAAAGCCTTTCTAAGTGATCAATGCAAAGAAATAGAATGGGAAAGACTAGAGATACCTTCAAGAAAATTAGAGATATCAAGGGACCATTTCATGAAAAGATGGGCACAATTAATGTCAGAAATGGTATGAACCAAACAGAAGCAGAAGATATTAAGATGAGGTGGCAACAGGTTTGATGCTCAGGAATCGTGCACCGGGATGACCCAGGGAGAGGGAATCGGGAGGGAGGAGGGAGGGGGTTTCTGGAGGGGGAACATATGTATACCCATGGCGGATTCATGTCAATGTGTGGCAAAACCAACACAATAAAGTAAAGAAAATTAAAAAAAAAAAGATGAGGTGGCAAGAATACACAGAAGAACTATAAAAAAGATATCTTAATGACCCAGATAACCATGATGGTGTGATCACTCACCTAGAGCCAGACATCTTGGAATGCGAAGTCAAGTGGACCTTAGGAAATATCACTATGAACAAAGCTAGTGGGAGTGATGGGATTCCAGCTGTGCTATTTCTAATCCTAAAAGTTGATGCTGTGAAAGTGCTGCACTCAATATGCCAGCGAATTTGGAAAACTCAGCAGTGGCCATAGGGCTGGCAAAGGTCAGTTTTCATTCCTGTCACAAAGGCAAAGCAAAAGAATACTCAAACTATGGCACAGTTGCACATCTCACATGCTATCAAAGTAATGCTCAAAATTCTCCATCTAGGCTTAAATAGTACATGAACAAAGAACTTCCAGATGTTCAAGCTGGATTTAGAAAAGGCATAGAAATGAAAGATCGAATTGCCAACATCTGCTGGATGACAGAAAAAGGAAGAGAATTCCAGAAAAAAAAAACATGTACTTCTCCTTAATTGACTACACTAAAGCCTTGGACTGTGTGGATCACAACAAACTGTGGAAAATTCTTAGAGATGGAAATACCAGCCCACCTTACCAGCCTCCTGAGAAATCTGTATGTGGGTCAAGAATCAGCAGTTAGAACCAGACATGGAAAATGGAATGGTTCCAAATTGGGAAAGGAGTACATCAAGGCTGCTTATTTAACTTGTATGCAGAGTACATCATCAGAAATGCTGGGCTGTATGAAGTTCAAGCCAGAATCAAGATTGATGGGAGAAATATCAATAACCTCAGATATACAGATGACACCACACTTATGAAAGAAAGTGAAGAGGAACTAAAGAGCCTCTTGATGAAAGTGAAAGAGGAGAGTGAAAAAGCTGGCTTAAAACTCGACATTCAAAAAACAAAGGTCATGGCATCTAGTCCCATCACTTTATGGCAAATAGATGGGAAAATGAAACAGTGAGAGACTTTATTTTATTGGGTTCAAAAGTCACTTCAGATGGTGACTGCAGCCATGAAATTAAAAGATGCTTGCTCCTTGGAAGAAAAGCTATGACCATTCCAGAGAACATATTAAAAAGCAGAGACTTTACTTTGCCATCAAAAGTCCATCTAGTCAAAGCTACGGATTTTGTGGTAGTCATGTATGGATGTGAGAGTTGGACCATAAAGAAAGCTGAGCACTGAAGAATTGAAGCTTTTGAACTGTGCTGTGGGAGAACACACTTGAGAGTTCCTTGGACTGCAAGTAGATCAAACCAGTCAATCCTAAAGGATATCAGTCCTGAATATTCATTGGAAGGAGTGATGCTGAAGGGAAAATCCAATACTTTGGCCGCCTGATCTGAATAACTGATTCTTTGGAAAAGACACTGATGCTAGGAAAGATTGAAGACAAGAAGAGAAGGTGATGACAGAGGATGAGATGGTTGGCTAGATGGCATCACCAACTCTATGGACATGAGTTTGAGCAAGCTCCAGGAGTTGGTGATGGACAGGGATGCCTGGTGTGCTGCAGTCCATGGGGTCGTAAATAATGGACACTACTGAATAACTGAACTGAACCTGAAAATCTTTAAGACATCGATTGAAGAAATTGATGATGACACAAACAGAGGGAAAGATATACTGTGCTCATGGACTGAAATACTAAATATCGTTAAAATCACCACACTGCCTATGGCAAGCTACAGAATTAATGCAATCCCTATCATAACATCAATCACATTTTTCACAAATCGAGAACAAATAATTTTTCATCTACCTTTGTAAGCAAAATAACCTCATGTTGCCCTATATACATCCAGAATCCACAGCTATAAAACCAAAAAATAAGGAATTCCCTGGTGGTCCAGGGTCCAGTGGTTAACTCTTGGTGCCTTCAGTACCTGGGACAGGGTTTGCTCCCTGGTAAGAGAACTAAGGTCCCACAAGCTGTGCAGTGTGGCCAAAAAGAAAAAAGAAAAACATGGGCTGGCGATTGATTTCACATATGATAATTTACATGTTTCATTGCCATTCTCCCATATCATCCCACCCTTTCCCTCTCCCACAGAGTCCAAAAGACTGTTCTACACATCTGCATCTCTTTTTCTGTCTCTCATACAGGGTTATCATTACCATCTTTCTAAATTCCATATATATGCGTTAGTATACTGTATTGCTGTTTTTCCTTCTGGCACTGGGATGACCCAGAGAGATGGAATGGGGAGGAAGATGGGAGGGGGGTTCTGGAAGGGGAACACACGTATACCCATGGAGGATTCATGTCAATGTATGGCAAAACCAGCATGATAATGTAAAGAAAAAAAACTCATTTTCAAATAAAGTTATGAACTAAAAAATAAAATAAATCAAATAAACATAAACAAAATCTGAATAGGTAGAAAGACAAAAAAAAGAAAAAAGAAAAAACCCACATACTATAAGAAAAAATATATATATATATATTTAATTTTTAAGTAGAAAATAAAAGAAAATATACACATGCATTTAAATTTTAAAATATGAAAACATTAAATTAAAAAATGCTTCAGCAGTGGCATAGATGGTCGTTCAAATCTTGGCTGTGGAGTCAGATGGCCCTCACATCAAATTCCTGCTTAACTGTAAATCTGTGTTTGTCATTTTAGCATTTTGTGACCTTAGTTTATTAATCTGCCAAATGGGGTATCAAATGACAAAAACAGTGCAGTTTAGTAACTAGTGCAGTGTCCTTTATTTGAGGGAAAACAACCCATGAGTTAGGGGTACACAGTGGCACAAAGCAGTGGAACACTGTTCTGGAGTAATTTTAGCAAGAACAGATGTTGCAGAGCATTACGAGAGGTAATGTAAAAACAGGGCATGATTGGCTAGGAGGTCAAGGTTTTCCTGCTAAGGCTAGTAGGTCTATTTTCTAAGGTAAGGTGAGCTATGTGCTGACATGAGTTTTTATTTGTGTGTGGGCCCCTTGGACTGCCTCCATTTTGTGAGTCCCAATATGACTTTATCAGAGGAAAATGCTACATGTCTCTTCTTTCAGACTTGTTATGAGGACAAAATAGCCATAAACATTCTGATTACTTTAAAGCTATAGGAATAAATGATATTAACAGAAAAACCTATAGGAATTCATTTTTATTAGATCATCAGCACTTAGCCAAACTAGTGTCTTAAAGGTTGCAAGTTAGTCAACCTACCCTCTCTCTGAATCCCGGTTTACATCTGCAAGAATGTTGACTGACTGTGGCCCATCCGTGACAGTCAGGTTATGGTCTGAGGAGTCATCATTCACTTACATTAACTGTTATTGACCTGTCTCTCTCCCACAATCTTTGATCTGTATCCTTGCCAGTGTCTCTCAGACACTGCCTCTCATTTGCAGATCTGCTTCATGTTCAGTTCTAGGCCATTGCGCTTAAGTTTTTCATATACCTGGTTACTCATCTGTCTCTAACTGAGACAATATTTTTAGATATCTGTCAGTCTTCAAGTAACTCCCTGATTGCACTCTTGTTCTGAGTCAAAGCAGGTTCCCCAACTAGACTCACAAAACTCCTTCTGGACTTTAGCTTCCAATCAAGATGGACCAATCTTGGCCAGATTTACACCCCCACATGAAGCAATGAAAAAAAAAATTGCAAACAGTAGTCTCAAGTTGTCAGACAACAAAGAACAATGATTCTGAGATGGGAAACAAGGTGAACACTGCAATGTCCCAGCTAACCACCTTGAGAAAGTTTCCAGGCTGCAGTACACAAAGAGAACCCAGCTGTAGACAGGCAGAGTTTCTGTGGATTTATAATATATGTAGAAGCATGCTATACGGCAATCATAGCACAAAGGCCAGGAGAGGAGAAATCAAAATATGCTGTTGTGTGATTCTTATACTATATGTGAAGTAGTATAATATCAGTTATCGGTGGACTATGATAAGTTAGAAGTGTATCCAATAAATCCTGAAACAGTCCTTAATGTAACAAAGAGTTATAGGTAATAAGCTAATAGAGGAGATAAACTATAATCATACAAAATACTCAGTTAATGCAAAATAAGCTGGAAAAAGATGAAAAAGGAAAAAGAGTACAAATGGGAACATAAAAGGTCTAATAAAAGATGCTACAATTTAACTTAACCATACCAGTGGTCACATTAAATGAAAATGGTCTAAATGCCTCAAATAAAGGCAGAGATTATCATATTGGATTAAAAAAAAAGGCAAGGCCCAGCTGCGTTCTGCCCACAAGAAACCACTTTAAATATAATGACAGCCACAAATAGATGAAAAGTATAACAGTGGAATAAAATGTGCCATGACAACACTAGTCAAATGAAAGCTGGGATGCTTATATTAATATCAAAGTAGATTTCAGAGCAAAGAATTGTACTACAGTTAAACGAAGTTGTTTAATAATAATAAAAGGACCAATTTATCAAGAGGAAATAATAATCTAAACATTTATGTGCTGAAAAACACAGCTCCAAAATATAAGAGGAAAAACCAAAGGAATAAATAGCAAAGAGAAATAAAATTATGGTGGGAAATTTCAACACTTATCTCTCAGTTATTGATATTGATGGAACAGTTGGGTGGAAAATCTGGAAGCATGTAGAGGAATTAAACAGCACTGTGAACCAATCTGGGCTTCCCTGGTGGCTCAGAGGTAAAGAATTTGCCTACTAATGCAGGAGACTTGGATTGGATCCCTAGGTCAGGAAGATTCCCTGTAGAAGGAAATGGCAATCCATTCTGGTATTCTTGCCTGGGAAATCCCATGGACAGAGGAGCCTAGTGGGCAAAAGGCATGGGGTCACAAAGAAAGTTGGACATGATTTAGTGACTAAAAAAAATCAATAACAAATGAATCAATTTGACCTTATTGGCATTTGTAGAAGACTCTATCCAAACATAGCAGAAAATACACACACACACACACACGCACACACACACACATATATATATATATATATATATATATATTTTTTAATTATTTATTTTTAATTGGAAGATACTTGCTTTACAATGTTCTGTTGGTTTCTGCCACACATCAACATGAATCAGTCACAGGTATACATATGACGCCTCCTTCTTGAGCCTCTGTCCCACCTCCCACCCCAGAATGTACATTTATTTGAAGTGTCTGTGGAACATTTACTTACATAGAATATATGTTGTGTCATAAATTATCTCAATATATTTAAAATATATTTTTTCTACTTTGTCCACTTCAACTTTTTTATTTATTTATTTTTTAATTGAAGGATAATTGCTTCACAGAATTTTGTTGTTTCCTGTAAAACACCCTGATTCACATTGATACTTTAAATAATTTAAAACACAGTCTGACAATAATGGAATTAAATTAAAGATCAATTGTTGGGGTCCTTTAATGGACTGGGAGACCTGGTGGTCCAGAG
>ML662927.1:27825-52928 GCA_007570785.1 Antilocapra americana
ACAGCAAATTAACTTATATATTTAATATATATATATATATATATATACAGATTCTTTTCCATTATTGGTTATTATAAGATATTGGGTATAATTCCCCGTGTTCTACTGTAAACCCTTATAACTTATCTATTTTATGTATAGCAATTTGTATTGATTAATCCTAAACTCCTAAGTTATCCCCCCTTTCCTTTCCCCTTTGATAACCATACATTTATTTTGTATGTCTGTGAGTCTGTTTCTGTTTTGTAAATAAGTTCATTTGTGTCAGTTTTTTAGATTCCACATATAAGTGACAGCATATGATATTTGTCTTCCTCTTTCTTAGTTCACTTAGTATGATGACCTGTAGGTCCATCCATGTTGCTACAGATAGCATTATTTCATTCTTTTTTGTGACAGAGTAGAATTTCATTGACTATATATACCACATCTTCTTAAGCCAATCATCTGTTGTTGGACACTTGGATTGTACCCGCATCTTGGTTATAGTAAATAGCACCACTAGGAACATTGGGGTGTCATTCACATTCTATTGTTTTGCTTCACAGCCACACAATTGTACATTTTTACTTATTTGTGTTTGCCGAGTCTTGGTTGTAGCACATGGGATCTTTGTTGCATGTTCAGGATCTTTAGTGGTGGCATATGAACTCTTAGTTTCCACATGTGGGATCTAGTTCCCCAGTCCAGGATCAAACCCAAGGTCCCTGCATTGTGAAGTAGAGTCTTAGCCACTGACCACCAAGGAAGTTCCACAATTGGATTTTGATTTTCTTATTTTGAAAACTGGCAGAGAAGGTTTATATATGATAGATACAGTCCACTAAGTCTTTTCAGGACTAATTATTCCAGCCATTCATTACCATAAGCCTTTGTTTCTTCTTTTCCTCTTTGTGATTACTTGCCTTTTGGTAATTTAAAAAAAATTTTTAAATTGCAATATAGTTGATTTACAATATTTACAATGTGTTAATTACTACCATACAGCAAAGTGATTCAGTTTTACACACACACACACACACACACACACACACACACACACACACACACACACACACACACACACGTATATGCATATATACATTCTTTTTTAATATATTCTTTTCCATTATGGTTTACCATAGGATATTGGATGTAGTTCTCTGTACTACACAGTAAACCCTTGTTGTTTATTCATTCTATATATAAGAGCTTACATCTGCTAATCCCCACCACCCTCCCCATGCCTCCCCCAACCCCCTTTCCCTTGGTTATCATCAATCTGTTCTCCATGCCTCTTCGTGTCCATCACTCTGTTTCATAGATAGGTTTATTTGTTCCATAGTTTAGATTTTACATATAAGTGACATTGTATGGTATTTGTCTTTCTCTTTCTAACTTATTTCATTTAGTACGGTAATCTCTAGTTGCATCCATGTTGCTGCAAATGACATTATTTCATTCCTTTTATGACGGAGTAGTATTCCATCATATATATGGACCACATCTTTAACCATTCCTCTGTTGATGGACATTTGGATTGTTTCCATGTCTTGGCTATTATGAATAATGCTACTCATGGGGATATATGAACATGAGGGTATATGTATCTTTTGGAATTTTAGTTTTTTCCAGATACATGCCCAAGAGTGAGATTGCTGGATCATATGGTAATTTTATTTTTAGTTTTCTGAGGAACTGCCTTACTGTTTTCCACAGTGGCTGTACCAACTTACATTCCCATTTTGCTGGGAAAGTTGGAGACTAAGGGAATAGTTTGATGATAGAGGATATCTACAGATTATTTTTATCAGCAAATTTCTACTGTTCAGAGAAAAATGACTATGTAGTTCTTATATCTTAGTTTTTAAAGTAAAATGCTTATATATGGCAGATTTATGTCAACTTGCTTCTTCATCTTCTGCAGTTGTCTTTTCAATGTGTTATTTGATTCAAGTACATAAGGGAATAATTCTAAGTAGAATTATTTTCAAGTAGCACTACCTCAAAATTCTTAGATGTAAGTTATAATTAACCCTTGCTTATTTCAAAGATGGCCCTTTCTATGCATTCTATAAATAATTGCAAAGCTAATTAATCATGCTTAGCCCTTGTTTTCTAAGGCTGCAGCAGCAGAGGAATAATTGAGGGTTGTATACAGATTGCCCTTAAGGAGGTATTTGACTGAAGATCCCAGAAACCTTTCTTCCTACTTCTAGTTCCCTTCTTTTGCTGCTTCTAATTCTTAGGGATTTCATGGTGTTGTAGGGACTGGAAGATTTTGAGTCAATAAAACTGGAGACTTTTAGATATCACTCATCTGGTGTATCACTACTCTGTGGTCACTTAAAGCCCTGCCAAGCAGGAACATGCCACCGTAAGCTAGTGTCCTCAACCCTGTTAATCCAGTAAAATGTGGTCTTTTTGCTGAATGAGCATTCCTTCATTTCTTCACAGCCACCTCTCCCCACAGGAAGTAGAAGAGAGGATCTCTAAGTAGCCTTTCAGCTACATGTTTGTATAATTTCTTTTTTTATTTATGCATTTATTTTAATTGGAGGATAATTATTTTACAATATTGTGATGGTTTTTGTCATACATCAACATGAATCAGACATAAGTATACTTCTGTCCCCTTCATCCTGAACACCCCTCCCATTCCCCTCCCCACCTCATCCCTCTAGTTTGTCACACAGCACCAGCTTTGGGTGCCCTGCTTCATACATCAAATACACAGTAGATATCTATTTTACATATGGTAATGTATATGTTTTGATGCCATCCTCTCAAATCATCCCACCCTCTCCTTCTCCCACTGAGTACAAAAGTCTGTTCTTTATGTCTGTGTCTCCTTTGCTGCCCTGCACTTAGGATCATCAATACCGTCTTCCTAGATGCCATATGTATGTGTTACTATACAATATTTGTCTTTCTCTTTCTGACTTACTTCACTCTGTATAATAAGCTCTAGGCTCATCTATCTCATTAGAACTGACTCAAATGAATTCCTTTTTATCTGCATGATATTCCATTGTTTACATAATTTCTTAATTTCTTTTAATTTTAAAATTGTTTAATTTTTAAAAATTTTATTAAAGTACAGTTGATTTACAATGTTGTGTTAGCTTCCATGCTTATAGAATTTAGAAATATATGTGAGAAATGTTTGAAATTTGACATTTTAGCACATTTTTAAGTGATAGATTTTTAGAAAGCACTTTACTGACTAAAAGAAGTAAAATATAATTAATTTCATTTTTGTTGTGTTAGTCTCTCAGTTGTGTCCGACTCTGTGACCCCAGGGCTTCCCTGGTGGTGCAGACAGTAAACAATATGCCTGCCATGCAGGAGACCTAAGTTCAATCCCTGGGTCGGGAAGATCCCCTAGAGAAAGGAAGGACTACCCACTCCAGTATTCTTGCCTGGAGAATTCTGTGGACAGAAAAACCTGGTGGGCTACAGTCCACGGGGTCACAAAGAGTTGGACACGACTGAACAACTAACAATTTTAGTTCCATAGCAAGGGACAAGGTATGAATTTTAGTGATGAACACAAAGAATGCAGGCTGAAGGGAAAGACAGGGGGAAATGGCCTTAGAGGGAAGAGCAACGTTTGAAACAGGCTTCACAGTGTCTTCTGGTGGACGAAAATGTAAGGAAGCCAACGACTGACTGAGATAAAGCCCTGACACTTGCTGAACCAGGAAATAAAAAAGGAGCTAGATTTTGAGTTGTTGTGTTTTCATTGTCATTTGTTTCTAGGAATTTTTTTTTTATTTCCCTTTTGGTTTCTTCAATATCCTCTTCATTATTTAGAAAAGAATTGTTTAATCTCCATGTTTTTTGTGCTTTTTACACTTTTTTTTCTTGTAACTGATATCTAATCTCATAGTGTTGTGGTTGGAATAGATGCTTGATATGATTTCAGTTTCCTTAAATTTATTGAGCTTTTTTTTGGTGGCCCAAGATATGTCTATCCTGGAAAATGTTTCATGAGCACTTGAGAAGAAGGTGTATTCTTCTGCATTTGGATGGAATGTCCTGAAGATATCAATGAGATCTATCTTGTCTAATGTATCATTTAAGACTTGTATTTCCTTATTAATTTTCTCTTTTGATGATCTGCCCATTGGTATAAATGGAATGTTTAAGTCTCCTACTGTGTTACTGTCAATTTCTCCTTTTATGTCTGTTAGTCTTTGTCTTATATATTAAGGGGTTAGTATGTTGAGTGCATAGATATTTACAATAGTTATGTCTTCCTCTTGGATTCATCCCTTGATCATTACATAGTGTCCTTCCTTATCTCTTGTAATATTCTTTATTTTAAAGTCTACTTTGTCTGATATGAGGATTGTTACTCCAGCTTTCTTTTGCTTTCCATTTGCATGGAATATGTTTTTCCATCCTCTCACTTTCAGTCTACATGCGTCTTTAGGTTGGAAGTGGGTTTCCTGTAGACAGCATACCAGAAAAACAAACAACCCAATCAAAAAGTGGGAAAAAGACCTAAACAGACATTTCTCCGAAGAAGACATACAGATGGGCAACAAACACATGAAAAGATGCTCAATATCGCTCATTACTAGAGAAATGCATATCAAAACTACAATGAAATATCACCTCACGTCAGTCAGAATGGCCATCATCAAAAAGTCTACAAACAATAAATGCTGGAGAGGGTGTGGAGAAAAAATATTCTTGTACTGTTCGTGGGAAGGTAAATTGATGCAGCCACTATGGAAGATGATATGGAGATTTCTTAAAAATAACTTGGAATAAAACCACCATATGACCCAGCAATTCCCACTCTTAGGTATACACCCTGAGGAAACCAAATCTGAAAAAGACACAGTATACCCCAAATTTGATTGCAGCATTATTTACAATAGCTAGAACATGGAAGCATCCTAGATGTCCATTGACAGATGAATGCATAAAGAAGTTATGGTACATATTTACAATGGAACATTACTCAGCCATAAAAATAAATGCATTTGAGTCAAGTCTAATGAGGTGGATGTTATATTATACAAAGAGTTTTATTTTCCAGAGGTTTATTTTACTGATATTATACAGAATGAAGTAAATCAGAAAGAGAAAGATAAATATATAGTATACTAAAGCATATATACAGAATCTAGAAAGATGGAACTGAAGAATTTATTTACAGAGCAGCAATGGAGAAACAGACATAGAGAACATACTTATGGACTTGGGAGGAGGGTAGGAGAGGGTGAGATGTATGGAAAGAGTAGCATGGAAACTTACATTACCATATGTAAAATAAATAGCCAACAGGAATTTTCTGTATGTCTGTGAAATACAAAAAAGGGTTCTGTATCAACCTAGAGGGGTGAGATGGGGAGGGAGATGAGAAGGAGGTTCAAGAGGGAGGGGACATATGTATACCTATGCCTGATTCATGTTGAAGTTTGACAGAAAACAACAAAATTCTGTAAAGCAATTATCCTTCAGTTAAAAAATAAATAACTTTTTAAAAAAGGGTAGAGCCAGACAGAAGAAGAAAGGTACCATGACAGAAAAGACAATGCTTCAAGAAGGCTAGGAAATCCTCTTACTTAAACAAGGATATTTCCAAAAAGTGCCAAATATTACCATTTGAAGTGATAGGAATTATTTTGGTTATAAACTTGTACAAGCTTTCACTAGTAATTTTTTTGCTGAAATTCTTCTCTGACACAGGGTACATATTCTTTTGTAACATATTTTATGTTGGTTTTATGTGTGAAGCACCAAACTAATGCACTTTTAATTTTGCATGTTGAATGAGCTTCAAATATTCTGTAGACTCTTACTCCGTAATTAGCGAAGTGAAAGTCGCTAAGTCATGTCTGACTCTTTGCGACCCCATGGACTATACAGTCCATGGGATTCTCCAGGCCAGAATACTGGAGTGGATAGTCCTTCCTTTCTCCAGGGGATCTTCCCAACCTGGGATGAAACCCAGGTCTCCTGCATTGCAGGAAGATTCTTAACTCTACAATTAAGTATGGTTTAAAAAGGAACATACATACTTAAATGATAACTTATTCTTAAGATGTCATTATCATTGGTCATCACTGGCAGTTAGTCATTTTTATTAGATATTAATATTCCCAGGCTTTTAAGTATCATACGTCTGTTGCTTTAAAAATGAAGAGAAAAGAGCTTAGATTATTTGCTTTTGCCTACAAAGATTTTGGTTGAATTTAAACTGAAAAACTATACAATTTTCATGTTTGCTATTATACAGGCTGAGATAACTCAGATAAACTCCAAAATCATCTTAAAATATGAAGCCAGATTATTATCCAATGAAATTTTAAATTTTATTTTAAAAGGTTTAGACTGAGATGCTGTCAAATGCTGATCAACAGCATCTGAAGAAAGCAACCATTAAAAAAAATAAGATGAATTGGAGAAATTTGCATACTGACTGGATAATTTATACTCAGTTCAGTTCAGTTCAGTCGCTTAGTTGTGTCTGACTCTTTGTGACCCCATGGACTGTAGCAAGCCAGGCCTCCCTGTCCATCACCAACTCCCGAAGCTTACTCAAGCTCATGTTATTGAGTAGGCGATGCCATCCAATCAGATCATCCTCTGTTGTACCCTTCCCCTCCTGCCTTCAAACTTTCCCAGCATTAGGGTCTTTTCCAATGAGTCAGTTCTTTGCATCAGGTGGCCAAAGTATTGAAGTTTCTGCTTTAACATCAGTCCTTCCAATGAACACACATGACTGATCTCCTCTGGTAGGATCTCCTTGCAGTCTAAGAGACTCTCAAGAGTCTTCTCCAACACCACAGTTCAAAAGCATCAATTCTTCAGCACTCAGCTTTCTTTATGGTCCAACCCTCACATCCATCCATGACTACTCAAAAAACCATAGCCTTCACTTGATGGACCTTTGCTGGCAAAGTAATGTCCCTGCTTTTTAATATGCTGTCTAGGTTGGTCATAACTTTTTTTCCAAAGAGTAAGTGTTTCTTAATTTCATGACTGCAATCACCATCTGCAGTGATTTTGGAACCCCCAAAAATAAAGCCTGACACTGTTTCCCCATCTATTTCCCATGAAGTGATGGGACAAGATACCATGATCATATTTTTCTGAATGTTGAGCTTTAAGCCAACTTTTTCACTCTCCTCCTTCACTTTCCTCAAGAAGCTCTTCAGTTCTTCACTTTCTACCATAAGTGTGGCATCATCTGCATATCTGACATTATTGATATTTCTCCCAGCAATCTTGATTCCAGCTTCTGCTTCATCCAGCCTAATGTTCCTCATGATGTACTCTACATATAAGTTAAATAAGCAGGGTGAAAATATACAGCCTTGACGTACTCCTTTCCTGATTTGGAGCCAGTCTGTTATTCCATGTCTGGTCCTAACTGTTGCTTCCTGACCTGCATACAAATTTCTCAAGAGGCAAGTCAGGTGGTCTGGTATTCCACTTTCAGAATAAAGCATGGGAAAGGCTAGTAGAGTTCTGCCAAGAGAATGCACTGGTCATAGCGAATACCCTCTTCCAACAACACAAGAGAAGACTTTATGCAAGGGAATCACCAGATTGTCAACACCAAGATCAGATTGATTATATCTTTTGCAGCCAAAGATTGAGAGACTCTATACAGTCAGAAAAACAAGACTGGGAGCCGACTGTGGCTCAGATCATGAACTCCTTATTGCCAAATTCAGACTGAAATTGAAGAAAGTAGGAAAAACTACTAGACCATTTAGTTATGACCTAAATAAAATCCCTTAGGATTATACAGTGGAAGTAACAAATAGATTTAAGGGACTGGACCTGATAGACAGAGTGCCAAAAGAACTATGCACAGAGGTTCATGACATTGTACAGGAGACAGGGAGCAACAACGTCCCCAATAAAAAGAAATGCAAAAAAGAAAAATGACTATCTGAGGAGGCCTTACAAATAGCTGTGAAATAAAGAGAAGCAAAAAGCAAAGGAGAAAAGGAAAGATATACCAAGTTGAATGCAGAGCTCCAAAGAATAGCAAGGAGAGATAAGAAAGCCTTCCTCAGTGATTAGTGCAAAGAAATAGAAGAAAACAATAGAATGGGAAAGATGAGACATCTCTTCAAGAAAATTAGATATACAAAGGGAGCATTTCACACAAAGTTGGGCTCAATAAAGGACAGAAATTGTAGGGACCTAACAGAAGCAGAAGATATTAAGAAGGGGTGGCAAGAATACACAGAAGAACTTTACAAAAAAGATCTTCATGACCCAGGTAATCACGATGGTGTGATCATTCACCTAGAGCCAGACATCTTGGAATATGAAGTCAAGTGGGCCTTAGGAAGCATCACTACAAAGCTAGTGGAGGTAATGGAATTCCAGTTGAGTTTTTTCAAATCCTGAAAGATGATGCTGTGAACGTGCTGTACTCAATATGCCAGCAAATTTGGAAAACTCAGCAGTGGCCACAGGACTGAAAAGGTCAGTTTTCATTCCAATCAGAAAGTAAGGTAATGCCAAAGAATGCTCAAGCTACCACACTATTGCACTCATCTCACATGCTAGTAAAGTAATAATTTATATTAAGGAATTATTATTAAATTTTATATGAGGTAATAGTATTGCGTTTATGTATTTTTTTTAATTTGTTGTCTTTAAGAGATACCAATGGGAGGGCAATGAATAGAAGTTTAAATGAAACAGAATTGACCATGTAGTAACAATTGTAGAATCTAAGCAGTGTTTATATGGGCATTCATTCATACTTTTTGTTCTACTTTTCTGTTTGAACTGTTTTTCATACTAAAACATAAAAATTTGATCAGAATTTTTGCTTCTATTTGTGAATTTTAAAAAGACCAGGCTAATCCAGAACAGTTCTAACCCTTTACAGTGTATCTTTTCAAAAAAGATAATACCAGTAGGAAGTCAAGTCTGTAGCTCCTACAATGCTTTTTCAATGTATATTCCACCTCTTAAAACCTTTGTGTCAGCAGCTACTTTGTGCCATGATGACCTTACAGACCCCACGAGGATACTACCAGTAGAAACAGAGGCTGTGGAGAAGTCAGATCTGAATGAACACAAGACATCTTTATTTGCTCCTGGTAGGTTAGGAGGAAGGTCCAGATTGATTAAAAGTCGAGTAAGGATTTTGCTGACAGCAGTGGACTGGGTGATCTGTGAATAAATAGATAACCTAGAAACTGGTGGTGAGAAGGCAGTACAGCATAATGAAAATTTGAATATAAGCCAATCATAGATTCATATCTGGATTCAATCAATTGCTAGACTTGATATTACTATATGTTACAGAGCATCAGTTAATTCATATAATACTCCATATAATAGGGGACTGTTGGAGATTAAATAAAACATGTAAAATGTGAGGAAAGTGTTAACACAGCAGGTCTGGTTGTTTGATCTTTGTATGTTCAGGGAATTGAAAACTGTGATTTGACTATTGGCCAACCCTCGGGGAATGCTCTAATGTTAATTGGTTGATGATCATGTTTTGTTCACCTGATTGTTTTGCACAAACATCAATATCAATAATGTGCATCTGGTGTCATCGTTTGGATCCTAAGTTTCAATTGCCATGGCTGGTAATGGAACATGGTGTACCTATGGGACCCGTTCTCAATAGAAGCCTCAGATGCTGAGGCTTCCCTGGGCAGAGCCATGTTGCACATTAGTGCAACCCTCTAGTTTATTACTAGAGAAGAGAGCGTGTTCTAGGTGGCCCCAGAGGGGCAAGTTGTTAACAGCATGTATGTATCCAACCTCTCTGATTCCTCCAAATAGACATATTTTTTCCTGTTGGTCTTGGTTTGTATATTTTTACCCTAATAAACCTCAGCCATGAATATAATCTGATTTTGAGTCTTCTGAATCCTTTAGCTAAATCAGCAAAATTGAGGGGAGGGAGGCCTTCAGATATACCAAACATAAAGGGACTAGTACAATGTCTGGCAAGTAGTACACATACAATATATGCTAGCTATGGAATTTAACTGATCCTGCTGGATGTGACAGAAGACTGACCTCACTGTACTAGAGTATAGGCTGGGATGCCAGGATTTTGTCTGCTTTTCTGAACCGTGCTCTTGGAAGCAGGTAAGGATAACCTCTTATCAGTGGGAAAGTTGGAAAAAGTAACTCCAAGGTTTTCCCCTGGCCTCCCAGCTCTGTTGATTCCATATGGGAAGGTACCATGTGAAGAAAATTGGTAGATATCCGACCTCGAACTGGGGCATTCTGAGAATGTACAACAGGGCAAACTATTTTTTATCATTTTGAAAGATAACAAAAAGAATCAAAATCTTTAGCATCAGTGCTAGAGCCTGGACCCTTGCTTTGGTAGCACTTACCAGAGGCAGTGGTATTATGAATGACTATTAGGACTTCCCTAGTGGTCCAGTGGCTAAACCTCCACACTCCCAGTACAGGGTGCCTAGGTTCTATCCCTGGTCAGGGAACTAGATCCCACATGCTGCAACTAAGAGTTTGTATGCCACAACTAAGAACTAGTGTGGTCAAATAAATATTTTTTTTTAAAAAAAGGAAATGACTATCAGGAATTTCCCCAATGTACCAGAACAAAGCATGCAGAGCCATTTCTGCCACTCACTGGGCACCACAGAAAGACAGTCTTAAACTGTGATGACTGTATGTCAACATTAAAAAAATAGCTAATTGGGTTGAGACTTCAATTGAGGGCTAATCCAAGGAAAAGAGGAGCCCAGGGTGCCCATCTTGCAATAGCTTTCTATATATGTATGTGATTATGGTTCCTGTCTAAGTGGTTGCCTATGTCTAACTCTTTTCAACCCTATGAACTGTAGCCCTTCAGGCTCCTCTGTCCATGGGATTTCCCAGGCAAGAATACTGGAGTGGGTTGCTATTTCCTTATCCAAAGGATCTTCCTGACCCAGTGATTAAACCCACATACCCTGCATTGTCAAGAGAATTCTTTACTACTGTACCACCTGGGAAGTCCATCCAAGTGACCAGATGTAAGCTGCTTTTGTTATCGTTCAGGCCCCGAAATCATGTCTAACTCTTTGAGACCCCAAGAACTGCAGCACGCCAGGCTTCCTTGTCCCTCACCACATCCTGGAGTTTGCCCAAGCACATCTAACACACCTCCAAAAGAGATTTATACCTCTAAAATGCAATAATAATTAAAATAAAATCAGTTGTTAGGTCACAAATTTATTTATGGTTTTTCAAGTAAATTGCCTCAAGACAGATAGGTCTAATCTCAATAGTGATCCCAAATGGATTGTTCCTCTACTAGGTTCTTAAATATGGTGAGCATATAATAGTTGGTAGAAGTTTGCTTATTCTGCATGGGTGGTCCTTTTTTTTTGAGCCCTTAATTATTTTGGGAGGTTTTATAGGTGGCTTCCTTGCATCTTATATCGCACATAATAGTCATCTCCCTGTCACTATCTCTATCACTGCTATATGTTGACAAACAGCTATCATTCATGTTGCCATACAGTGTGTTGTCTTTGGGCTCTGTATTGTGAGATGATTTGTAAAAGCACTTCAGTTTGCATGAAGAAAGTGGAACTGAAACATGCTTCATATTCTCTTCTGAAATATGAGTGATGAGTGGCTCAGAAACACCACTACAAACAAGGCATTTTTCCTTGTAGCATTGACAAAACTTCACTGGTCGAGGCCTAGATAATATTTCTGCCCTACCTTCACTAGCCGGGCTTTTTAGTTTAAGATGTCTCTTGAGTTTGGTCAGTTTCGCTATACTTGATTGCTCAGGGAAACTTTGACTCTTTGGATAGGGTGGAGACGTTTTGGTTGGCTTGACCAGACATTGTAAACTTGGTGACCAAGTTGGCTTGATGGCTTTTTTTGGATAGGATGGACTGACCTGACCATGCTTATGGGCATGAGCCCGCCTATGTGCCTTTTTTGGACCATGTGTTCTATGCAACTTTTCCTGGGGGAGTGATCCTAACACTTTTTTGGGAGTTGATGGCTTGGATGGGTTTTGTTGACACGAGGGCCTGACTAACTTTTCTGCACTTGAATGTACAGATGCTTTTTGCGGACTTGAGGGCCCAGATATCTTATCTATACTGGATAACATGGGTTGTTTTTCTGGATCGCCTGGACCAGCAGTTAGTGACGTGAAGTCAGTAAATGATATTTTAGATGACATGGATGCTTTGCTGATGTCTTCTTTCTTGACCCTGAAAATACAGAAGATTTGGAGTAGAACAATTTAAATCAGAAATTCTTGCTATCACTGGAAAACACAGGCTGTTGTGTCAGTTTAGAATTCTAGTCTGTTTTTGGCTCTAGCAGAAAAATTGAACACAGTAAGAATTGGAGAGTGGTGAAAACCATGACTCAGGTTACAGATTTGAACTCATATTGAATGCTTTTTCTTTTTCTTAATTTTACTATTTCAACCACAATAGATAACCGTTTAATCATATATGGAATGACACAAATTTGTTTCAAATCTACCACTGAGAGGGAGAGAGAGAATTTTATCTATTCCAGAAATTAAGCTTAAAAAAGCATAAAAAATGTCACAAGTTGATATGCAAATGAGGCACAAGTGTCACAACTTGACACATAAAAAAGTCTTTAGATCAAGTTCATTGTTTTCCTATCATATTTACACCATCAAATTTTGTATCCATGTATGTTTATACTCACAAGATTACTCTAAAACCAAAGGAATAGAACAGTGATATATTTCAGTCACCAGTCCTTGGATTGGGAAATTTTTAGGGACCCAGTATGTCAGAGCCAGCTTGATCCTCCAATATGAAAGGCAAGGACTAGGATCACTGAACACAATAATTTTTCATGTTATTACATCTTAACATAGTAGCTTATCCAAAATGCATTACTATCTTTGGAATGCAAAGACCCAATTCCTTCTCTCTCCCATGAGAAGATTTTGATTCTGTCTTATTTAGATAGTCATCCTCTCTTTTCCTAGACTCAATTTATAATGAAATTAGCAACCTGGGGCTCAACTGAACCCTGAGTAGGACATAGTTTTGGCTAAAGTTGATAATGCACCTGTGATCATATAAGAGCTTCATTTAAGTGAACATGTCCAACCCACAAGATGTTGGTAGCTCTTTTGAAGTCTAAAGTTAATGTTAAGTAACCATAACAGTAAATCCATCTATGATTACATGCATGCACGCATTCTCCCCCACCCCTTGTATTTTTAATTCATATGTGCAAGACTTATGTTGCTGCTCTAAGGGCCTAAGACCCCAAACAACAAACATAACCCACACACCTCTTTGTATTTTTAATTCATAGGTGTAAGACTTATGTTTCTGCTTTGGGGGCTTCCTCTCTCACACAGTTATAGAGTTATATAGTAAAGAACGCATGCACACCCCCCACCCCTTTTATTTTTAATTCAAAAGTGTAAGACTTACGTTGCTGCTTTATAGGCTTCCTTTCTCAAACAGCCATAGTGAATAAAACAGTAACATCTTAAAATAAAGCTGATGATGAGGACAACAATTATGACAGTGAGTATCCATTGCTGTACTCTTTCAACTCTTCTCTGCCTGGATTCAACATATGTAGCTACTGTGAAAGAAAATGTATCATCAGAACATGTGCTAGGTAACCAAGTCTGCTTCCATTTTGATGGGGTTGTTACTATAGGTCAAAGTCAAATCTCATCATCAATTATTTCTTTAAGCATGGTAAGTGTTCCACTGTCATTTTCCTTGTTCTATCACATCCCCAGCCAGCCACAGTCTAGAAGCCAAATCTAGGAGCTATCTCTGGCTAATCAGTATAATTACCTATGTTACCCCACAACATGGCTTGTTCAACCCATTACCTAGGTTTTTGAGTGTGTGAATGTACTTGAGTGTTGATGTGTGTGTGGGTGAATGTGTATGGTGGGAAAAGGGATGGGACAAGAAAAAAAAATTCTTAACCCACTTTGTGTTAGGTACCATGCTAGATTCATTCATTCACATAGAATTTTCTAGTTTGGCTGGTGTGGGGAGGAGGCAGGGGTTGATGGATTGGGTGGGGAAGGGGAATGAAAGGGGACAGTATGGCTGTACTCTTCATGTTTCTATGTTGTTTGGAATTTTTACATGGAAGTAAAATTCTCAGATGTTGTCTTAGAAATTCTCAAAGACTTACTCATAGTAAGATAGAAGAAACATCAGATTTCATAAACTCAGCTAGCTTGCCTAATTAAGTACTTGAATGTATTTAAATTAATAGATCATAGTTTCTAGCATTTAAGTTTAGGCACATACCTGCAGTATCAGATCCATTACTTGTGTGTCTATCTAAACAATTATTTGTCCAAATTGATAAAAGAAGGACATAAATGAAGAGATTCATGTCCAGAACTTTGTTGAAGGTCCCTTCTGTCAGGGAAACTGCTGGATTTAGCATGGCTCAGCTTGCGTTAGGGGGCTATGACATCATAATCATTCTATGTCATATCCTGACAGCATAATATCGCCATGGGGAGGCATGAGCTCCCATGTACAAATATTATGAGAAGACTTTTAATCATATATTTCTCCATTATATCAAGTATTCTATCAAATTTGAATAAAAAATGTGAGACATTATTAAGCATAGAAGGCAGAGAAGATGGGTTAGCTCTAGATACTGTATTAAATGTTAAGGAGGCACCTTACAGCCCTGTAGTAGTTCTTATGTGTTTTAGAGGTTAAATCATCCTGGGGTATAAGCTTGTAGTAATTTTTCTTACTAAAATTAAGATTTTGAATAGCCCTCAAGGTTTTTATTGAGCTGCTTTTAATGGGTACCACTAAAGACTTTCCAGCTAGAGAGTGACATGATGAGATCTCCACCTTAGAAAAACCCCTCTAGCTGTTGTATGGGGACTAGATTGCTGGGGTTAAAGTAATTTAGGCAATTTGAAGGCTGTTATGTAGATCCAGCTGCTGGAGGATGATGGCTTGAAGCAGAGTGGTAAAGATGGAGAGAAATTAATGCATTCAAGGAGTATTTTGATGTGGATAGGACTTAAGGAAGGGTAGGCCATGGGGCATGAAGGAGAGAGAAGTAGCAAGGATGATTCACTGCTTCACCCAAAGCGTGTTGGATTTCTATGGGACAGGAAGATTTCTGTTAAGCATGAGCATTCAAACAAGCACAGTCCCTGCCTTCAAGAGTTGGGAACTAATAGGAGAGACAGACGCATAAATAACCAATCACTAGGTTGTGTAATGGGGCTTCTCTGCTAGCTCAGCTGGTGAAGAATCTGCCTGCAATGCAGGAAACCCAGGTCGGGAAGATCCCCTGGAGAAGGGATAGGCTACCCACTCCAGTATTCTTGGGCTTCCCTGGTGGCTCAGATAGTAAAGAATCTGCCTGTAATGCAGGAGACCTGGGTTCAATCCCTGGGTTGGGAAGATCCCCTGGAGGAGGGTATGGCAACCCACTCTAGTATTCTTGCCTGGAGAATCCCCATGGACAGAGGAGCCTGGCAGGCTGCAATCCATGGGACACAAAGAGTTGTACATGATTGAGCAGCTAAGCAGCAGCACAGCATAGCACAGCACAAGGTATATAATGGGCTTCCCAGCTTGCGATAGTGATAAAGAAACCACCTGCCAATGTAAGAGACATGGGTTCAATCCCTAGGTCAGGAAGATCCCCTGGAGGGGGACATGGCAACCCACCCAACTATTCCTGTCTGGAGAATCCCATGGACAGAGGAGCCTGGCAGGCTACAATCCATAGGGTTGCACAGAGTTAGACATGACTAAAGTGACTTAGCATGCACACACACAGGGTGTGTGTCATATGCAGGCAGTGATGTTGCAGGATACAATACCACAAGAGCACACAAAAGGACTATCTCTTCAGAGTGGGGACTTCTGGAAGAGATAGCCCTTGAGATGAAGTGGGTTTTGTGTGTGGGGGGGTTATTTTTATTTATTTTTAATTAATTTATTTTAATTGGAGATAATTACTTTACAATATTGTGGTGGTTTTTGCCATACATTGACATGAATCAGCCACAAGTGTACATGTGTCCCCCCATCCTGAAACCCGCTCCCACCACCCTCCCCACCCCATCCCTCTAGGTTGTCCCAGAGCACTGGCTTTGAACATCCTGCTTCATGCATCGAACTTGCACTGGTCATCTATTTTACATATGGTAATATAAATGTTTCAATGCTATTCTCTCAAATCATCCCACCCTCGCCTTCTCCCACTGAGTCCGAGAGTCTGTTCTTTATGTCTCTGTCTCCTCTGCTGCCCTGCACATAGGATCATCAGTGCCATCTTTCTAGATTCCACATGTATGTGTTACTATACAGTATTTGTCTTTCTCTTTCTGACTTATTTCACTCTGTATAAGCTCTAGGCTTATCCATCTCATTAGAACTGATTCAAATGCATTCTTTTTATAGCTGAGTAATATTCCATTGTGTATATGTACCACAACTGCCTTATCTATTTGTCTGCCGATGGACATCTAGGTTGGTTCCATGTCCTAGCTATTGTAAACAGTGTTGCAATGAACAATGGGGTACATGTGTCTGCTTCAATTCTGGTTTTCTCTGCTGGTGTGTATGCCCAACAGTGGGATTTCTGGGTCATATGGCAGTTCTATTCCCAGTTTTTTAAGGAATCTCCTCAGTGTTCTCCATAGTGGCTTCACCAGTTTGAATTCCCACCAACTGTATAAGAGGATTCCCTTTTCTCCACACCCTCTCCAGCATTTATTGTTTGTAGACTTTTTGCTGGCAGCTGTTTTGACCAGAATGAGATGATACCTGATTGTGGTTTTGATTTGCATTTCTCTAATAATGAGGAATGTTGAGCATCTTTTCATGTGTTTATTAACCCTCTGTGTTTCTTCTTTGGAGAAATGTCTATATATATTATATATAGACAGTAAATTCAAGGAAGCAGTTATCTGATGAGATTTTGAGGTAATGTTATTTTATCCTTTATTTTTTTGCTCTGTCTTATTTTTAATAGAGATGGATAGATAGATATATAGATGGACAAACAGATAGACATAGGGGTGGAAAACATTGAATCAGGTAGAATGTAAGTGCAGAAAATACTTTTCCAAATTGGCTTAAGCAAAAATAACTTTATTAACTCACTTTACCAAAATATCTGAAGGCAGCATTGTCTTCAATCACCTGGTCCATCAATCAAAAGCAATGTATTAAGTTCATGATTATATACCTTTTATATATGTTAAAAGGTATTCTCACTGCTGAGATTACAGCAGTGAGAAAGACAATGGCCCTGACCTATATTATATTCTGAAGAGGTTAGAGAGAAAATAAATGCATGAGCACATGTTAAATGCATTTGTATACATTTTAGGTTCTTAAAAGCACCAGTTAGTAGCTAAGTTCAGGAAATGTGATAGAGGGTGGCAGTGAAGGTTTGCTTTTGTTTGAATGATCTGGAAAACTCCTTTCAGAAAGTGCTGTCATTTCAGTTGAGATTTGAATGACAAGACAGTTCTGCAATATCAGGGAGTTCCATGAAGAATAAACAGAAAAGACAAAGACCCCTGGGCAGAAATTATAGTTGAATTGAAATGAATCAGGCAGAGATCAAATAGAGGTGAGGTAGGAGAGAAAGGCAGGCAATGGCAACCCACTCCAGTACTCTTGCCTGGAAACTCCCATGGACGGAGGAGCCTGGTAGGCTGCTGTCTATAGGGTCGCACAGAGTCGGACATGACTGAAGCAACTTAGCAGCAGGAGCAGCAGCAGCAAGAGAGAAAGGCAAGACCAGATTCTGAAAATCCACAGGGGTGGTGATGAGGAAGGAGAGGAGAATCGGGTTTAGTTTTTCCTAGTCAAACTACCTCCAAGGCATCATGGAGGCCTGGGGAGGGAGAGGTGGATTCTGTTTCACATAAATAGTCCCTAGGTTTTCAGGGAATAACTCACATGATATATCTTTATTCTCTAACTCCCTTGTATGCATTCAGTTCACCCAATTTCTTGTCTTTTATCTCTCTACATCAATCCTATCAGGTCAGTCTTACACCTATTTCATAAATAAAGGAATTGTATTATCTTCCTGTTGCTGCTGTAGCAAGTTACCACAAATTTAGTGGCATAAGTTAACATAAGTGTATTCTCATATAGTTCTGAAAGTCAGAAATCTGCAATGGGTTGCACTGGTATGAAACCAAGGTGCTAGCAGGGCTATGTTCCTTCTGGAGGCTCTAGGGAAGAATCCATTTCCTGTGTCTAGAGATTTCTTAGTTCATGATTCTGAATCACTCTGGCATGTCCTTCCATCTTCACATCTCCTTCTCTGACTCTGACCTCCTTCTAACAGGGACTCTTGTTATTACATTAGGCACACCTGGATAAATGAGGCCACTCTCCTATCTCAAGATGTTTACCTTAAATCACATCTACAAAGTCTCTTTTACCACATAAGGTAGCATAGTCACAGGTTCCAGGTAATAGGGCATGGCCATATTTGGGGAGGGGACATGATATTGCCTACAACAAAAACAGACATTTAGCAAAGTGGCTTAGCAAATGTCACACTACTCTGATGAGCTAGAGACTTTGCCATGCTCAAACTTGGTCTTTAGTTAATCTTCTCAGTGTGAAATTGTAATATAGGGCATCCTCAGGACAGGGACACAAGGGTTTAGAAGGAACCATGGCCTATTGAGACACTAAGTAATGGCACTGATCTGGTGAATACATCAACCTAGGTGTCTCTAGGCTGATTGACAACATTTGTTAGTGGCTAAGAAACTCAGGAGTCACATTAATCTTGCTTTGGTACCCATCTCTCCCACTTAGTAGCTGTGGGACTTGGGCAAATATTAATACTTTATCACTATGGGTCTTGGTTTCCTCACCTGTAAGATAAGTCGCATGGTAATCAGAAAGATTTAGTGAGATAATGCCTAGGCAACATAAAGTAGCATATACATATTCAAAGAGCCATAGCTATTATTATTAGAATATCATTTTACTTAGTTTCACAGTGATAGATTTTAGGTCAATGTATAAACATTTTTGTAATTTAGTGTTCTGCTTTCAGTAAGGGATATACAAAATAAAAAATCACATTCATGTAGTCTAATGTAGCGATAGATTTTTCACTTTTTTAGCTTGAAAAATCACCTCATTAACAAAGGAGTTCTTTATCACTCATATAAGTCATGTCAAGAAGATACTATCACAAGGCTGTTTTGTGCAGCAAAAATATAATAAATTGCTGTCAGTTCCTTGGCCTCGTATTGCTCACATTACTTCAAATCTGGAAGGAAATGACCCAGGTGATGCAACAAGTCACTTATTAACTCTAAGCAATATTAATTAGGAGATTTTAAAAATATACTTAGAGGTCAGGTTCCTTCTCTGACTTTACTGGTCTCTCCTTTTAAGTCTCTGAACATACTAATCTTTGCCAAGAGCTAGAAGAACAATGATTGAAGCCTCTTTGTTTTCCTTATGGTTGCATTATCAGAAAAAAAGTTATATTCAAAGAAATAAACACATTTTATGCTTAAAATAGCCAAGAGAAGGAAGACAGAAACTCTGCTCTGCAAATTGCCTTAGAACTCAATCTATCTTCCAGTATGTATGTCCCAAGAGACAAGGGTAGGTTTGATATCTGCAGTCACAATCAGCCACATTTTCCTCAAGGTAACACAGGACATACACACAGCATAAAAGCTGAACTCTCCTTGTGTACTCTTACAATTCCCCTTGAATTATATAAAAGATAGAAATAATAAAATGGCTGCAATTTATTTGAAAATATAATTAAATATAATTCAAAATATAAGTGTATTTCTTTGAGCTGCTGTAACAAAATAAAATAGACTGAGTGCCTTAAAACCAGAACAATTGTTTCACTCACATTTATGGAGGCCAGAAGCTCAAAATTCAGATGTTGATAGAGTTGGTTCCTTCTGTTCAGTTCAGTTCTGTTGCTCGGTTGTGTCTGACTCTGTGACCCCATGAATCACAGCATGCCAGGACTTCCTGTCCATCACCAACTCCCGGAGTCTACCCAAACCCATTTCCATAGAGTCGGTGATGCCATCCAGCCATCTCATCCTCTGTCGTCCCCTTCTCCTCCTGCCCCTAATCCTTCCCAGCATCAGGATCTTTTCCAATGAGTCAACTCTTTGCATGAGTATTCTGAGGAAAAATCTGCTCCCTGACATTCTCATAGATTCTGAATTGCTGGAAAACCTATACTTTCATTCTCAGTACCATATTCACCTCATTACGCTCTTACCTTTTAAGCTTTTGCAAAGAGCTCATCTCCTTAATGAGGTCTACCAGAACTTTTTCATTAATACTTCAATGTTCCACCCTTTCTTTCTACACTTCCAGTCCTCCCACATTGCTCTAGCTTATTTTTTTAAATAACACTTATCCATCTCTAACATAGTCTATACATTATTTATTACTCTCAGCTATTTATTTTGATAGCTTATGGTGAACGATGTTGGATTTCTGATCTCCAAAGAAGAATATTTAGCTTCAGGACCAGGGACCAGGCTTGATCACTCAAGAGCTTTTGTGTAGCAGAGTTTTTATTAAACTAAGAAAAGGGACAGAGAAAGCTTCTAACATAGACATCAGAAGGGGGATGGAGAATGCCCCAGTAACTAGTCTTATCAAAGCCTTATATATAATTTTCAGACCCACTCCCACAACATACATCTTAATTTAACAAGGTTAGAACTAACAATAGAAAGATCTTACCAGACCCACTACCATAATAGACATTTCAGGATGACAGGATTAGTCAGAAGGTTCTTGTTAAGGAGAAACATATCCTCCAGCAAGATGCATTGTTATGTTGATTAAGACAAAGCAATGTGGAAAAGAACTTTGTCCTTTTCTCCTTGAGAGCCCCAGATGCCTTTCTCCTTCTCCAGGGATCTGGACTCCTTTCTTCCCCTGAGGAACCCTGGACTTCTTATCAACCTACCTAGGAATTGACTCTCTCAATTATCTGCCAGGATGGCAAATAATCTGCCTGCAATGCAGAATACCTGAGTTTGATCCTTGGGTTGGGAATATCCCCTGGAGAAGGAAATGGCAACCCACTCCAGTATTCTTGCTTGAAGAATCTCCACGGGCAGAGGAGCCTGGAAGGCTATAGTCCATGGGGTTGCAATGAGTCGGACATGACTAAGTGACTTTCACCTTCACTTTTTTCACCTGTCATTAGAATATAAGCTATAAGTCTCTAAAACAGCAAAGAATCTTGTCTATTTTCTTCATTAAATAAATGTTTTTGAAGTAAAATAATGAAAAAAATTTGCTTTGCAAATTGATATAACCTTTGGGAAATCATTATGTGTCTATATGAAATAAAGTTTTTACAAATATTCCTATCCTTTGACTAATAATTTCTACCTCTTAAGAATAATCCTAAAGAGATCATGTAAAATGCAGAGAAGAAGTTGTATAGAAAATTTTATAACACGGTTGATAACAATTGTAAAAATGTAGAAACAAATGCCTAGTATTGGGCAAGTGCTAAGGAAATGTTACTTAAAATAACATATAGGCTCTAAAATTATTGTGAGTCTGTAATGACATAATGACAAGAATACCTTTTTAAATAAAATGTTTTCTTATTTAAAATGCTAAAAATGAAAAAAAAAAAAGGATAAGCCAAGTAATTGTACATCCAATGGCTCCTAAATGTATCCATTCACTAAAAAGTCACTTTACTATGGGTTCTGGGAATGTGGCAGTAAATGAGACAGACAAAATATCTTGCTGTCATGAATCTTATATTGTAGTGTGGTGAAACAGCCACAAATAAGTAAAGGTGGCATAACATCAGGGGTGATGAGTGCCATGAAGTAGACTTAGCACTCTTTAAGAGCACAGTAATGGGGAATGCTATTTCATAAGATAGAAAAAACCTCTTTGAGGAGGTGATATCGGAGTATTAACCAAAACAAACTCAGGGAGTGTGGCACAAATGTTTAGAAGAGCAATCCATGCTGAAGGACCAGAATGGACTCTAGTTTGAGAGCAAGTCTGGCAAGTTGAAAGAGATGTATTGGATTAGGAAGCAAAGAAGAAAGCCTCTGTAGCTAGATCACAGAGATCAAGGTAGAAGGAGGTAAGAAATTACCTTTGAAAGATAACCAATGGACAGATCACATAAAGTTTTGTGAGAGTTTTGGATTTCATTTTAGTTGTAACAAGACTCTACCAGAAAATTACTAGAGCTAATCAGTGAATATAGTAAAGTTTCAGGATACAAAATCAACACACAGAAATCCCTGGCATTCCTATACACTAACAATGAGAAAACCGAAAGAGAAATTAAGGAAACAATTCCACTCACCATCAAAACAAAAAGAAAAATACTTAGGAGTATTTCTACCTAAAGAAACAAAAGACTTGTATATAGAAAACTATAAAACACTGATGAAAGAAATCAAAGAGGACACAAATAGATGGAGAAATGTGCCGTGTTCGTGGATTGGAAGAATCAATACAGTGAAAATGAGTATACTACCCAAAGCAATCTATAGATTCAATGCAATTCCTATCAAGCTACCAGAGGTCCTTTTCAGAGAATTAGAACAAATAATTTCACAATTTGTATGGAAATACAAAAAACCTCATATAGCCAAAGCAATCTTGAGAAAGAAGAATGGAACTGGAGGAATCAATCTACCTGACTTTAGGCTATACTACAGATCCACAGTCATTAAGACAGTATGATACTGGCACAAAGACAGAAATGTAGATCAACGGAAAAAAATAGAAAGCCCAGAGATAAATCCACACATCTATGGACACCTTATCTTTGACAAAGGAGACATGAATATAAAATGGAGAAAAGACAACCTCTTTAACAAGTGGTGCTGGGAAAACTGGACAGCCACATGTAAAAGAAAGAAACTAGAACACTTTCTAACACCATACACAAAGATAAACTCAAAATGGATCAAAGATCTAAGCATAAGACCAGAAACTATAAAACTCCTAGAGGATAACATAGGCAAAACACTCTCTAATATAAACCAAAGCGGGATCCTCCATGACCCACCTCCCAGAATATTGGAAATAAAAGCACGAATAAACAAATGGGACCTAATTAAAATTAAAAGCTTCTGCACAACAAAGGAAACTATAAGCAAGGTGAAAAGACAGACTTCAGAATGGGAAATATAATAGCCAATGAAGCAACAGACAAACAATTAATCTCAAAAATATACAAGCAACTCCTGCAGCTCCATTCTAGAAAAATAAACGACCCAATCAAAAAGTGGGCCAAAGAACTTAACAGACATTTCTCCAAAGAAGACATAAAAATGGCTAACAAACACATGAAAAGATGCTCCACATCACTCATTATCAGAGAAATGCAAATCAAAACCACAATGAGGTACCACTTTACACCAGTCAGAATGGCTGCAATCCAAAAATCTACAAGCAATAAATGCTGCAGAGGATGTGGAGAAAAGGGAACTCTCTTACACTGTTGGTGGGATTGCAAACTAGGACAGCCACTATGGAAAACAGTGTGGAGATTCCTTAAAAAACTGCAAATAGACCTGCAAAATGACCCAGCAATCCCACTGCTGGGCATATACACCGAGGAAACCAGAAATGAAAGAACCACGTGTACCCCAATGTTCATCGCTGCATTGTTTACAATAGCCAGGACATGGAAGCAACCTAGATGCCCATCAAGTGACGAATGGATAAGAAAGCTCTGGTACATATACACAATGGAATATTACTCAGCATTAAAAAAAAATCATTTAAATCAGTTCTACTCAGGTGGACGGAACTGGAGCCTATTATCCAGAGTGAAGTAAGCCAGAAGGAAAAACAACAATACAGTATATTAACGCATATATATGGAATTTAGAAAGACGGTAACGAGAACCCAGCATGCGAGACAGCAGAAGGAACGCAGATGTATAGAACAGACTCGTGGACTCTGTGGAGGAGGGCAAGGGTGGGATGATATGGGAGAATGGCATTTAAACATGTTAATTATCATATGTGAATTCAATCGCCAGCCCAGGATTGATGCTCAGAGCTGGTGCACCGGGATGACCCAGGGGGAGGGAATCGGGAGGGAGGAGGGAGGCGGGTTCTGGAGGGGGAGCATATGTATACCCATGGCGGATTCATGTCAATGTAAGGCAAAACCAACACAATAAAGAAAATTAAAAAAAAAAAAGAATTCAATGGAGACCTTCATGCAGAAGAGTAAAATGAGCCAACTTATTATTTAAAAGGATAACTTGACTTCTGTGATGAAAGTAGAAAAATTGGAATCAAAAGAAGCAGGAAGACTAGGCTATTGCATTATGCCATCAAGAAGTTATATTGGCTTGTACTGAAGTGGTAGTGGTGAAAGATTATGATAAATAAGATTTGGGATATAATTTTGGAGGTAGTGACAACAGGAATTGCTGATGCAATGGATGTAGGATATGACTGGGAAAAAGTAGTCAAACTTGGGGACTTTCATGGGAATCCAGTGATTAAGAATCTGCCTGTCAAGGCAAGGGACACAGGTTTGATCTTTGGTCAGGGAAGATTCCATGTGCCGTGGAGCATCTAAGCCTGTGAGCCACAGCTACTAAGTCCAAGCTCCTAGAGCCCATGCTTTGCAGCAAGTGAAACCCCTGCAAAGAGAAGCCCATGCCCCAAAATGAAGAGCAGCTCCCACTAATTGCAACTGATGAGAGCCTGCATGAAGCAAGGAAGACTCAGCACAATAACAAAAAAAACCAAATCAATTAAATAATTTTTAATAAGATGCTACCTCTAAAAATTCATTTAAAAATAGTCAAATTTCAATATTACTTTGAGTCTAAGCATCTGAGCAAATAAATTGATTCCTTTTCAATTAATGGAAGCAATGATAAAGATAAAGGTAGGTTTGTTTGTTGTTGGAGAATGGGTATTAATGGAGTTCTATTTCAGAGAATCATAAGAAACTCTTAGTCATCTAAAGGTACATGTCAAGTAGGCAGTTAAATATAGATACATACATTGATGTTTTAGAACTGTGGTGCTGGAGAAGATAATGAGTGATGTTGAGCGTCTTTTCATGTGTTTGTTAGCCATTTTTATGTCTTCTTTGGAGAAATGTCTGTT
>ML662927.1:53328-65431 GCA_007570785.1 Antilocapra americana
AAAAAAAAGCATCAATTATTTGGCACTCAGTTTTCTTTATAGTCCAACTGTCACATGCATACATGACTACTCGAAAAACCATAGACTTGACCAGACAGACGTTTTGTTGGCAAAGTAATATCTCTGCTTTTTAAAATGCTGTCTAGGTTGGTCATAGCTTTCCTTCCAAGGCATAAGCATCTTTTTATTTCATGGCTGAAATCACCATCTGCAGTGATTTGGGAGCCCAGAAAACTAAAGTCAACCACTGTTTCCACTGTTTCCCCATCTATTAGCCATGAAATGATGGGACCAGATGCCATGATCTTAGTTTTCTGAATGTTGAGCTTTAAGTCAAGTTTTTCACTCTCCTCTTTCACTTTCATCAAGAAGCTCTTTAGTTCTTCACTTTCTGCCGTAAGACTGGTGTCATCTGCATATCTGAGGTAATTGATATTTCTCCCAGCAATCTTGATTCCAGCTTGTGCTTCCTCCAGCCCAGCATTTTTCATGATGTACTCTGCATATAAATTAAATAAGCAGGGTGATAATATACAGCCTTGACATACTCCTTTTCCTATTTGAAACCAGTCTGTTGTCCCATGTCCAGTTCTAACTGTTGCTTCCTGATCTGCATACCGATTTCTCAAGAGGCAGGTCAGATGGTCTGGTATTCCCATCTCTTTCAGAATTGTTTACAGTTTATTGTGATCCACACAGTCAAAGGCTTTGGCATAGTCAATAAAGCAGAAATAGATGTTTTTCTGGAACTCTCTTGGTTTTTCAATGATCCATTAGATATTGGCAGTTTGATCTCTGGTTCCTCTGCCTTTTGTAAATCCAGGTTGAACATCTGCAAGTTCATGGTTCATGTATTGCTGAAGCCTGACTTGGGGAATTTTAAGCATTACTTTACTAGTGTGTTAGGTGAATGCAATTGTGCAGTAGTTTGAGTTGGCAAATGAGCTATAGAGAGGGACAAAATAATAATTCTGAAAAAGGAGAGGCATTATCAATGGTGAAAGTTAAGTGTTAGTCACTCAGTCATGTCTGACACCTTGTGACCTCATGGACTCTAGCCTGCCAGATTGCCCTGTCCATGAAATTCTCCAGGCGAGAATACTGCCATGGGTTGCCATGTCCTCCTCCAGGTGATCTTAAAGGCCCAGGGATGGAACTTGGTTCTCCTACATTGCACATGGATTCTTTACTGTATGAACACACTGGAAAGCATATCATCAATGGTAAAGCTGCTAAATAAAGGAGATTAGTGGAATTCAGCATACAAGTAGAGGGTGTTCATCTCAGATAAGAATAAATATAGTTCATTCATTTTAAAAGGAAGGAGACAGAATAGATTGACACAGATTGAGGGAGGTTGGTAGATTTGCTGCTGAAGACATGTAAAAGTTCTTTCTTTTTAAAATAGCTTTGTTAAGATATAATGCACATACCATAAAATCACTTCATTTATAATGTTCAGTTCAGTGGTATTTTTTTGTATATGCAGAGTTGTGCAACCATCATCACAAAATAACTTCAAAATATTTTCATCAACCTGAAAACAAAAGCCCATATCCATTTTCAATCACTCTCACTGGCCCCTGGCAATCACTAATACACTTTCTGTCTCTATGCATTTGTCTATTTTAGACATTACATGTACATAAAATCATACATAAGCTTTGTGCTTGACACATGGAAAAACTGATCATTTTTATTCTGCCCCCTCTATTTTTTAAATTGTGTGAGAAATCCAACATCACAGATCACTAATACATTTAATATTACACTAACTAAGTAAAAAAGTGAATAGCATAACAACTGGATAAAAGTACAATAAAATTTTAATGGTAATTATCTTTGAGCGATGGGTTTATGAGTGATTTTATTTTCTTCCCTATTCTTTGTGCGATTTGAATGTTTACGTAATGGACATGTTTTACAAACAAACCGAAGGGATCAAAAGAAGTTCAAAAAATTTAAAAGGTTTAACACATTATGAAAAATCTAGTGAACATTTTAAGTAAGTTTGCTTTAGAATTCCATCTCATTTTCTAAAATTTAATAGACAACAATGTCTGATTTCTTTTCTCAATTTTACTACAGCTCAAAATTGAGTCTGCTTTTTCTACACACTGTTTAATTCTTCAGTGTCTTAAGGTTCATTTAGAGTTAATGAATGAACTCTAAATGAACCTTAATGGTTGTCCTGTTGTTGAAAGAGCACATACTCTCTTGAGAATACCATGGTGATGGTTGACCTTCAGAAGGTTTTCTGGGAAAAAAAAATCCCCCCACTGGATATAAGCACTGTTGAAAGCATCTTAACCAAGACACGTTGCTACCAAAACCAAAGAAAGGTTATCAGTGGCAAGCAAATGGTATTCTTAGAGAGCTGTCATAATTAAAATAATCTTTCAGGTTCTGACATCTAGAGTAAAATAAGGCTGAACTGTAGGAAAATAAGATTCAAGAATTAGACACATCCACTTGAACAATAGGGCACATTGGTCACTTTATACATTTAGTCTTGGTCTTCCTGGACACAGGGACACATCCTTATCCATACTCACTGATCTGACCAATTAAAAATTCCTATTGGATAACAAATAGGGAGGCATATAGTTCTCAAGGTTATTTAATTAGCTGTGGTCAATAAAGACACAATATAAAAGACTGAGAGACAAGGGTCAGTGAAATAATCTTCAAAAAAAAAGTTACTCCAGTCGTTGGTTTGCTTGCCACAGAGTGGAACATATCTATAGAGAGAGAATTACTGTCCTCAAAAAAACAAATGAAATATGACCTGAGAAAAAAGTTGAGGTCGATAAACTTAATTTTAAATCTCAATTAGGATGATCCTATCATTTTCTCATTCAATGCTTTATTACATTTTTAAAATAAAGTATCATTTGCCAAATCATATCAGATCTGCCCATCCTTCAATATCAAACTCCAACACCATGCTGTCTATGAAGCTCTCTTTACTCACAAGGGAAATGAATACAGGGAAATTATATTAATTAGTTTTCAAGTCCCATAATACATAATACCTCTTCCATAACATGTACTGCTTTGTGCCTCATATAATTAACTTATGTGTGTGTGTGTGTTTGTGTGAGAGTATATCTGTCTATTCTATGTAGCTAATCTCTCTTTGAAATAAATTTTAAAAATACTCCCCATACAAATAGAAAAAAATCCTTAAAGTCAGGGAAAATATGCATTTTATCATTTAACCTTCTTGCACTGCAACTGAATCGACTGATAAATGTCTTGAATAACTTGATTTATTACATTATTAAATAAATATTAGCATAATTTCCAGCTTAAATTATCTTTAACATCCAGGAAGATGATTGTCAGTTCTTTATTACTTTTCATTGAAAAGGGACATTTTTTCATTTAGACATATGATAATATCAGAGACCCAGAAATAATGATGGATGCTGGAGCCAACTAGAGAAACCTTTAGAAGCCTTTGACTAACTCAGGACTCAGATTCCCAGCACAGCCCTAGGATGATCCCCTAGACATAAAGCACCCCAGATGACTCAGCTTCACAGTACATGCAGACACATTTAAATGAGACTGAGGGACTGTAGAGCTATGGTACATTCTTGATGTTCCCTAAAAACAGGAAGAGCTTACCAGAATCAACAGTTAGTCTGTTTTATTGGGTATGTGATCAATTATTCTCACTTAACAAAAGTCATCAATGATGTACTGTTTCTAGAAAAGAAATCCAGCTGGATTTTATAATATTATTTTTCAATGTACATCATATTTAATATAAAACCCTCATTGGATGCCATTAGAAATTGCTGCTACCAACTTTGTATTCTGAAATTTGGTAATTAAAAGGAAAGACCTAAATATTTATCTTGCCTTTCCAGTATGAACTATATTTCAGAGTAACTAAATCATCTTAATTGACAAAGATAAGCAATTTTTATAGAACAATTCCAACTAATGCATATGGAAAAAACAATAAGATTAAAAACCAATATTTTGCAGTCCTAAATGACATAATTGATTCAGACAACAATGCTGAAACCATTATATAGCAGCTTGATGAGGAATTTAGCAGTAGAGAAATCAGCCTATATATACTACCAGACCCCACTGGTCAGTGAGTTCTTCAATAAAGGTGGGACAATCAATCACTGTGTGATTCCTGTTACAATACAATATGAGGACCACAGTATCATCTATGTAATATTCTTATCAATAATCTAAAAGCAGAATCTTATCTAACTTCTAGAGTTAATTTCCATATATAGAAATTATGGAGGCTAAAGATACAAGTTCAATAATAACACAGGGAAGCAAAGTTAAATTAAGAATGTGAGACCTTATTCAAGGTAACTATCTCAGCTTTTATAGTACATCAGTTTCACCTCTCTACGCTTCCACAGATTAAAAGTGTTGCAAAAGCACAAGCCATGTCTGAGAAGAATGAAATGCAAAGCAAACAATTGAGACCATTTTTTTTCACTTGTATGTCAAATTGCCAAAAAGTTAAAAATCTAGTATAGAATATAGATAGGTATTAGAAACTATGTTTGCCATGTTTGAATTAGAGTATTACTTAAACTCCTTGCTTACTGATACTGTCAATATATGTTGATGTTCTGTTTCCTTACTACTCATTTCAAAACAGAAAACCAGAAAAAGAAACTCTTGGTCAACCCAAACCACCTTACCTGCTGTATAAGATGAGCTCACAAGCTTATTGAATATGAGTGAGGCTGTAGTCTTTATACAGACCACTCCACTTAATCTTGACAAACCAAGGTGCTGCTAAGAAGACAACATTAGCATGAGAAATTAAATTAATTAGTAGCTAAGATGATGATTAATAGAACCTAAATAACTGGTAAAAGATTCACAAGAGTAGATCAGCAAAAGTTTAATAGTAAGATTTTATGTTAAACACACTCATAAATGTTGCCTATGAATGTGAAAGCTCTTGTGGATTTACACTTAGCTATTCATTTTCAGAAAGCTGGCAAAGAAAATAATGTACCTCAAGATGTTTACTCTCTTGCTGATCAGATGGGAGCTTGTCTGCTGGATGAAAGTAGAAATCATTGGAAAATTGCCCACTCGGAGAATAATTGGGATTAACAGGAAGGAGGTGTCTCTCCTGCCTACAACAAGAAAGACCAGAACAACAGGACAAATGAAGCCCAAGGAATCCATGCCTCTATCTTCTGATGCTCCCCAAGTCCACCTAGTTATAGACCAATGCTTCTATCAGTTCATGAGTCAAAATTAAAACAGTCTAGCCAAATGCCAGATGCCCCATTGACACACCTAAGGATGAAATCTAGAACTAGTCTTCCTTTCTTGAGCTTATTGTCACTCAGAAAGTCAAAAATGCATGCATGCATGCTAAGTTGCTTCAATCGTGTCTGACTCTTTGCAACCCAATGGACTGTAGCCCACCAGGATCCTCTGTCCATGGGATTCTCCAGACAAGAATACTGGAGTGGGTTTGTCATGCCCTCCTCCAAGGGACATTTTCAACCCAGAGATAGAGCCCGTGTCTCCTGAGGCTCCTGCACTGCAGGTGGATTCTTTACCACTGAGCCACTGGGGAAGCCCAGGTCAAAAGTACTGAGAAATAATAGATATTAGGCACTAGAGTACCTGGAAGTGAAATTGGAACATGCATTTACCTACTCCCTGACTATGGGCCATTGCCGCAGCACCTTCTTTGACCAAAGCCCTTGCTCCGTGTCATTGCCAATCCTCCTCCTTTATCGTATCTGCCTTTATAGCGCTTGTCATCACCTGCCACAGTATATGTTTTATTTATTTATTATCTATCTTCTCCAACTAGATCATAAGCTCCATGAAGGTAGGGGATTGTATCTATTTCACTCAATGATATATCTTTTTTGGCACAAGGTCATCACTTAATAAATATTTTGGACTGGAGAATAGTAAAGATGAGCACAGAAAACATCAGTTGAAAACATAAATACTGAAAAACATAAATATAAAATAAAGAAAAAGAAGTAAATAATCTTTAAGAATAGTTTGAAGAAATGATAATGAATAGTGGCCACTGGCTTTTCTGTGGAATAAGCAATTGCTTTAGTACCATGAGTGAATATATATAAGATGGGGCTGGCAAGATTTGGTTTTGACTTACAGTTCTGTTTCATAGCTTAGATGATAAAACTTTCAGAGCTTCAGAGTCTCAGATTCTTCAAGTTTTTCTTGATGATTCTCTGTCTCTTTTTGTTCTTTCCCATTTTTCTCCAATTGATGTTTACTATGATTTTATTAGCTAAAATATTTATTACTTTAAAAATACTTGCTCAGCTCCTATGTTGTTGTTTGAGTTGGTTTGGGGGATTAAATAAATATACGTAAGTCTATGTATACATACACATGCACACACACATGTATTTAGATCATACATAGTAACTGCTCAATAATTGGTGACTTTAATCCTGCTTCTGATCATCTTATAGATCTCATATTCAGGGACATAACAGAAAGATAAGCTGATGAAGAGCAGTGATGAGGAAGGAACTGAAAAGAAATGAGCAGTGAAAGGAAGCAGAGAAAGGCACAGCATTAACCAAGAGAGAACTGGAAAGATATGAAACACATTTAAGTGCTTTTGTTTAGAGAAGACTCTCTTTTCATGCAGTTGCAACTGTGTCATTCAACAGGCACAACTATCTTTACAAAACACACGGGAGATTCTAGCACAGTTAAGTGAAATATCATTAATTTATTGAAATCTATAATTTATCATTATAATTAATTGGCACTCTTCAAAGAATTGTGTATGATGACCACACAATTGTGAGCAACACCAAGAGGTTTCATTTGAATTACTCACCAAACTATCCATTATAACAATGGTTAATACAAAATATCCTCTTACTTTTGCTGGATAGGTAGTAACAATAATTATCTTGATAAATTGCTTATAGCATTATTCAACTTTATGTACTTCCATTTGCTTTCATGTTTCTAGCAAAATTATGATAGCTGAAAATAATTTTCCTAACTGGTTTTTTTCAGGCCCAGATGACACATGTTTTTCTATACACCATGTCTAATAATATAAATGTCTTGTCTGATTAGTCACTAAAGTACCTTTACCTTTATAAACTCACACACATATTTATATACATTAATTTTTATATATGTATATGTAGGAAGTACTGAGCTGGAAGTCCTTTTAGAATTATATTAGCAATTGAATGAACATACAGTTAGCTCTCATGCACCAAATAATTCCCAGAGGCCAAATTAGAGCAATGAAATACTAGGCTAGCATAATTTCTCATGCAACATGTTTTCAGTTTTATTGCTTATGGATATGACAGCAAGAGAGTCTGTTTCATCAAGAGAAGAGTGTGGAGGATGAGGATGGTAAAAAATTAAGTAACCTAGAAAGAGAGGAATATATATAAATGTGTTAGAGAAGGTGGAGTGGATAGAAATTAGGGTAGTAAAGGTCAGCTCTTGGGATTCACTAACTTATGAATCTACCAACTACCCATCCATCCTTCAATCCATATATCTAAGACACCTCCTGGAGGTGTTATATGTGCTACAGTGGCACCTCTTCCTTGTAAGAAGGTCAAATGTTTGTGCAACTAGAACACAGCGCAGAAGAAGAGAAGCTCATGACAGGCTTAAGGTACTTCTCTGGGTGTACAAAGAAGGGACATACTGAAAAAAAAACTGCATTTAGTCAATGACAGTTTTAGGAAAGAGGAGCTGAAGTTCGAGTTGGACCTTGAATGATGGTTAAGACTGGGGCCAAAAATATTGAAGGAATGTGAGATGGACTTCTAAGTAGAAGATAAAATAAAATTATTGGTATAGAAGTATAATATGCAGGGAAGAGTATACACAGAGAAGCGAGTGACTACAAACTTATAGTTGAAAGCAAGGATAGAAAAGTATGTTGGAGAAAAATGCAAGGAATTTCAAATAATAACGACTTAGACCTTTGTGCAAGAGTAATTACAATCACTGCTCCTGAGAGAGTACCTAGGTTGAGATATGAAGACAAATATAAAATTGCATGTGTCAGTTTTCTATTTCTGTATAGAAAATTAACATAAACTTATCAGCTTAAAGTAGCATAGACTTATCATCTCACAGTATCTCTGGATTAGGATTCTGAGGATGGACAAGCTATGGCCTCTACTCAGTTTCATTAAAGCTGAAATCAGAGTGTGGACTGGTGCTATAATATTATTTGAGGCTATGGATTCTCTTCCAAATCCATCATGTTTTGACAAAATTCACTAATTGTATGACTGAGGTCCCTGTTTGCTTGCTGGCTGTCAATCAGAAGCCACTCTTAGGTCCTAGAAGCCACCTGCATTCTCTGTCTCCATTTTCAAAACTGAGATATACACTTTTCTTGTGTTGACTTCACCTGTTGGATCTCTGACTTCCTCCATCTCTCACTTCTTTATTTTTAATTAATTTAATTGGAGGCTAATTATTTAAAAGTATTGTAGTGTTTTTTGCCATATATTGACATGAATCAGCCATGCGTGTACATGTGTTCCCCATCCTGAATCCCGGCCCCACCTCCCACCCCATCCTATCCCTCAGGGTTATCCCAGTGCACCATCCCTGAGCACCCTGTCTCATGCATCAAATCCGGAACAGTGATTCGCTTCACATATAATAAAATACATGTTTCAACGCTACCCTCTCAAATCATTCCACCCTCGCCTTCTCCCACAAAGTCCAAGACTGTTCTTTATATCTGTGTTTCTTTAGTTGTCTCGCATATAGGGTTATCATTACCATCTCTCCAAATTCCATATATATGCGATAGTATACTGTATTGGTGTTTTTGTTTCTGACTTACTTCACTCTGTATAATAGGCTTCAGTTCCATCCACCTCATTAGAATTGATTCAAAGGCATTCTTTTTAATAGCTGAGTAATATTCCATTATGTATATATATCACAGCTTTCTTATTCATTCATCTTCCAATGGTCATCTAGGTTGCTTCCATATCCTGGCTATTGTAAACAGTGCTGTGATGAACATTGGGGTACACGTGTCTTTCAATTCTGTTTTCCTCGGTGTGTAAGCCCAGCAGTGGAATTGCTGGGTCATATGACAATTCTATTTCCAGCTTTTTAAGGAATCTCCACACTGTTCTCCATAGTGGCTGTACTAGTTTGCATTCCCAGCAGCAGTGTAAGAGGGTTCCCTTTTCTCCACACCCTCTCCAGTATTTACTGTCTGTAGACTTTTTGATAGCAGCCATTAGGACCAGCATGAAATGGTACCTCATTGTGGTTTTGATTTGCATTTCTCTGATAATGAGTGATATTAAGCCTCTTTTCATGTGTTTGTTAGCCATCTGTATGTCTTCTTTGGAGAAATTTCTATTTAGTTCTTTGGCCCATTTTTGATTGGATCACTTATTTTTTTGGAATGAAGCTTCAGGAGTTGCTCGTATATTTTTGAGATTAACTCTTTGTCAGTTGCTTCATTTGCTATTATTTTCTCCCATTCTGAAGGCTGTCTTTTCACCTTGCTTTTAGTTTCCTTTGTTGTGAAAAAGCTTTTAATTTTAATTAGGTCCCATTTGTTTATTTTTGCCTTAATTTCCATTATTCTGGGGGGTGAGTTATAGATGATCCTGGTATGATTTACATAAGACAGTGTTTCCCCTATGTTTTCCTCTAGGAGTTTTAAAATTTCTGGACTTACATTTAGACCTTTAATCCACTTTGAGCTTATTTTTGTGCATGGTGTTAGAAAGTGTTATAGTTTCATTCTTTTACAAGTGGCTGACCAGTTTTCCTAGCCCCACTTGTTAAAGATATTGTCTTTTCTCCATTGCATATTCTTGCCTTCTTTGCCAAAGATAAGGTGTCCATAGGTGCCTGGCTTTATCTCTGGGCTTTCTGTTTTGTTCCATTGATCCATGTTTCTGTCCTTGTGCCATTACTATGGTGTCTTGATGACTGTAGCTCTGTAGTATAGTCTGAAGTCAGGCAATTGATTCCTCCAGTTCCATTCTTCTTTCTCAAGATTGCTTCAGCTTTTTGAGGTTTTCTGTATTTCCATACAAACTGTGAAAATGTTTGTTCTAGTTCTGTGAAAAATACCATTGACAGCTTGATAGAGATTGCACTGAATCTATAGATTGCTTTGGGTAGTATACTCATTTTCACTATATTGATTCTTCCAATCCATGATCATGGTATATTTCACCATCTATTTGTGTCCTCTTTGATTTCTTTCATCATTGTTTTATAGTTTTCTATATATAAAGTCTTTTGTTTCTTAAAGTAGATTTATTCCTAAGTATTTTATTATTTTTTTGAAATGGTGACTGGAATTGTTTCTTTAATTTCTCATTCTGTTTTCTCATTGTTAGTGTATAGGAATGCAAGGGATTTTTGTGTGTTAATTTTATCTTCTACAACTTTACTATATTCATTGATTAGCTTTAGTAATTTTCTGGTGGAGTCATTAGGGTTTTCTATGTAGAGGATCATGTCGTCTGCAAGCAGTGAGAATTTTACTTCTTATTTATAAATCTGGATTCCTTTTATTTCTTTTTCTTCTCTGATTGCTGTGGCTAAAACTTCCAAAATTATGCTGAATAGTAGTGGTGAGAGTGGGCATCCTTGTCTGGTTTCTGACTTTATAGGAAATACATTCAATTTTTTACCATTGAGGATAATGTTTGCTGTGGGTTTATCATATATGGCTTTTATTATGTTGAGATATGTTCCTTCTATTCCTGCTTTCTAAGGAGTTTTTTTTTTTTTATCATAAATGGATGTTCAATTTTGTCAAAGCTTTTCTCTGAGTTTATTAAGATATTTGTATGGTTTTTATATTTCAATTTATTCATGTGGTGTATCACATTGACCGATTTGTAAATATTGAAGAATCCTTACATGCCTGGGATAAAGCCCACTTGGTTAGGATGTATGATATTTTCAATATGTTGTTGGATTCTGTTTGCTAGAATTTTGTTAAGGGTTTTCGCATCTATGTTAATCAGTGATATTGGCCTGTAGTTATCCATGTCTGTTGCATCTTTGACTGGTTTTGGTATTAGGGTGATGGTTGCCTCATAGAATGAGTTTGGAAGTTTACCTTCCTCTGCAATTTTCTGGAAGAGTTTGAGTAGGATAGGTGTTAGGTTTTCTCTAAATTTTTGGTAGAATTCAGCTGTGAAGCTGTCTGGTCCTGGGCTTTTGTCTGCTGGAAGATTTCTCATTACAGTTTCAATTTCCATGCTTCTGATGGGTCTGTTAAAGTTTTCTATTTCTTCCTGGTTCAGTTTTGGAAAGTTATACTTTTCTATGAATTTGTGCATTTCTTCCAAGTAGTCCATTTTATTGACATATAGTTGCTGATAGTAGTCTCTTATGATCCTTTGTATTTCTGTGTTATCTGTTGTGATCTCTCCATTTTCATTTCTAATTTTTTTGATTTGATTTTTCTCCCTTTGTTTCTTCATGAGTCTGGCTAATGGATTGTCTATTTTATTTATCTTCTCAAAGAACAAGTTTTTAGTATGGTCTCCTTTGTTTCTTTTTTCATTTATTTCTGCCCTAATTTTTATGATTTCTTCCATTCTACTAACCCTAGAGTGCTTCATTTCTTCCTTTTCTAGTTGCTTTTGGCATAAAGTTAGGTTATTTATTTGGTTTTTCTCTTGCTTCTTGAGGTAAGCTTGTATTGCTATGAACATTCCCATTAGCACTGTTTTTACTGAGTCGCATAGGATATGGGTTGTTGTGTATTCATTTTCATTCATTTCTATGCATAGTTTGATTTATTTTTTATTTCTTCTGTGATTAGTTGGTTATTCAGAAGCATGTTGTTTAGCCTCCATTTGTTTGTATCTTTATTTTTTTTTCCTGTAGTTGACATCTAATCTTACCGCATTGTGATCAGAAGATATGCTTGAGATCATTTCAATGTTTTTTAATTTACCAGGGCTAGATAGATTTATGGCCCAGGATGTGATGTATCCTGGAGAAGGTTCCGTGTACTCTTGAGAAAAAGGTGAAATTCATTGTTTTGAGGTGAAATGTCCTATAGATATTTATTAGGTCTAACTGGTCCATTGCATTATTT
>ML662927.1:65531-113984 GCA_007570785.1 Antilocapra americana
TAGTTTTCTGTTTAGTTGATCTATCCATAGGTGTGAGTGGGGTATTAAAGTCTCCCACTTTTATTGTGTTACTGTTTATTTCCCCTTTCATACTTGTTAGCATTTGTCTTACATATTGTGGTGCCCCTATGTTGGGTGCATAAATATTTATAATTGTCATATCTTCTTGGACTGACCCTTTGATCACTATGTAGTGTTCTTCTTTGTGTATTTTTGCTGCTTTTATTCCCAAGTCTATTTTATTTGATATGAGTTTTGCTAATTCTGCTTTCTTTTAATCTCCATTTGCATGAAATATCTTTTTCCATCCCTTCATTTTCAATCTATATGTGTCCCTAGGTTTGAGGTAGGTCTCTTGTAGACAACATATACAGGGGTTTTGTTTTTGTATCCATTTAGCCAGTCTTTGCCTTTTGTTTGGGGCATTCAACTCATTTACATTTAAGGTAATTATTGATAAGTATCATTCTGTTGCCATTTACTTTGTTGTTTTGGGTTCGAGTTTGTGCACCTTTTCTATGTTTCCTGTCTAGAGAAGATCCTTTAGCATTTGTTGAAGAGCTGGCTTGATTGTGCTGAATTCTCTCAGCTTTTGCTTGTCTGTAAAGCTTTTGATTTCTCCTTCATATTTGAATGAGATCCTTGCTGGGCACAGTAATCTGGGTTGTAGGTTTTTCTCTTTCAACATGTCCTGCCATTCCCTTCTGGCTTGAAGAGTTTCTTTTGAAAGGTCAGCTGTAATGCTTATGAGAATCCCTTTGTATGTTATTTGTTGTTTTTCCCTTGCTGCTTTTAATATTTGTTTTTTGGGTTTGATCTTCATTAATTTGATTAATATGTGTCTTGGGGTATTTTGCCTTGTGTTTATGTGTTTATCCTGTTTGGGACTCACTGGTTTTCTTGAACTTGGGTGACTATTTTCTTCCCCATTTAAGGAAAGATTTCAACTAATATCTCTTCAAGTATTTTCTCATGGCCTTTCTTTTTGTCTTCTTCTTCTGGGACTCCTATGGTTCAAATGTTGAGGCTTTTGACATTGTCCCAGAGGTCTGTGAGGTTGTCCTCACTTCTTTTATTTTTTTTTCTTTTTTCCTCTCTGCTTCACTTATTTCCACCATTCTCTCTTCCACCTCACTTATCCTCTCTTCTGCCTCATTTATTCAACTGTTGCCTCCCTCAATACATACTGCTTTTCATCTCAGTTATTGCATTATTCATTATAGATTAACTGTTTTTTTATGTCTTCTAGGTCCTTGTTAAACATTTCTTGCATCTTCTCAATCCTTTTCTCCAAACTATTTATCTGTAACTCCATTTCATTTTCAAAATGTTAGATCATTTTTATTATCATTATTCTGAATTCTTTTCCAGGTAGACTCCTACCTCCTCCTCTTTTGTTTCGTTTGGTTGACATTAATCATGTTCCTTTGCCTGCTGAATATTTCTCTACCTTTCCATCTTGTTCAAGTTGCTGTGTTTGGAGTGGTCTTTCTGTATGCAGGAAGTTTGTGATGCCTTTTTATTGTGGAGGTTCTTCCCTGTGAGTGGGGTTGTATGAGTGGCTTGTCAAGTTTTCCTGCTTCTGGAAGCTTGCATCATTTTTCTGGTGGGTCGAGCTGGACCTCTTCTCTCTGGAGTGCAATGAAGTGCCCAGTAGTGAGTTTTGAGGTGTCTGTGAGTTTGGTGTGACTTTGACCAGCCTTTATATTAATGCTAAGGGCTATGTTCCTGCATTGCTGGAGATTTAGCCTGGTATGTCTCGCTCTGGAACTTGTTGGCTCTTGGGTGGAGCTTAGTTTCAGGGTAGGTATGGATGCTTTTGGATAAACTCTTGTCGATTAATGTTTCCTGAAGTCAGGAATTCTGATCTTCTCAAGTTTTGGATTTAAGCCTCTCGCCTCTGGTTTTCTGTCTTATTTTTACAGTAGCCTCTAGATTTCTCCATCCATACCTTACCGATGATAAAACATCTAGGTTAGTGGAGAAAAGATTATCCACAGTGGGGGACACCCAGAGAGGTTCGCGGAGTTACATGGATAAGTGATGCGGGAGGAGGGAAATAGTGGTGACAAGGAGAAGAAGAGGGGGGAATCAAAAGTGGCGAGAGCAATCTAGCCAGGAATCAATTCCCTATGTGCTCTCTACAGCCTGAAACACCAAGAGAGATGCACAATGTTACATAGAGAAGATAGAGGGAGGAAGGAGATAGAGGTGACTGGGATGAGAAGAAGAGAAGTCCAAAGAAGAGAGACAAATCTAGCCAGTAATCAGTTCACCTAGTGTTCTCCACAGCCCAGCATACCCAAAGGGATTCACAGATTTGGGTAGAAAAGAGAAAGGGGAGTGAGGAAATAGAGGTGGCATGGGGGAGAAAAAGAAAAGAAAAAAGGAGGAGAGAGCAGTCAAGCCAGTAATCACATTCCTAGATAAAAATGTTTACTGAAGATTGGATTCTTAAAGGTACAAAATTGATAACAAATACCAAAAAAGCAAAGATTAAGAATCTAGAGTAGAGGTTAGACTCTCAAAAATACAATATTAAGAAAATCACAAAAATTATATTGCATTATTTCCCTTCCCAAGTCCAAGTAGCTCAGGCAACTAGGTGCTTGGCAAGCACATTCTCCCCAGGTTTGTGGTGCATCTTATCAATTCCTTCGTCCCAGCTGCTCAGTTTCCTGGGTGCGCAGCAGGAGATTTGTCTCAGGTGTGTTGTATGTCTTCTCTGGGGAGCTGATCTCTAGCTGTAACCCTCCTGGTAAATGTCAACCTTCCAGGATCCCAGGAAGACTTGGTTAGGAACTGGGAGCCTGCTCGCAATTTGGTAGAGGATGCGGTCTCTGACACTGAGATCACCCTCTTGCCTTCCGGCTCTAGCTATTGCCCGCCTGCCTCTCTGCCTCTGGCAGGGGATGGGTCAGTCTGCAGCTGGCTAGTTTTCCTCTGGTATTTGCTCAGTCCTTTGTTCTGTGATTGGGCCCAGCAGTGCCTTAGGTTAGAGCTTTTTGTGGGAAAGTTCTCTCTCTCTCTCTCTCTCTCTCTCCCTCCCTCTCTCTGGCTATCCCACAATTTGGGTTGCTATCTCACGTTAGCTCCCTCAGACTGTACTCAGGGCATCCAGGCCTGGTCCTTATCCTAAGCAAGGCAGCCTGCACCTCCCTATTCAGCCCCTGCTTGCTGGTGGCGGATGTGAGCATCTGGGCTACTTCCCCCCGGGGAATTACAGTTAGGTGCATTATCTGTGGGTTTTATTTATATATTTTTTTTCTCCCGATTATGTTGCCCTCTGAGATTTCAAAACTCCCCACAGACCCACCGGTGAGAGGGTTTATTGGTGTTTGGGAACTTCTCCTCTTTCACGACTCCCTCTCCAGGACAGGCCTCTCCAGGACAGGTCTCAGTCCCTAACTCTTTTGTCTCTCTTTTTATCTTTATTATTTTGTCCTACTTCCTTTCAAAGACAATGGGTTGCGTTTCTGGGTGCCTGGTGTCCTCCACCAGCGTTCAGAAGTTGTTTTGTGGAATTTGCTCAGCGTTCAAATGATCTTTCAATAAATTTGTGAGGGAGAAAGTGGCCTTCCTGTCCTACTCCTCTGCCATCTTAGGACCACCCCCCTCTATCTCTCACTTCTAAGCTCAGACATTAAGTCTCAACCACCTAAGTCAGGCCAACACTAATATTCTTCCTATCTTAAGGTCAATTGATCAGGGTCTTTAATTGAAACTGCAAAATCCTTTCATAACAAAGTTGGTATTTGGTTGAATACATGGGAGAAGATGTGTATGTATCAGGGTCCAGGAATCTTGGTGGGAAGGGATACATCTTAGACTTCTAACTTCTACAATACCCAGACCAGCCATCAGCTTTTACTTATTTTTAACCTGTAAGATAGATTATGACAGTTTTACTTACTTTTAACTTGTAAAATACATTATGACAGTTCATGTATACAAACAGACACACACACACACTCATGCATCTTAACTATATTTGCTATAATTGCCAAGACTTCTGATATAGACATACAAAATAGCAGAAAATCCATGGCATCATTCAGGCTATGGCTTCTATGAAGTTTAAATTAAGTATAAGCTATATTTAGAACATCTAGAATGTTAGCCTATTGTGTTCATCTACATCATTTTGGAAAAGTGGAAAATATATCATGGTTAATGTGCAATGGAACTAGATTTGCATTGACTTAAAAATAACATATACTAAAATACAAAGACAGCTAAATTGCATAAGGTCATTCCTGGGCTTGTGAGAGTTGCAAAATGTGATATGCCTCAATCGTAAGTATAAGAGAGTACCATAAAATGGGCAATTGCACAACTGTAACCACATGTATTTGTAAATTCATTTCCTTTGAAGCAATGCACCATGTTCCATTCTGCATATTTAAGGTTTCATTTAGATTCATAGTTATGATATAAATGATATTCAGCTATTTCATATAAAATTATTTGGTTTTTGATATTCATTTTTCTGATGGATAAACTGAGTCAGAAAAAATTTATATAGAGATGTGAACCAAATCTCCATACACATGTGAATAGAGAATGAGTGACAATCTGTAACTTTAGATAGCAATATGTAGTTTCTTAGTTTCACATCACCACTCATTCCTGATTCATTACTCAACAAATGATTTAAAATGCACATTCCATTTACAAGACTGAGTTTTATATGAAATTGCCACAAAACATCATTTGCCTCATGACCAGGAAAACAGTCAAGGCATATGGACCCATCAGCCTCAGGTCATCTCTCAAATATGGTCCTTTGGGTGTTGACATCATCTTTCTTCTTAGCAGAGATTAATCATTGCAGTCTGCCCAATCCAGTAAATTTATGTCAACCATGAAAATCAGCAGTCAGATAAACAGGACTATATTGCATAGCTTTCACATGTGAACACAGCTTGTATATCACCAGCTAAATGTCTAATCATTAAAAAAAGTCACTGGTGCTTATGCTAATATATTTCCTTGTTTTGTTAATGAATTATTAAAATCGTATGTTATTATATAACTTGTATACCAAGAGATATTTACATAATAGAGTATAGATGTTGTAAGAAAACCAAAACTCAAGAAACAAAAAGCAAAATCAATAGATCAGGAGGCTTAAAATCAAACCCTGGATTTAGGTCATGTAATTTGTCATAAATAGGGCAAGATGAGACCTTGGACTGTCACTTAACGTGAGCCTCATGTGACTGTCTATCCTGGTTATTTGGTGGAATTTGGAGGTCAGCATGAAAAGGTTTGTGAAAGTTTTCCATAAACATCTAAGGGCTTCACTTATGTATTGTGTCACTGCTGAAGCACATAGATATATCAAAGATAACTTCTCAAATTCAGAATGATGATTGGCTGATTCCAGACTCAGTGGAAACTAATATGATATCACAAGCTGAATTTGGATTGGGGAATACTGACAAAATGAGAGTCAGAAGATGGAGTTAGGGAGAGATAGTCAGGGGAACATATTTGACATGGTTCATCATTATTTATTGGATGTTAAATAAAGCTAATAAAGGTCATATTTTAAGTTAGTTTTTACTAATTTATTAATTTGTTTGGTTACATCAGCAATCTTCACATTTTATTTGTACTCTTATTCATTGATTTTGTCAAAATTTTATAAAAACATTGAAATTCATATTGGGATTAAGATTTACAAATTAATGTAGGTGATTTAGAAACTTTAGAACATCAGTGACACTTGATATGATAGCTCATTTTAATAGTCTTATCATAGAACTATCAATATTCCAAAAAAATCCACAAATTTTCAACTCTTGGATCACTCAGTGTTAAACTGAGGTCTCAAAATTTTAAAGGAAATATTAAAGGAAAAACATTTAAAATATTTGTAGACTAAAATTTAGTTCTATGATAGAGAAACCAGAGTTCACATATTATTACATTGAACCCATATTAATCTGTTGCAACTCTGAAATTCTTAGATTTTGTGAAAAATTTGCTTGATTGTGCAAACTGTAGAGTTTATTAAGTATTTAGCTCAATCTAAATTAAAACACAAAAGCAATGTTCAAGTTTATTTATTGCAACCCTCCATGTGTGTACATGCTAAGTGGCTCCAATCATGTCTTACTCTTTGCAACCCTAGGATTGTAGCCCATCAGGCTCTTTTGTCCATTAGATTCTTCAGACAAGAATACTGGAGTGGGTTGCCATACTCTCCTCCAGGGTGTCTTCCCAACTGAGGGATCGAAGCCATGTCTTCTGTGGCTTCCGCAATGCAGGTGGATTCTTTACCACTGAGCAACTGGGGAAGCCCACAACCCTCTACACTGACAGCAAAATGTTATGCAGAACTATTTTCCAAAGTGCAAAAGAGATACACAATCCTTACTTTGCTTAAAACAGTGGAGCACATTTAAACACTATGCAAAAAGAAAATCAGAACGGAGATGAAATAAACACCATTCAACAAGCACTATTGAAAAAGCTATCTAAAAGTGTTTTTGAATTGTAAGTCTATATTAGGAACGTTTTGATTATATATTAAAGAGTAAAATTTCAAATGCATGTTTAATAGCTTGTATGAAGACTTGCATGAAAATGACTTATATATCAAACTATTTTTAGTTTTTCATTACCCTCATATCCTACTTATTTTCATCTTAATTTTTTAATACTTTAAAATATAGACCATCAATTAATTGCTGTTTAATAACCTGCAATCACTATTTCATATCACTACTGATGCCAATAACTCATCTCAACAGCTATGGAAAATATTTCTCTACTATTCACAGGGGCTGAGAAAGGAATGAACACAGCTTCTAATTTCTGTCATCATGCCAATATTACCTAGAATTGGGTTTAATACTCAGCCTGTCTGTCACTACTCTTTTGCTCATCTCATTTTAATGATCTTTTAAATCAAAAAAATGTAGCAACTATATTCTTCAGAGAATTAGATATTTCACAAAGTAACAAGCACCTCATTGTCACTGGAAGTATTTAAGAAGAATGCAAAACATTATATATATATACACACACACAAATATACATGCACTTAAAGCATCTATATAAATTATAAATGCATATATTTATGTGTGTATATTTGTGTATCTATATATACACAACATATATGTATGTATAATAAATATTTGTATTTATAGAACTCTAAGTTATACCCAGCATTCCTAGGAACTTCCTACCTATAAACAAGGAATACTGAAAGAGCAATCATTTTACCTGACAAAACCCTACTCTCAATGGTCATAGACGATTGGCCCTGGAAAAGTAACTGATCCAAGATGAGCCCCTTTGTGTGATAACTGGACTCAGAAGCCACAGGATCAAGGCAGTCTCTCCTGAGCTAACTTCTATAAAACTCAGGAACTATAAGCAGCCATGTATTTTGCCATGTGGAGAAAGATTGAAGCCAAAAAAGCAGTGAAAATCAGAGACAAAATTATTAAACCCTGATTGTATTTGACACAGTTTCATCCTTAGTCCCAGTTATAGCCCTGCTTTGACTCCCATGAAATTCTACACTATTCTCATAATAAATTTCTTTATTTTCTTATGCCAGTTTTATTTAGATGTCTTTCACTCGTAACCAAATGATTAAATAGTTATTTATTGGGGTTGATATAGAAAGCTGCTTACCTTTAGATGTAAAGTTGAAATTGATGAGTCCTGACATTGCATGATGAAATTCTAAGGATTTAATAATTCTATAATTATGAACTTGCTATATAATATCTTTTAGGCATGTAGAAATGTTTAAGTGCTTACGTCCCTTGTTTTTCATAAGTGAAAAGGGATTTTAAAAACTATCCAAATTCAGTACAGGTTTATAAACCGACATGAGATGTAGTTGCTACAAGGCAACAGAAGGATAAGATGGGAGAGATGTATATCTAAATGGCACAGACTTAGCAGTGTTCAAGTTTAGAGATCAAGACTCAAAATTTAATTTGTGAAGGCAAATTACTCTGAATCTGAAATATATATATATATTGGTCAAATTTCCAGATATCAGGCTAAAATGAAAAACATGAGCAAATCTGTAGAATATTTGGAGGTCTAGAAAAGGGAGGCATTGCTGAGCAGAGGACCTCACAAAAGACATGGTCAGGAATATGGACAATGGTCCAAACTAACTGGAACCACTCCAAGGAGTATATTCTTTATCTTCAGTTCTGGGCTGCATGCAAAAACTGGAAAAAATAGGGAAGAGATGATGAACCAAAAGTCTAGAGATTAAGCTAGAAGAGGTAAATGATTTCACAATGAAGAAGGCAAGGATTTGAGAGTAGTCCATTCTTTAAGATTCTCTACCCAATCACTGAAGGCTTCTACTTTATGGACATCTAGCACATCTTCCTCTAGTTTGATGTTTGACTGGAAACATGCTCAACCTTGTCTAGCAAGTTAAATTTCACAGACTAAAAAGATTGATTTTTAAATCTTGTCCATAAGGATAATTTTCCTAACCTTTAGATAGAAGAAAGTTTGCTGAGTTTAACTAGAGTTCTACTATAGTGGATCTACATATTTTATTTTGGACTGCATTGTTCTTGTTCAGTTGCTAAGTTGTGTCCTACTCTTTGAGACACCATGGACTGCAGCACACCAGGCTCCTTTGTCTTCCACTATCTCACAGAATTTGCTCCTCAACTTGGCTCAGCAGTCTTTATGGTCCACCTCTCACATCTGTACATAACTACTGGAAAACCATAGCTTTGACTATATGGACCTTTGTCAGCAAAGCTATGTCTCTGCTTTTTAATATGCTGTCAAGGTTTGTCATAGCTTTCTTTCCAAAGAGCAAGTGTCTTTTACTTTCATGGCTGCAGTCACTGTATGCAGTGATTTTGGAGTTCAAGAAAATAAAATCTATCAGTTTCCACTTTTTCCCCTTCCATTTGCCATAAACTGATGGGAACAGATACCAAGATCTTAGTTTTTTGAATGTTGAGTTTTAAGCCAGCTTTTCAACTCTTCTCTTTCACTTTCTTCAAGAGACTCTTTAGTTCCTCTTTGCTTTCTGCCATTAGCATGGTATCATCTGTCTTATTTCCTGTTATTGATAATTTCTTTATCATTTAAAAATGTTTAAATGGAGATCTGAAATGCACAGTGTTAAAGGGACAATCCTAATGACAACTGGGATCTGTTCTTCCTAGTTAGTTTCTAGCCTTCCAGATGCCCTTCAAGTACCCGAAACTATTCTCCTTGAGAACATGGAAAACCTTAAGAACTAGCTAAATAGCTTAGGTCAAAGGTAGTCAGGATCATAAGGGAAAATGCTGGTCACAATAAGCCAATAAAATTGGAGGCCAGTATCACCTTTCCTGCCTACACAAGACTATCTCAAGGGAAAGACTCAAGTAGGATCAATGTAGATCTTCCTTTTGTTTTAAGGATTAGTCAGTACCTCTGGTCTTCCCAATCATTCCATATAACACAGTAAGGAAATTATGAGTTGGGTTTCATACCCTAAGAAGAATTCCCCAATGAAATAAGAAAGGCTGAAAACACTTTTTTGAGCACTGAGCAAAACCCCCTCTCCAGAATATAGGGACATAGCTAATGAGGTCAGAGGCTTAAATGGAAGAATTTTGTTCAACATTAGCATTTTTATTTTCCTATAATGCCTTATAGAATATCCCTACTATTTCTTATTGTCCAGAATACACTTGTATGAGAAGACTGCACAGAATGAAAAATATGATCCTTTAATACCTTTTTAAGAGAGGAACTGGATATATGGAATTTAGAAAGATGGTAACGAGAACCCTGCATGCGAGACAGCAAAAGGAACTCAGATGTATAGAACAGACTCATGGACTCTGTGGAAGAGGGCAAGGGTGGGATGATATGGGAGAATGACATTGAAACATGTTAACTATCATGTGTGAAATCGATCGCCAGCCCAGGGTTGATGCTTGGGGCTGGTGCACTGAGACGACCCAGGGGGAAGGAATGGGGAGGGAGGAGGGAGGGGGGTTCTGGAGGGGGAGCATATGTAGACCCATGGTGGTTTCATGTCATTGTATGGCAAAACCAACACAATAAAGTAAAGAAAATTAAAAAAAAAGAGAGAGAGGAACTGGCAGCTTATACTGAATTCTACAGGAAACACACAGAAATAAATGCTTAAAGTAAACTTTTTGTTGATTTTGCAGGTATTTTTCAAAGTTTTTATGTAAAAAGCCTCTGAGAATTCGTTTGCTCTCTAATCTCTTTATTTAGGCATGGACATTTCTAACATAGCTGTGAGAGGGAGACTCAGTGGGAGAAAAATGAATCATGGGAAGCAGAGTGAGTTTGTCTTTGATTTCTATCACTTTTCTAATATATGTACTTTAGTTTTCACAAATACTTAAATTTGAAGCAAGGCCTTTTGCTTACCTTGCATGTAATCAGCTTTACTTTAAATAAATTTATTGGATTATATATTGAAACTAGTTTATTTTCATTTCTAAAGATACTGAAGGGGAAGATATGCTGATCTTGTTTTATAGGTTAACTAATTGAAGTGAAATTTCTGTTATTGTTTCCATGTTGTTTAAAAGAATAAAAAAAATTCAAGGCAAGAATTTATAGTAATAAGAATAATTCAAAGAAAAAAATATTTCTGAATAGGTAGTAACACCTCAATGAGAAGAGAACTAAATATTCATCTTCAGCTGTATTACCATTTGCTATTTTCATTTTGATGAAAATTAATACTCTTTCTAAGGGAGGTAACAAATTATTTAAATGGGAATTTTAATGCAAAAATACAGTAAAGACAGAAAGTTAAGGCAGTGTGGCCTATAGGTGAAAAGTATAATTTTGGAGCAAGACAGCCAGTATTCAAAATTAAGCTTTTCAAAACCTGTGTGACTTTGATTATGAAATGTAATTCTTTGTGCCTCAGTTTCACTTGTATGAAGTGAAGGATACCAAAAAGAGAGAAGGAAAAGGGGACTAGATTGAAGAGGAAATCGTAGTCCAAAATAGGAGTAGAAAAAAATCTGTTATAATAAAAGCAAATGGGTTTGAATCACCCCAAGGATGGCCTAGGTTTTGAAGTTGTATATAACAAAGAATAAAATAAAAAAGACATAAGATATAGAATATAGCTCCAGAATTTTTTAATTGATTATATAATTCCAAGAAATAGAGATTGTAGTAAGTTGAGAGAAATAAGCATGAAGAAAAGCAATTATTCTAAATAATAGTGCAATAAAAATTCTCTAAACAGAAGAAAGACATGAGAAATGAAAGAGGCACACAGTGTCAAGCAGATGAATGAAAATGCGAAAAATCTTCCCATAATTTAGAGCAAGAAGATCAAGACAAAACCATGTAATCTTTCAGAGAGAGAAAAAAATAATTATACAAATAATACAATTGGAGGCGTGGTCCTAAGACGGCAGAGGAATAGGACAGGGAGACCACTTTCTCCCCTACAAATTCATTGAAAGATCATTTGAACACTGAGAAAATATCAAAAGAAAAAAAAATTGAATGTTGGTGGAAGACACCAGGCACCCAGAAAGGCAGCCCATTGTCTTCAAAAAGGAGAGAGAAGAGATTCATCTCCATCTACAGTAACATTGATGCAAGCTTCCCAAACCACGAAACCTTGAAAAGCCACTCATCCAACCGCACCCACAGGAAAGAACCTCCACAATAAAGAGGAACCACAAGATTGCTTTGGCTATACGAGGTTTTTTGCATTTCCATACAAATTGTGAAATTATTTGTTCTAATTTTCTGAAAAAGACCTCTGGTAGCTTGATAGGAATTGCGTTGAATCTATAGATTGCTTTGGGTAGTATACTCATTTTCACTATATTGATTCTTCCAGTCCACGAACATGGCACATTTCTCCATCTGTTTGTGTCCTCTTTGATTTCTTTCATCAGTGTTTTATACTTTTCTATATACAAGTCTTTTGTTTCTTTAGGTTGAAATACTCCTAAGTATTTTATTCTTTTTGTTTCGATGGTGAATGAAATTGTTTCCATAATTTCTCTTTCTGTTTTCTCATTATTAGTGTATAGAAATGCCAGGGATTTCTGTATGTTGATTTTGTATCCTGAAACTTTGCTATATTCACTGATTAGCTCTAGTAATTTTCTACCTCTTATAGCCAAAGCAATCTTGAGAAAGAAGATTGGAACTGGAGGAATCAACCTACCTGACTTTAGGCTATACTACAAATCCACAGTCATTAAGACAGTATGGTACTGGCACAAAGACAGAAATATAGATCAATGGAACAAAATAGAAAGCCCAGAGATAAATCCACACATCTATGGACACCTTATCTTTGACAAAGGAGGCAAGAATATACAGTGGAGAAAAGACAACCTCTTTAACAAGTGGTGCTGGGAAAACTGGACACTTGTAATACAATGAAACTAGAACACTTTCTAACACCATACACAAAAATAAACTCAAAATGGATCAAAGATCTAAGCATAAGACCAGAAACTATAAAACTCCTAGAGGATAACATTGGGAAAACACTCTCTGACATAAACCAAAGCGGGATCCTCCATGACCCACCTCCCAGAATATTGGAAATAAAAGCAAGAATAAACAAATGGGACCTAATTAAAATTAAAAGCTTCTGCACAGCAAAGGAAACTATAAGCAAGGTGAAAAGACAGCCTTCAGAATGGGAGAAAATAATAGCCAATGAAGCAACGGATAAACAATTAATCTCAAAAATATACAAGCAACTCCTGCAGCTCCATTCTAGGAAAATAAACGACCCAATCAAAAAGTGGGCTAAAGAACTTAACAGACATTTCTCCAAAGAAGACATAAAAATGGCTAACAAACACATGAAAAGATGCTCAACATCACTCATTATCAGAGAAATGCAAATCAAAACCACAATGAGATATCACTTTACACCGCTCAGAATGGCTGCAATCCAAAAATCTATAAGTAATAAATGCTGGAGAGGATGTGGAGAAAAGGGAACTCTCTTACACTGCTGGTGGGATTGCAATCTAGTACAGCCACTATGGAAAACAGTGTGGAGGTTCCTTAAAAAACTGCAAATAGACCTGCCATATGACACAGCAATCCCACTGCTGGGCATATACACCGAGGAAACCAGAATTGAAAGAGCCACGTGTACCCCAATGTTCATCGCTGCTTTATTTACAATAGCCAGGACATGGAAGCAACCTAGATGCCCATCAAGTGACGAATGGATAAGAAAGCTGTGGTACATATACACAATGGAATATTACTCAGCATTAAAAAAAAATTCATTTGAATCAGTTCTACTCAGATGGACGAAACTGGAGCCCATTATCCAGAGTGAAGTAAGCCAGAAACAAAAACAACAATACAATATATTAACACATATATATGGAATTTAGAAAGACGGTAAGGAGAACCCAGCATGCGAGACAGCAAAAGGAACGCAGATGTATAGAAGAGACTCGTGGACTCTGTGGATGAGGGAAAGGGTGGGATGATATGGGAGAATGGCATTGAAACATGTTTATTGTCATATGTTTAATCAATTGCCAGCCCAGGATTGATGCTTGGGGCTGGTGCAACGAGATTTCCTGGGGGGAGGGAATCTGGAGGGGGAGCATATGTAAACCCATGGTGATATCATGTCATTGTTTGGCAAAACTAATAAAAATAAAAAAAGAGGAACCACAAACTTCCTGCATACAGAAAAGCCACCCCAAATGCAGCAACCTAAACAAGATGAAAAGGCAGAGGAATATTCAGGAGATAAAGGAAAATGATGAAAGCCTACCAAACCAAACAAAAGAGGAGGAGATAGGGAGTCTACCTGAAAAGAGAATTTAGAATAATGATAGTAAAAATCATCCAAAATCTTGAAAACAAAATGTAGTTATAGATAAATAGTTTGGAGACAAGGATAGAGAAGATGTAAAAAATGTTTAACAAGGGCCTAGAAGACATAAAAACAGTCAATCTATAATGAATAATGCAATCACTGAGATCAAAAGAACTTTGGAGGGAAGCAACAGTAGAATAACTGAGGGAGATGATAGGATAAGTGAGGTGGATGATAGAATGGTGGAAATAAGTGAAGCAGAGAGGAAAATAGAATTCAAAGAAATGACAACCTCAGAGACCTCTGGGACAATGACAAATGCCCCAACATTCGAATCATAGGAGTCCCAGAAGAAGAAGACAAAAAGAAAGGCCATGAGAAAATAATTTAGGAGACAATAGTTGATAACTTCCCTAAAATGAGCAAGGAAATAGCCACCCAAATCCAAGAAACCCAGAGAGTCCATAACAGGATAAACCCAAGGTGAAATACCCCAAGACACATATTAATCAAATTAGTGAAAATCAAACACAAAAAACAAACATTAAAAGCAGCAAGGGAGAAACAGCAAATAACTCACAAGGGAGTTCCCATAAGGATAACAGCTGATCTTTCAAAAGAAACTCTTCAAGCCAGAAGGGAATGGCAGGACATACTTAAAGTGTTGAAAGAGGAAAACCTACAACCCAGATTACTGTACTCAGCAAGGGTCTCATTCAAATATGAAGGAGAAATCAAAAGCTTTACAGACAAGTAAAGCTGAGAGAATTCAGTGCCACCAAACCAGCTCTCCAACAAATGCTAAAGGATCTTCTCTAGACAGGAAACACAGAAAAGGTGTATAAACTCAAATCCAAAACAAGAAAGTAAGTGGCAATGGGAAAACAGTTATCCATAAATGTCTTAAACGTAAATGAGTTGAATGCCCCAAGAAAAAGACAAAGACTGGCTGAATGGATAGAAAACAAGACCCCTATATATGCTATCCACAAGAGACCCACATTAAACCTAGGGATACATACGGACTGGAAGTGAAGGGCTGGAAAAAGATATTTCACACAAATGGAGACCAGAAGAAAGTAGAAGTAGCAAATGAAATATCAGATGAAATAGACTTTGAAATAAAGGCAGTGAAAAGACACAAAGAAGGATACTACATAATGATCAAAGATCAGTCCAAGAAGAAGATATAACAATTACAAATATATATGCACCCAACATAGGGGCACCACAATATGTAAGGCAAATGCTAACAAATATGAAAGGGGATATTAACAGTAACACAATAAAAGTGGGAGACTTTAATGCCACACTCACACCTATGGATAGATCACCTAACCATAAAATTAGCAAGGAAACACAAACTTTAAATTATACAATGGACCAGTTAGACTTAATTGATATCTTTAGAATATTTCACCCAAAATAATGAATTTCACCTTTTTCTCAAGAGCACGCAGAATCTTCTCCAGGATACATCACATCCTGGGCCATGAATCAAGTCCTGGTAAACTGAAAAAATTGAAATTATCTCAAGCGTATTTTCTGATCACAATGCAGTAAGATGAGATATCAACTACAGGGGAAAAAAACTATTAAAAATACAAACTTATGGAGGCTAAACAACATGCTTCTGAATAAACAACAAGTAACAGAAGAAATTAAAAATAAATCAGTATATGCATAGAAACAAATGAAAATAAAAAACAAAGAAACCCAAAACTTATGGGATTCAGTAAAAGCAGTGATAAGGGGAAGGTTCATTGCAATACAAGCCAACCTCAAGAAGCAGGAGAGAAATCAAATAAATAGCCTAATTCTACACCTAAAACAACTAGAAAAAGAAGAAATGAAGCACCCCAGGGTTAGTAGAAGAAGAAAAAAAATCATAAAAATTAGGGCAGAAATAAATGAAAAAAGAAACAAAGGAGACCATAGCAAAAATCAACAAAGCTAAAAGCTGGTTCTTTGAGAAGATGAATAAAATAGACAATCCATTAGCCAGACTCATGAAGAAACAAAGGGCAAAGAATAGATCATGAACATTAGAAATGAAAATGGATAAATAACAACAGACAACACAGAAATGCAAAGGATCCTAAGAGACTACTATCAGCAACCATATCCAAATAAAATGGACTACTTCGAAGAAATGGACCAATTCTTAGAAAAGTATAACTTTCCAAAACTAAAGCAGGAAGAAATAGAAAATCTTAACAGACCCCATCAGAAGCATGGAAATTGAAACTGTAATCAAAAATCTTCCAGAAGACAAAAGCCCAGGACCAGAAGGCTTCACAGCTGAATTCTACCAAAAATTTAGAGAAAACCTAACACCTATCCTACTCAAACTCTTCCAGAAAATTGCAGAGGAAGGTAAACTTCCAAACTCATTCTATGAGGCAGCCATCACCCTAATACCAAAACCAGACAAAGATGCCACAGACAAAAGAAACTACAGGCCAATATCACTGATGAACATAGATGCAAAAATCCTTAACAAAATTTTAGCAAACAGAATCCAACAACATATTAAAAAGATCATACATCATGATCAAGCTGGCCTTATCCCAGGAATGCAAGGATTCTTCAGTATTCACAAATCAATCAATGTGATACACCACATTAACAAAATGAAAGATAAAATCCATACGATTATCTCAATAGATGCAGAGAAAGCATTTGACAAAATTCAACACCCATTTCTCAACATAATAAAAGCTGTATTTGACAAACCCACAGCAAACTTTATCCTCAATGGTGAAAAATTGAAAGCATTTCCCTAAAGTCAGGAACAAGACAAGGATGTCATCACTACTATTCAATATAGTTTTGGAAGTTTTAGCCACAGCAATCACAGAAGAAAAAAAAATAAAAGGAATTCAGATTGATAAAGAAGAAGTAAAACTCTCATTGTTTGCAGATGACATGATCCTCTACACAGAAAACCTTAACTCCACAAGAAAATTACTAGAGCTAATCAATGAATATAGTAAAGTTGCGGGATATAAAATCAATACACTGAAATCCCTTGCATTCCTATACACTAACAAGGAGAAAACAGAGAAATTACGGAAACTATTCCATTCATCATTGCAACAAAAAGAATAAAATACCTAGAAATAAATCTACTGAAAGAAACAAAAGACCTATATACAGAAAACTATAAAACAATGATGAAAGAAATCAAAGAGGACACAAATAGATGGTGAAATATGCCATGTTCATGGATTTGAAGAATCAATATAGTGAAAATGAGTGTACTACCCAAAGCAATCTATAGATTCAATGCCATCCCTATCAAACTACCAACAGTATTTTTCAGAGAACTAGAACAAATAATTTTACAATTTGTATGGAAATACAAAAAAATGTCCGATAGCGAAAGCAATCTTGAGAAAGAAGAATGGAACTGGAGGAATCAACCTGCCTCACTTCAGACTATACTACAAACCAACAGTCATCAAGACAGTATGGTAATGGCACAAAGACAGAAACATAGATCAATGGAGCAAAATAGAAATCCCAGAGATAAAGCCAGGCACCTATGGACACCTTATCTTTGACAAAGGAGGCAAAAATATACAATGGAGAAAAGACAATCTCTTTAACAAGTAGTGCTCTGAAAACTGGTCAACCACTTGTAAAAGAATGAAACTAGAATACTTTCTAACACCATACACAAATATAAACTCAAAATGGATTAAAGATCTAAATGTAAGACCAGAAACTATAAAACTCTTAGAGGGAAATATAGGGAAAACACTCTCTTATGTAAATCATAGTAGGCTCATCTATGACCCACCTCCCAGAATAATGGAAAGAAAAGCAAAATAAATAAATGGGACCTAATTAAACTTAGAAGCTTTTGTACTATGAAGGAAACTATAAGCAACGTGAAAAGAAAGCCTTCAGAATGGGAGAAAATAATAGTAAATGAAGCAACTGACAAAGAAAGAGTTAATTTCAAAAATATACAAGCAGCTGCTGCAGCTCAATTCCAGAAAAATAAATGACCCAATTAAAAAATGGGCCAAGGATCTAAACAGACATTTCTCCATAGAAGACATACAGACGGCTAACAAACACATGAAAAGATGCTCAACATCACTCATTATCAGAGAAATGCAAATCAAAACCACAATGAGGTATCATCTCTTGCTAGTAAGAATGGCTGCTATCAAAAACTCTACAGACAATAAATGCTGGAGAAGATGTGGAATAAAACAGAACCCTCTTACACTGTTGGTGGGAAAGCAAACTAGTACAGTCATTATGGAGAACTGTGTGGAGATTCCTTCAAAAGCTGGAAATAGAACTGCCATATGACATAGAAATCCCACTGCTGGTCATTTATACTGAGGAAACCAGAATTGAAAAAGACACGTGTACCCCAATGTTCATCTCAGCACTGTTTACAATAGTCAGGACATGGAAGCAACCTAGATATTCATCGACAGATGAATGGATAAGAAAGTACTGGTACATATACACAATGGAATATTACTCAGCTATTAAAAAGAATGAATTTAAAGAATTTCTAATGAGGTGGATGAAACTGGAGCCTATTATACAGTGTGAAATATGTCAGAAAGAAAATTACCAATAGAGTATATTAAGGCATATATATGGAATATAGAAAGATGGTAACGATGATAATATATGAGAGACAGCAAAAGAGACACAGATGTAAAGAATAGACTTTTGGACTCTGTGGGAGAAGGCAAGGGTGGGATGATTTGAGAGAATAGCATTGAAACATGTATATTATCATTTGTGTAATAAATCGGAAGTCCAGATTCTATGCATGAGCATGGTGCTCAGGGCTGGTGCACTGGGATGACCCTGAGGGATGGGATGGGGAGGGAGGTTCAGGATAGGGAACACATGCACACCCATGGCTTATTTATGTGAATATATGGCAAAAGCCACTACAATATTATAAAGTAATTAGCCTCCAATTAAATTAAAAACAAACAAACAACAACAACAAAAACCAACAAATAATACAACTATTTTTTACTTTATACTTCTTGTTGGCAACCTGACAAGAACACCGTGGGGGAAACTTTTCATTTTTTAAAGAAATAAAATTGAAAAATGTTTATCTATATTCAGCCAATCATTCAAATATTAGAGTAAAATAATGATATTTTCAGACATGCAGAAATCTTAATTTAACAATTCATAAGTCTTCCCTGAAAAAAATATTAAAGCAATGAAAAGATTGATCTGAAAGAAGAAAGTAAAGAAATGAAGAAGGAATGGTGGGCAAAGAAACCAGAACCCAGAATGTCTGTACCACATCTAAATAAGCATTGATTTTATAATAATAACAAACTAGAATTAAGCTATTAAATAATTTCAATTATGAGACCAGCAGAGAGAGGGAAAGAAATGAAAGGAAGTAAGGTGTGTAATGGTTCTTAACATTGTAAAAGGGAGGAAATAGATATTAATTTAAATTTACATGTAGAACAAATTTAGGTGTATGTATTGAAATTTAAGGGAAACCACTTGAAGAAAGTAAGCATAAATATAATTTCTAAATCATAGGTTAAAAGGGAAAGTAAGTGAAAAACATAAAACCAACTGAAGGTTTTAAAAGGAATAAATGAAAGAAGTTGAAAGCATCAGAACAAGTAAATATAAACAAGTTGTGTTACATATGAATATTACTCAGCATTAAAAAAAAATTCATTTGAATCAGTTCTACTCAGGTGGACGGAACTGGAGCCTATTATCCAGAGTGAAGTAAGCCAGAAGGAAAAACAAAAATTCAGTATATTAACGCATATATATGGAATTTAGAAAGATGGTAACGAGAACCCTGCATGCGAGACAGCAAAAGGAATGCAGATGTATAGAACAGACTCATGGACTCTGTGGAAGTGGGCAAGGGTGGGATAATATGGGAGAATGGCATTGAAACATGTTAATTACCATATGTGAAATCAATCACCAGCCCAGGTTTGATGCTTGGAGCTGGTGCACCGGGATGACCCAGGGGGAGGGAATCAAGAGGGAGGAGGGAGTGGGGTTCTGGAGGGGGAGCATATGTATACCCATGGTGGATTCAGGTCAATGTATGGCAAAACCAACACAATAAAGTAAAGAAAATTAAAAAAAAACATATCCACACATATTAATAATCAGAATAATTTAATATTAAATTTAATTTGATATTTCCGTCAAAATATGATGATAGATTTGATTAAGAAATTTAAATTAAGCTATCATTTTATAGCACAAAAAACTCATGGGGAAATGTTAATATTAGGCAAAACAATTCAAGGTAAATCATTTAAAGGGACTAAAAGACTTCAAATTTACTGAATTTTTAAAAACCTACCAAAGATGATGAGTCATAAATCTTCATCCACATGACATTTATAGGTTTGAAATAGATATAGCAAATGCTAAGAGAACTACAAACATTAGAAATTGAAAAAAAGTAATCATAGTGGCAAATTTTAAGACACCGTTTAAGAAACCAACAAATTAAGTATTGAAAACATGTAGAGAAACTAAAAAATATAATTATAGTCTTATAGATATAAAGGATTTTGTGCTCCCCCAAATAGTCTACATATTCATTTTGAGCAAACATGGAACAGTTACCAAAACTGACCATGTGTTAGACTATAATTTTCTCTCATATTCATTGGTCACAATTACATAAAATTATAAAATAATACCAAATGTTGCCAAGAGACATCAACATATTTTCAAATTAAGAATCAAACAATTCAATACACGTGTATGTATTTACATACATGCAGTTCTAAATAACTCTAATTTAAGACTAAATGAATATTAAAGTTATAAAGTAGTTGAAATGCAAAATAATGGGACTACAATATTCTGAAAGAGAAGAGATATGACCGAAGTAGAAGTTGAGACTCCTTACAAAGTATTTTGCTGACCTCAATATGATGCAGAAGTAAAACTGGTACATTAGCACCTTTGTGGAAATGAAAAAAAAAACACATACTCTTAAATAGCCAATATAGCAAATAATAAATCACAAGGGAACTTAGGAAATATTTAGAGATTAATGAAAATGAAATGCAACAAACCAAAATGTATGGGTTGTGGTGAAAGCAGTGTTAAGGGGGAAATTTATAGTTATAAAAGCTTACCTTAAAAAATAAGAAAAATCTGAAATCAACAACCTAAATTTACAATTAAAGGAATTGCGATTACAAGAATAAACTAAACACAAAGCTAGGCAAATGCAGGAAATAATAAAGATTAGAGCAGAGATAAACAAAATAGAACATAGTAAAAATAAAAAAGAAAACAGACAATCAGCAAAATGAAGAGCTGGTCCTTTTAAAAGATCGAGAATATCGATGAATCTTTAGCTTAGATGGACTAGTTAAAAACACAAATCACTAAAAGTAGACGTGAAAGTAGGGCCATCACACCCATTACAATGGCTACTATCAAGAAACAACAACAAAAGAAAAAAAAATATGTGTGAAGAAATTGGACCTTTTGTGCTGTATTATGGGGATAAAAATGGTTTAGACTCTAAGTTATTGGCAGGATTCAGTTCCCTGTGATTGTAAGACTGACCTTCCTGCTTTCTTGTTCAGTCACTCTGTCATGTCTGACTCTTTGTGACCCCAAAGACTGCAGCACGCCAGGCTTCCCTGTCTTTCACTATCTCTTGGAGCTTACTCAAAGTCATGTCCGTTGAGTTAGCATGCCATCCAACCATCTGATCATCTATGGCTTCTATTGTCCCCTTCCCGTGCCTTCAATCTTTCCCAGTATCAGGGTCTTTTCTAACGAGTTGACTCTTCTCATCCAGTGGCCAAAGTATGGGAGCTTCAGCTTCAGCAACAGTCCTTCCAATGAATATTCAGGGCTGATTTCCTCCAGGATTGACTGGTTTAATCTCCTTGCAGTCCAAGGACACTCCCTTGTTGCTATCAGCTGTTAATTCTCGCTCAGATTCTTATTACCACTCCCATTCCTTGTCACATTACCCCTTCCATCCTTAAAACTGGTGATAGTGCACTGAGTCCTTCTCACACACACTTTAAATACCTCTGACTTTTCTGTCTGTCATAGCTTCCTCTAGACACAGAAAGTTCTCTGCTTTTAAGCTTTAAGGTTGGTTACGCTGAGTCCAGGTTTCCCTGGTTGTTCAGATGGCAGACTCTGCTTGCATTATGGGAGACCTGGGTATGATCCCTGAGTTGGGAATATCCCCTGGAGGAGGCCATGGCACCCCATTCCAGTGTTCTTGCCTGGAGAATCCTTGTGGACAAAGGAGCCTGGCAGGCTACAGTCCATGAAGTCACGAAGAGTCAGACACAACTGAGCAACTAAGCATAGCACAGACTGAGTCCACAAGGACAATGAAGAATGATTTCCCTATTTGAAGGTGTCTTACCATAACTACACCCATAAAATCTATTTTACCATGTATGGCAACATATTTATAGGTTTCAGGGTTTAGGGAGGCATTCTACCTACCATACTACCTCATAAGATTGTTGTAAGAGGTAAATGAGATTATATAGATTAAATGCTCAATGCAAGGTATGCAGAGAAGGGAAGCTATTGCTATACACTGCTTTTTTGTATTTTGCAGTTTTTGGAGTCTGGGTGCCTGTGGGCTGCAGACCGACCCAACCCCTGCCAGAGACCAGCAGGCATAGCCCAGCCCTGGCGAGGCTTCCGCAGCCAAATTGCAAACAGAGCTAGGTGCTAACCAAGACTTCTGGGGATTCTGGACAGATCGGCGCTCTGCACACCTAAGAAGACGTGCTTAGCTGCACGTCGGGAAAGCCGAGCGGTTGGGCCGGGGGAGGGGAGAAGCCGCACTCCCCAACTGCCCCCAGCGGACAACAGAGAGCCTGAGCAGAGGGGGCGGGGGAAGCGCACACACCAGGAGCGGGGCAAACCCCAGAGCGCTGAATAGACACATAAAAGACCAGCAAACAGAAGACGCTTAAGCTAGCAGAGGCAACAGCTTTGGAACTGACAGGAGTAGCAGATTAAATCCCTGCAGGTGGCACAGACTGCATAGAAAGGAGTCTATAGACCGTGAGAAGTACAAGTCGGACCAAGGATTTATCTGAAAAATGAACTGACCCCTCGCTGTACGCACCAGCACCAGAGAAAGCCTTAGTTATAACTGTACTAGGAACATATTTAAATTTTTAAAACTTTTTTATATCTTTTTTTTAGAATTTTTTTTAGAATTTTTAAGTCCCCTATAACCTTGTTATTTTCTTTCTTTCTTTTCCTTAATTTTTATTTTCCCTTTTTTTCTTTTTTTTTTAAATCTCCTCTTTCTCCCTTATTGTATACTCCATCCTATCTCCTTTCTTACCTTTTATATCTCCACTTTATTCCCCTTTTTTAAATTTTTTTACTGATTTGTTGTTGTTGTTGTTGTTGTATTTTCTTCTTTATCATTCTTTATTTCTTTTTTTCGTAATAGTATTTTTGAGAATCCAGTCTTTACTCTAGATTTTTAATCTTTGCTTATTAGTATTTGGTATCAACTTTGTACCTTTAAGGATCCAAGCTCCAGTACCCATTGCTACCTGGGAGTGAGATCATTGGCTTGACTGCTCTCTCCCCATTCTTCTCTCTCCCTTTTTTTTCTTTCTTCTTTTTTTTCTCTTTTCTTCTCCTACCAAGACACCTTCAATGTCCTCTTCCTCTGTATATTCTCTACCCAACTCTGGGACTCTGCTTGAGAGTTACCAGCTGTGAAGAACACTGAAATAACTGACCACTGGCTGGATCTGTCTCTATCCATCTGACTCTCTCTTTTCTCTCTCTGGTGAATTCTGTCTCCATCCACCCTCTTCACATTTCAATATAACTCTGTGAACATCTCCAAGGGATACAGGCTGTGGAGGGCACACAGAGGAGCAATCACTGGCCACCTCACTCCCTCACCATCGGATTCCTCTCTTCTCCTTCTCGTCCATGCCATGTAACTCTGTGTATCCGACAGGGTGTCCCTCACTGTGAAGAAACTCCTCATCACTAAACTAGAGGTTCTGCCACCATCAGTGCAGAGATAAAAGAGCCCTGAGGCTACTGGAAGACAGGAGGCTAAACCCAGACCCTGAGAATTCCAGAAAACTCCTAGATCCAAGAGTTAATTAATCGATAGGAACTCATCAACCTCCTCCATACCAAAACTGAAATTAACCAACCCCCAAGGGTCAACAAGCTCCAGAATAAGATATACCAAGCAAATTCTCCAGCAACGCAGGAACACTGCCAGGAGCTTCAATACACAGGTTGCTCAAGGTCACACCAAGTCCACCGACACCTCAAATCTCTTTACTGGACACTCCATTGTTAGTTACAGTGAGGAAACCCAGATCCACCCACCAGAACACCACACAAGCTTTCCCATCCAGGAAACGTCTACAAACCAAACATCTAACCCCTCCCATAGTGAGGAACCCCCACAATAAAGGGGCAACACAGCAAGATAAACAAGATGAAAAGGCAGAGAAATACCCAGCAAGTAAAGGAACAGGATAAATATCCCCTAGACCAAACAAAAGACGAAGAGATAGGATGTCTACCTGACAAAGAATTCCGAATAATGATAGTGAATATGATCCAAAACCTGGAAAATAAGTTGGAGCTGCAGTTCAATAACCTTCAGGCAAGGACTGAGAAGATGCAGGTAAGCTTTAACAAGGACTTAGAAGAAATGAAAAAGAGTCAAAATACAATAAATAATGAGATCAAAAACACCCTGGAGGGAACCAACAGTAGAATAACAGAGATAGAAGACAGGATAAGTGAGGTAGAAGACAGAATGGCAGAAATAAATGAAACAGAAAGGAAAAATGAAAAAAGAATTAAAAGAAATGAGGACAATCTTAGAGACCTCTGGGACAATATTAAACGCACCAATATTCGAATCATAGGAGTCCCAGAAGAAGAAGACAAAAAGAAAGACCATCAGAAAATTCTTGAAGAGATAATTGTTGAAAATTTCCCTAAATTGGGGAAGCAAATAGCCACTCAGGTCCAAGAAACACAGAGAGTCCCAAATAGAATGAACCCCAAACAGAACACCCCAAGACACATATTAATCAAATTAACAAATATCAAATACAAAGACCAAATATTAAAAGCAGCAAGGGAGAAGCAAAAAATAACTCACAAGGGGAATCCCATAAGGATAACAGCTGATCACTCAATGGAAATGCTTCAGGCCAGAAGGGAATGGCAGAGCATTCTTAAAGTCATGGAAGAAAACAAGCTACAACCCCGATTACTGTACACAGCAAGGATCTCATTCAAATTTGAAGGAGAATTCAAAATTTTCTCAGACAAGCAGAAACTGACAGAATTCAGTAACACCAAACCAGCCCTCCAACGAATGCTAAAGGAACTTGCCTAGATAGGAAACACGGATGGGATAGATAATCTGGAACCCAAAACAATAAAATAAATGGCAGCGGGATCATACTTATCAATAATTACCTTAAATGTAAATGGGCTGAATGCCCCAACCAAAAGACAAAGATTGGCCGATTGGATACAGAAACAAGATCCCTATATATGTTGTCTACAAGAGACCCACCTCAAACCTAGGGACACATATAGACTGAAAGTTAAAGGCTGGAAAAAGATATTCCATGCAAATAAAGACCAAAAGAAAGCAGGAGTGGCAATACTCATATCAGATAAAATAGACTTTAAAATAAAGGCAGTGAAAAGAGATAAAGATGGACATTACATAATGATCAAAGGATCAATCCAAGAAGAAGAAATAACAATCATAAATATTTATGCACCCAACATAGGAGCTCCACAATATGTAAGGCAAATGCTAACAAGTATGAAAGGGGAAATTAACAACAACACAATAATTGTGGGAGACTTTAATACACCACTCACACCAATGGATAGATCAACTAGACAGAAAAGTAACAAGGAAATTCAAACTTTAAATGATACAATAGACCAACTAGACCTAATTGATATCTATAGGTCATTCCACCCCAAAACAAGGAATTTCACCTTTTTCTCAAGTGCACACGGGACCTTCTCCAGGATAGATCACATCCTGGGCCATAAATCTAACCTTGATAAAATCAAAAATATTGAAATCATCCCAAGCATCTTTTGTGACCACAATGCAGTGAGATTAGATATCAACTACAGGAGAAAACCATTCAAAACTTCCAACATATGGAGGCTTAACAACACACTGCTGAATAACCAACAAATCACAGAAGAAATCAAAAATGAAATTCAGTTATGCATGGAAACGAATGAAAATGAAAACAAAACAGCCCAAAACCTATGGGACACTGTGAAAGCAGTGCTAAGGGGAAAGTTCATAGCAATACAAGCTCACCTCAGGAAACAAGAAAAAAATCAAATAAACAACCTTACTTTACACCTAAAGCAACTAGAAAGGGAAGAGATGCAGAAGCCCAGGGCTAGTAGAAGGAAAGAAATCTTAAAGATCAGGGCAGAAATAAATGCAAAGGAAACAAAAGAGACCATAGCAAAAATCAACCAAGCCAAAAGCTGGTTCTTTGAGAAGATAAATAAAATTGACAAACCATTAGCCAGACTCATCAAGAAACAAAGGGAGAAGAACCAAATCAACAGAATTAGAAATGAAAACGGAGAGATCACAACAGAAAACACAGAAATACAAAGGATCATAAGAGACTATTATCAGCAACTATATGCAAATAAACTGGACAACCTGGATGAAATGGACAAATTCGTAGAAAAGTACAACTTTCCAAGACTAAGCCAGGTAGAGATAGATAATCTTAATAGACCCATCACTAGCACAGAAATTGAAACTGTAATCAGAAATCTTCCAAAAAACAAAAGCCCAGGACCAGATGGCTTCACAGCTGAATTCTACCAAAAATTTAGAGAAGAGCTAACACCTATTCTACTCAAACTCTTCCAGAAAATTGCAGAGGAAGGTAAACTTCCAAATTCATTCTATGAGGCCACCATCACCCTAATTCCAAAACCCAACAAAGATTCCACAAAAAAAGAAAACTACAGGCCAATGTCACTTATGAACTTAGATGCAAAAATCCTTAAAAAAATTCTAGCAAATAGAATACAACAACACATTAAAAAAATCATACATCATGATCAAGTAGACTTTATCCCAGGGATGCAAGGATTCTTCAATATTCGCAAATCAATCAATGTAATACACCACATTAACAAATTGAAAAATAAAAATCACATGATTATCTCAATAGATGCAGAGAAAGCCTTTGACAAAATTCAACATCCATTTATGATAAAAACCCTCCAAAAAGCAGGAATAGAAGGAACATACCTCAACATAATAAAAGCTATATATGACAAACCCACAGCAAACATTATCCTCAATGGTGAAAAACTGGAAGCATTCCCCCTGAAATCAGGAACAAGACAAGGGTGCCCACTCTCTCCACTACTTTTCAACATAGTTTTGGAAGTCTTGGCCACAGCAATCAGAGCAGATAAAGAAATTAAAGGAATCCAGACTGGAAAAGAAGAAGTAAAACTCTCTCTGTTTGCAGATGACATGATCCTCTATATTGAAAACCCTAAAGACTCTACAAGAAAATTACTAGAACTAATCAGTGCATATAGCAAAGTTTCAGGATACAAAATCAACACACAGAAACCCCTGGCATTCCTATACACTAACAATGAGAAATCAGAAAGAGAAATTAAGGAAACAATTCCATTCACCATCTAAACAAAAAGAATAAAATACTTAGGAGTATTTCTACCTAAAGAATCAAAAGACTTGTATATAGAAAACTATAAAACACTGATGAAAGAAATCAAAGAGGACACAAACAGAGGGAGAAATGTGCCATGTTCGTGGATTGGAAGAATCAATATAGTGAAAATGAGTATACTACCCAAAGCAATCTATAGATTCAATGCAATTCCTATCAAGTTACCAGAGGTCTTTTTCAAAGAATTAGAACAAATAATTTCTCAATTTGTATGGAAATACAAAAAACCTCGTATAGCCAAAGCAATCTTGAGAAAGAAGAATGGAACTGGAGGAATCAACCTACCTGACTTTAAGCTATACTACAAATCCACAGTCATTAAGACAGTATGGTACTGGCACAAAGACAGAAATATAGACCAATGGAACAGAATAGAAAGCCCAGAGATAAATCCACGCATCTATGGACACCTTATCTTTGACAAAGGAGGCAAGAATATACAATGGAGAAAAGACAACCTCTTTAACAAGTGGTGCTGGGAAAACTGGACAGCCACTTGTAGAAGAATGAAACTAGATCACTTTCTAACACCATACACAAAGATAAACTCAAAATGGATCAAAGATCTAAGCATAAGACCAGAAACTATAAAACTCCTAGAGGATAACATAGGCAAAACACTCTCTGCCATAATCCAAAGCGGGATCCTCCATGACCCACCTCCCAGGATACTGGAAATAAAAACACGAATAAACAAATGGGACCTAATTAAAACTAAAAGCTTCTGCACAACAAAGGATACTATAAGCAAGGTGAAAAGACAGACTTCAGAATGGGAGAAAATAATAGCCAATGAAGCAACAGACAAACAATTAATCTCAAAAATATACAAGCAACACCTGCAGCTCCATTCTAGAAAAATAAACAACCCAATTAAAAAGTGGGCCAAAGAACTTAACAGACATTTCTCCAAAGAAGATATAAAAATGGCTAACAAACACATGAAAAGATGTTCAACATCACTCATTATCAGAGAAATGCAAATCAAAACCACAATGAGGTCCCACTTTACACCAGTCAGAATGGCTGCCATCCAAAAGTCTACAAGCAATAAATGCTGCAGAGGATGTGGAGAAAAGGGAACCCTCTTACACTGTTGGTGGGAATGCAAACTAGTACAGCCACTATGGAAAACAGTGTGGAGGTTCCTTAAAAAGCTGCAAATAGACCTGCCATATGACCCAGCAATCCCACTGCTGGGCATATACACCGAGGAAACCAGAATTGAAGGAGCCACGTGTACCCCAATGTTCATCGCTGCATTGTTTACAATAGCCAGGACATGGAAGCAACCTGGATGCCCATCAACTGACGAATGGATAAGAAAGCTGTGGTACATATACACAATGGAATATTACTCAGCATTAAAAAAAATTCATTTGAAGCAATTCTACTCAGATGGATGAAACTGGAGCCCATTATCCAGAGTGAAGTAAGCCAGAAGCAAAAACAACAATACAGTATATAAACACATATATATGGAATTTAGAAAGACGGTAACGAGAACCCAACATGCAAGACAGCAAAAGGATTGCAGATGGTATAGAATAGACTCGTGGACTTTGTGGATGAGGGTAAGGGTGGGATGATATGGGAGAATGGCATTGAAACAAGTTAATTATCATATGTCTAATCAATCGCCAGCCCAGGATTGATGCTCGGGGATGGTGCAGCGAGATTTTCCGGGGGGGAGGGAGGAGGGAGGGGGTTTCTAGAGGGGAAGCATATGTAAACCCATGGTGATATCATGACATTGTATGGCAAAAACAATAAAAAAATAAATAAATAAAAAAGAAGGAAAAAAAAAGAAAACTAATATCATGGCATCTGGTCCCATCACTTCATGGCAAATAGATGGGGAAACAGTGTCAGACCATATTTTGGGGGGCTCCAAAATCACTGCAGATGGTGATTGCAGCCATGAAATTAAAAGATGCTTACTCCTTGGAAGGAAAGTTATGACCAACCTAGATAACATATTAAAAAAGCAGAGACATTACTTTGCCATCAAAGGTCCATCTAGTCAATGCATTGGTTTTTCCTGTAGTCGTGTATGGATATGAGTTGGACTAGGAAGAAAGCTGAGTGCCGAAGAATTGATGCTTTTGAACTGTGGTGTTGAAGAAGACTCCTGGGAGTCCCTTGGACTGCAGAGAGATCCAACCAGTCCCTCCTAAAGGAGATCAGTCCTGGGTGTTCATTGGAAGGACTGATGTTGAAGCTGAAACTCAATGTTTTAGCCACCTCATGCAAACAGTTGACTCATTGGAAAAGACCCTGATGCTGGGAAGGATTGGGGACAGGAGGAGAAGGAGATGACAGAGGATGAGATGGCTGGATGGCATCACCAACTCGATGGACATGAGTTTGAGTAGACTCCGGAAGTTGGTGATGGACAGGGAGGCCTCGAGTGCTGTGATTCATGGGGTCACAAAGAGTCGGACACGGCTGAGCGACTGAACTGAACTGTCTTCTTACTGCATCACCACCTGCATTTTCTTGCTTTTTTTCTTAAAAAATCTTTTAGATATCCTTTATTAAGTCACCCATCCTATGTGACCATTTGTCATACACTTTATGGGCTCCAGTTAGCAGTAATGTATTGTACTCACAAGATTTTAAGAGAGTTCATTTCATGCTAAATGTTCTTACCTCACCAAAAAAAGCAGACACAAGGAAACCTTTGGAGGTGTTGTGACATATCTATTACCTTGATTGTGGTGATGGCATCACAAGTATTTTCATATGTCCAAATTAATCAAACTGTAAACATGTGCAATTAATTATACCTCAATAAAACTGTGGAAAAGGAAACTGTTATACTAATATAACAGATTCAAAGTATACACATTTAGACTCCCTGGAGTAGGATTCATCTGTCAACATCTTATCCCCTTGCGTAAATCAACAAACTACAAAGAGAGCAACTCAGAATATGTGCTATTAGAGTTTTAATCATGTCGAGTTAGGAATCAACATTTAGTCTGCTAAAAGGAAGTCAAAGGTTTTTCCCAGTGACAACCCAATTGCTTATCACCACTATAATTCCAGTGACTGCATTGAATCCCTCCTCGTTGTTGTATTAAGTGCACAGCAACCTGCAAGGTGTTCAATTTCTCACCATCTGGAGCTAGCAGTGTTTAATGCTCACTGGTAGATTGGCAAGCATTGAAAGGATAATATCCTAACAAAGAGAAGTAGAAAATGAATGTGTCCTCAATTTATTATACAACAATCCAGATCACTGCATAAGGGATAAACTGTTCATATGTTTCTAATATGGTTTGTTAATTAAGAAAATGGTAGGGGGAGAGATAAATGACCCTCGTATTACATTGCAAATTTAAAACTCCAACCTACTGCTAGCATTCATTATCTTGCTTCTTAATTTAGCATTGCTTTCTTCTCAAATGGAAACATTACATATATTCTTAATGTCTTAAATTTCTTTTGATGATGAATTTCATATTTAGGTCTAAAACTCAATATACAGAACTTATTTTTTTTAATCACAAAGCTGGATTTTAATGCTTGGCTGAGAATACAAAGTTTTAAAAGAGTGTTTAACAAAGCCAGAATCTTTTTTCAAGTCAGGATGAATGCATCCATTTGTATTCCCCTGTGCACAATTCACTGAACTTCATTTGGAAAATGTCAAGGATAAATATTCTTCAAATGCTTCCATTAAACAGACAATAACCATAGCAACAGTGTATGGTTTGATTTTTACCTGTATTTCTGAACTTTATTCTTAAAAATAAAATGGTATTCAAAATGAGGTTGTAAATTGGAAATATGTGTATGCTTTATACACACTGTTCATGTAGGGATATTAAAACAAAGACATAATATACCTCCTAATGCATTACATTTAGCAGTGTCTTTGTCAAAAAAGCTTTTACAATAACCTATTTTTTATTGTAGCATGTTCTAACTTGAAATCAACCATCTCCTCACTTGAGAATGCAAGAACATAACCCTTCTGTTAACACAAAATATTAGCTATTTTCCTTTTACAAATACATACACCAAAAAAAGAGAAGATGGAGTAAAATATGTCTTAGTTCTAAACACATGATGTTAAAGTGGGAAGAGAACTTATAGGTCATTGAATCCTACATAGATATATTTCCAGAATATGAAAAAAGGCCAGTACCTATTCTGAGCCTAGAGGCAAAAGGTTGCATGCTTGCATGCTAAGTCACTTCAGTTGTGTCTGACTCTTTGCAACCCTATGGACTGTAGCCTGCCAGTCTTCTCTATCTATGGGCTTCTCTAAGCATGAATACTGGAGTGAGTTGCCATGCCCTCCTCCAGAGGAACTTTCTGACCCAGGGATCAAACCCATATCTCCTGCATTGGCAGGCACATTCTTTGCTACTAGTGCCACCTAGGAAGCCCAGAGGCAAAAGGTCACCTTATTTCAAAAAAGAAAGTGACAAAAAGAGAGTAACAAGCTGCAGCACAATATTTAAAAAAAAAGGAAAGAAAAAAACAATTAAAAATGGGCAGATCTTAAATAGACAGTTTCTCCAAAAATGACATAAAGATGGCCAAAAAGCACACGAAAAAATGCTCAGCATCAGTAATTATTAGTGAAATGTAAATCAAAACTACAATGAGGTACCACCTCACAGTGGTCAGAAAGGCCATCATCAAAAATTCTACGCATAATAAATGCTGAAGAGGCTGTGGAGAAAAGGACACTCTCTAACACTGTTGGTAGGAATGTAAATTGGTACAGACCCTATGGAGAACAGTATGGAGTGGATATATGTATATGTATAACTGAGTCACTTTGCTGTACAGCAGAAACTAACACAACATTTTAAATCAACTATACTGAAATAAAAACTTAAAAAAAATAAAAATAGAGCAACTAGCAAGCACACTTGGTGATTTTTTCACATTTTAAATCATGTTAATAATACAAAATAGGAAACTGAAAAAAAGTCCATAAAACAAAGGCATCCTACACTTCTAGAACATTAAAGATGCTGAGGTGCGCCTTTACAAAAAGAGATGTCACTGAAAAGTCCTTCCACAAAGCAGCTGGCTCTATTAATCAATATTTTTAATGGTTACTGAAGTCCATTCTCAACTATTGACTGAGAGAATTAGCGCATATGGGGAATATTTTCATTGAGGTCAAGTGTTTTTTCTTCCTTATCCTCAGTCCCAAGTGAAAGTGAAAGTGTTAGTAGCTCAGTCATGTCTGACTCTTTGCAACCGGATCGACTGTAACCTGCCAGTCCCAGTATGAAACTAAAACACTGCTAGATGTGAAGTCTGAGAATTCAAAATATAAGAGTTTAATTTGCAGAGCTACCAAACAATACTTCCAAAATCCCTGAAAAATTTTTTATGTGAAAACATTTTATCAAATCAGATGGGATGTAGAACATACGGGAAGGACTACAAGAACCAGCAGTACCAGTGAAGGCAGGCTAACAGCTTTCAGATTCAAAACCTTTGTTGTTTTAAGAGAAAAAAAAGTCTTAGACTAAACCAAATCCACCTAGCAAGGAATTGTTATTGCATACAGCCACTTTCTTAAAAATTAAATAATATACCCTGAGTTGTTTTTTTTTTTTTTAAGACTACATGACATGTCAGCATGGATAAAAGCTCCAATTTCTCAGTACCCAAAGCCCACATTTGGTCATGGGGGGAATCAATTTAACAGTTTTCAATAACTGAACTTTGCCTTTCATAAAGTCTTCACAGAGCATGCAGAAAGCCTGTTATCCTGGGTTCCCAAATGATGACCCAGTTAAACTGATAGCTATTGCAGAAGCCGCGATACTCAAAATAAAATGTTTTAATTGGTTTTCAAAGCAATTGAACAATGACTATTAGTGCCACTCTTTGTGAGCTGGGTCCAGAATTATCTTTTTACTTTCACCAATGCAACTAATTGAGAGGAACAAAGGCACAATACACAGTGACTCTAAGAGAACATACAAAGTGGGCAGAAGGTTCAATCTTCAAGTGTGGGCTAGTCAACCTAGAGTGTTTAGTTTCTCAACATCATTTTCTGAAATTTCATTTTGCCATACAGAGTCTTGGCACAAATCTAAAGTCTATATTGCAACTACACTACAAACTTGCCAGTTATATTTACTTAATGTTTTCTGTATACAAAGATTCTGTGTTGAGACAAATTTCTCAATTAAAAACTTTTCTGGAAGAAGAAAATATTGCCACAATATATTCTAAACAATTATTTTAAAATCTGTCATTATAAGTCAAAAAGAGCTTGTGTTTTAATGGTAGCTGGTCACCAACAATTCTTCCTCCTATAAATGTTCCACACAGGCGTATGATTGGGATTTGGGGTATAAACATTGTGAGGTGGTGAAAAGAACCCTGAGCTCAGATCTCAGAGGCCTGGGGAAGGCTGAGTTTTGTGGGTACTTGCTCTGTAACCCTGCCCAAGTCACTTTTCCTTTCTGAACTGCAGATTACTAATTTGAGAAATGATGGAGTTAGACTATTTTTGAAGGTAGTGATTGTCTAATTTTAATTTACAAGAGATCACCCAGGAAACTTGTTAAACATGCAGATCCATCAGCCCCATCCCTAGAGATTGCTTCAGGTGAGCTGGGCTGTTGATCCAAGAATTTGGATCATAAAAAGAGGCCATCTGAGGCAGATGTGTCCAGACTGCATTTTGAAAAAAATCATGTACTAGAATATTTTGTTGATTAAAATTTTCATAAGTCTATGAGGGACAGATAAGAAGTAATGACTTGAAGAAGATAGAAAGGAAAATCATAATTATTGTACTCTGTCATAAATAGCTGGGGAGAAGCAATCTTGTACCATGTACAGTTATCTGTAATATGAAATCCTAAGGACAATAGATAATGCATTTATGCAATAATATCCTGATGAATTAAACTGACACTGCCTTTTTGTCATTGTGCTAAGTTGTTTCAGTCATGTCCGACTCTATGTGACCCTGTGGACTGTGGCCCACCAGGCTCCTCTGTCCATGGGATTCTCTAGACAAGAATACTGGAGTGGGTTGCCATGCCCTCCTCCAGGGGATCTTCCCTACCAAAGAGAACCTGTATCTTCTGCATCACCTGGATTGTAGGTGGATTCTTTACTGTTGAGCCACTGGGAAAATGGACCTAGAGCCAGTAAATTCATTGGCTTAGATCACAGCCTAGGATGCAATGTCATGTCCTTTCGAGGTGAGTATTGAGTATTATACCAGACTGCACTCATACGATTCGTGTTTTTGAGAACTTTAAGTTATTTAGCACGAAGTTTGAAGACTCCTTCTCTTCATGGGCTCTTCAGTGACCAGTAGGACAGTTTGGAGAAACTCCTGGGCAGTGTGAGTGGTACTTCCCATTACCACAGAACAAATTAGAAGTATCTAACCAGGGAGCTTGGTCTCAATAGCTCTACAAATGGTGATGTTAATATTGACTCTGCATATGCAGATGATAGTCTCTTTGGAAAAGTATCCTTGTTGATCTATGAAAGAGACCAAGCAGGAATGCTTTACTGCCTACACTCACTAAGGAAAAGAGGACTCATATCATGTTTTACTGCATGACCTTTATCTGAGTTAAAACAAATCTGATCTTCCTACTTTAATGTCTTCTTCTCCATAGAGAATGCCCTTCCCTGCTTTACCATCTGTGTAAACCCATCTTCTCATAGAAGGTGCAGCTGCTGAAGGTTCTACTTCAACACCTAAGTATGACCAACCTCTCCTTTATATAAACTTTTGTAGGGTGAAGGTTGCACTTCGAGGAGGTACTTTAAACTTTTGTGGATTTTAATTTCTTTATCTGTAGAAGACTTTGATGCTGCAACCCTGGCTATTTGTTGTTTTAAGTTGATTTTCTTTTTATTAATTATACTATAGTTATAACTCTGTGTAAGTGTTATTTATGTTCAATTTCCTTCTCTAGATTCTGAGCTCACTAATGGCAGGATTTATTCTGCATCCTTTATCATATCTTCACTATCTTGCTTAGAATCTAGATTATAATAGGTACTTAGCGAATGTGTTTTTAAGAAATAAATTAGTGAATGAATGATGGATTAAGTAAATCCATGTATCAAAGGTAGAAATCTTCCTAGAATTTTATTTTTGTTAAAAGTTACCATTGTGAACTGAAGATTTTTCTTCTTAGTCACATGGGATAAAAATCCAGTTCAGACATGAGGCTGTCACAAAGTAAGCATGCCCTTCATGAAAACAGACCAGGGAATGCCTTACCCTCATCTGAGAGCTGAAGAGGAGTTGTTATATCAAATGCAAATCTGAGAATATTCTCCAAAGTTAACTGAGCAAGTTGCAGGCAAAACAATTTAACTTTCATTTGACTGCTCTTCAAACTCACTCCGGAGTGACAGTTCTGTTACATGTTGTGAAGCCTGCAGTGAAAATGCTGACAATTGTCCTTCTTCTGGAGGGGGTAAAAGTTAATTCACCTGAGACCCACTTAACTGCCACATAAGTAAACATTTGACAGTATGGTGCTGGAACAGCTCTTCAAGTATGCTACTCAATTTCCCTCAAACTTGAGAGAGAACTATTTTGAAGCCCAGGGGTACTTTTGTGGTTGTTAAAGAAGAAAATGTTCAAGTATTGTTGTTGCATACATAATAAATATTAATCTCACCAGGAATGATATATTAGTGGGTGTGTTTAATTTTCCTTGCCAAATAACAATCAAAATTATATGAAGGAACTATAATAAAAAGAAAAATTCCTACCAGTAAGGCATAGTTTTTCTTTTATAAGGTTTGCTTAATGAAAAAACAATTGGATGATGTCAATTTCTCTCTTCCATACACCACACACACACACACACACACACACACACACATATACACACACACACAAAAGGGAGGATTTTGAAGCATATAAAATCAAATATAAATTTGAAGATATTGGCTTCCAATTTACTATCCAGATTGTCAGTTCAGAAAGAGATTTAAAAATGAAATGTCAATCATCTAACATTTGGAAGAAATTTGTGAAGATAAAAACCTGGAAGTTATTCAAAAGTATGCCCTTTAGGCATTATAGATTTGAATACTGTTTTTCATGTCTGTGGACTGGAGATTTTCATAATCTTTTTATTTTACAGAAACAGTTAAGTCAGAGATGAAATAGATGATATATAACTTATTGATGTTTTAATTTAGAATATGTGAATGCATACCATATATATGTATGCATGGGTATATGATATATATATTCACATACATACTTTTATGCAAAATTCACTAAAATACAAATTTTTTTGTTAATATTGATAGTCTAAATGGAGGAAACCATCACTTTTCCTTTTAACACTAAATATGATAGGTGATGTTAAAACTCAGAAGATGAAGTCCTATCCCACTGCTGAAACCTAAGCAAATTATTCCCTGAAGTTGGTCATTAGTAGAAAGTAGCTTCCAATCTCTGTTAAAATAAATTTAATGCAACTTCAATTATGTCTATTCAGGTCTCTAACCCATTTTCGTAAATCGAGGAATTATATTTCCTTTTATAACTCAATAAATGTATTAATTCCTTATACATCTGTGAGATTAACACTTCATCAGATATATGGTTTGCAAATATTGTCTCCCATTCTGCAAAAGGTATTTTCGCTCTGTGAGATGTTTCTTTGCTGTGCTGAAGCTTTTTAGGCTGATTTAGTTCCACTTTTCTGTCAATTTTTGCCTATACTTTTGGTGCCATATCTATGAAAATATTGCTATGACCAATGACATGAAGTGGCATTCTTCATTGAGCTTCTACTGTGCAGGTGGTTCTTCTTTTTTGTTGTAAATTTATACTTGTTTGATATTCTGATTTAGATACATTTGATATTCGAGACAAAGGAATTATAAAAAATGTAATCATTCATATACAGCATATACTATATAAATATAATCACATAAAATACATCATAGAATATAATATATTTTCATAACAATATAATCATATTCTATAATATTATATGCATAATTTTATATATAATCATATATAATATAATTATTTTATGTGTATTATATAATAAATTATATATATACACATAATTGTAATATGATATAATATAATGTGTCACATGTATATTATTTAAAAATAATATAAGTAATATTTATTCATATCCAATATATAAAAGTATTTTATATGTACTATGTTAAAATTGTTATGTATACAGTTTATATACATGCTAAAAGTATATAATATATTTTATGTTATGAAACAAAATGATTTTTACCAAAAATATAATCTAATATAAATATATTACATTATTATTAAATAATTATCTCATAAGTAATATGATACATGATCCATGTTACAATAAAAATAAATTTCTAATGCATGCATAATTAAACAAATACATAGGTTAAATCTGTATACATTTAATATGTTTATTACATAAGCATTACAAAACTAATATATATGTTAGGTATGATATAATTTTATAGTGTAATATATTATATCTCATATAAATTTTTATAGAAAATATAATACCTTTTTCTTTAAGTCAAAACAAAAAATAAAATCATATGCATATTATTCTTTATATTTCATATATAATTATATATGTGATATATAATTACATATCTATATTACACACCAAAACATCAATATTATTATATCTTATATACATAACAGTAGATATATAATTAATTATTATTATATGTCTATATATGTATCCTGTACTTAATATATCAGTATATAATTGTATATTAACAATAATATTAATTTTATATGTAATTATATCATATAATATATAGAGGTGTTCATATATGATGTATGTCTTTACACATATATGCATGCACATATGTGCATATATTCACTTGTATATACATATATGCACACATATATTATATACATAATATGCATAACACATGCATACACAAATGTATACATCACATATATGAGCATAAAATGCACATATATATTGATACATACATATATACCAATATATGTATAGACACAATTATGTACATATGTATATACAATTGGATATACATGAATTATATATGTATATGTTTACATATGCATATATGTGAGCATTTATACATATATATTATATGCACGAATATGTATATACATATATGTTATATATGATACACACCATATGTCTATGCATATACATATATGCACACACATATATACACATGTGCATAATCATATGTATATAATCATGCACATACATGTAAATAGGCATATATATGTATTTGCATATTATGTAATATTCATGAATACATATAATACATGCATGCATGTGTATATACATGTGCAATTATATGCAAATATATGCATAAACATATGTATATCTGCATGAGTGTGTGTGTGCATATATATATATATATATATATGCATGCACACGTAGGTACATACACACATAAATATATGCAAAGTTTTATGTTTGGATATACATGTATGTATATGAATAAGTATAGGCATGTGTATGATGTGTACATAGTATATGTATACATATGCAAGCATATGTACATGTATGCATATATGCACGTGCAAGTACATACACATGCATGCCTATATATGTTTATATACATATGTATATACATCTATGTGTTTGCCTACCTATATTTGTGTATATATGTGTATATAAATATATACATTTGTGTATATGGACTTCTGTAGTGGCTCAGATAGTAATGAGTCTGCTTGCAGTGCTGGACACCAGGGTTCAATCCCTAGGTGGGAAGATTCCCTGGAGAAGGACACGGAAACCCACTCCAGTATTCTTGCCTGGAGTATCCCATGGACAGAGGAGACTGACGGGCTACAGTCCATAGGACTGCAGAGAGTCAGACATGACTGAGTGACTTCAATTACACTTTCATATATATACGTATGTATATGTATCTGTATATATATGCATGCATGTGTGCATATATAAATGTGTGCATATGCATATATGTATAAAATATATAGAAATATATTTTAATACATTTAAAAATATACATAGATTAATATATTATCAATATATTAGATATGTTTTTATAGAATCTATATATAATATTTATATCATAAGGTATATAATAAAGTATACAATATGGTATAAACATTGAATATTTAAAATAATATATTGTAATATATATAGCATAATACTGCTGCTGCTACTAAGTCACTTCAGTCGTGTCGGACTCTGTGAGACCCCATAGATGGCAGCCTACCAGGCTCCTCGGTCCCTGGGATTCTTCAGGAAAGAACACTGGAGTCGGTTGCCATTTCCTTCTCCAATGCATAAAAGTGAAAACTGAAAGTGAAGTCGCTCAGTTATGTGCGACTCTTCATGACCCCATGGACTGTAGCCTACCAGGCTCCTCTGTCCATGGGATTTTCCCAGCAAGAGTACTGGAGTGGGTTGCCAGTGATAGATATAAAATATATCCTATAACATAATATAGAATTTATGACATATGAATAACTCTATATATTATATGATATAATTACATATGAAATTCATGTTATTGATATATATAAATTATTGTAAAATGATATGTGAAATACATGATAGAATATAGATAAATTATATATCTATAATATATATGTCTTTTACAGTAATATTGATATGTAGGAATATAATATAGAGACATTATTATATGTACAATTATGTATCATATGTATAATTATATATGTAATATAATGATAATATATAAAATATTTTATTATATATGTTTGACATTATAGAAAAAGGTATTATATTTACATTAAGAATTTATATAATATCAGTTCAGTTCAGTCACTCAGTTGTGTCCAACTTCTCGTGACCCCACGAACCACAGCAAGTCAGGCCTTCCTGTCCATCACCAACTCCCTGATTTCACCCAAACCACTGTCCATGGAGTCAGTGGTGCCATCCAACCATCCCATCCTCTGTCATCCTTTCTCCTCCTGCCCTCAGTTCTTTCCAGCATCAGGGTCTTTTCAGATGAGTCAGCTCTTCGCATCAGGTAGCCAAAGTATTGGAGTTTATTTGTTTGTTTGTTTTAAAATAAATATATTTATTTTAATTGGAGGCTAATTACTTTACAGTATTACAGTGGTTTTACCATACATTGACATGAATCCGCCACATGTGTACATGTGTTCCCCATCCTGAACCCCCTTCCCACCTCCTTCCCTATCCCATCTCTCTGGGTCATCCCAGTGCACCAGCCCTGAGCACCCTGTATCATGCATCAAACCTGGACTGGTGATTCATTTCACATATGATAATATACATGTTTCAAGGCAGTCCTCCCATATCATCCCATCCTCTCCCTCTTCCACAGAGTCCGAAAGACTGTTCTATACATCTGTGTCCCTTTTACTGTTTCACATAACAGAATTATTGTTACCATCTTTCCAAATTCCATATATATGTGTTAGTATACTATATTGGTGTTTTTTTTTTGGTTTACTTCACTCTGTATAATAGGCTTTGGCTTCATCCACCTCATTAGAACTGATTTAAATGTATTATTTTTAGTGGCTGAGTAATATTCAATTATGTATATATACCACAGTTTTCTTATCCATTCATGTGCTAATAGATTGCTTCCATGTCCTGGCTATTATAAACAGTGCTGTGATGAACATTGGGGTACATGTGTCTCTTTCAATTCTGGTTTCCTCGGTGTGTCTGCCCAGCAGTGGGATTGCTGTGTTGTATGGCAGTTCTATTTCCAGTTTTTTAAGGCATCTTCACACTGTTCTCCATAATGACTGTAGTAGTTTGCTTTCCCACCAACAGTGTAAGAGGGTTCCCTTTTCTCCACATCCTCTGCAGCATTTATTGCTCTTAAACTTTTGGATAGCGGCTGTTCTGACTGGCGTGAAATGGTACCTCATTGTGGTTTTGATTTGCATTTCTCTGATAATGAGTAACACTGAGCATCTTTTCATGTGTTTGTTAGCCATCTGTATGTCTTCTTTGGAGAAATATCTGTTTACTTCTTTGGCCCATTTTTTGATTGGGTCATTTATTTTTCTAGAATTGAGCTGCAGGAGTTGCTTGTATATTTTTGAGATTAACTCTTTGTCAATTGCTTCATTTGCTATTATGTTCTCCCATTCTGAAGGCTGTCTTTTCACCTTGCTTATAGTTTCCTTAGTTGTGCAAAAGCCTTTAATTTTAATTAGGTCTGATTTATTTATTTTTGCTTTCATTTCCAATATTCTGGGAGGTGGGTCATAGAAGATCCTGCTGTGATTTATGTCAGAGAGTGTTTTGCCTATGTTTTCCTCTAGGAGTTTTAAAGTTTCTGGTCTTATGTTTAGATCTTTAATCCATTTTGAGTTTATTTTTGTGTATGAATGTTGAGTTTTAAGCCAATTTTTTCACTCTCTTCTTTCACTTTCATCAAGAGGCTCCTTAGTTCTTTGCTTTCTGCCATAAGGGTGGTACAGCTGCATATCTGAGGTTATTGATATTTCTCCCAGCAGTCTTGATTCCAGCTTGTACTTCATCCAGCCCAGCATTTCTCATGATGTACTCTGAATATAAGTTAAATAAGCAGGATGACAGTATACAGCCTTGACACACCCCTTCCCCAATTTGGAACCAGTCTGTTGTTCCATGTCCAGTTCTAACTGTTGCTTCTTGACCTGCATACAGATTCCTCAGGAGGCAGGTAGGGTGGTCTGGTATTCCCATCTCTTGAAGAATTTTCCACAGTTTGTTGTGTTCCACACAGTCAAAGGCTTTGACATAGTCAATAAAGCAGAAGTAGATATTTTTCTGAAGTTCTCCTGCTTTTTGATGATGCAGTGAATGTTGCCAATTTGATCTCTGGCTCCTCTGCCTTTTCTAAATCCAGCTTGAACGTTTGGAATTTCACAGTTCATGCACTATTGAAGCCTGCATGGCTTCAATACTAGTAAGTATTTAACTAATGAGTATATAACTAATTCTCTAATTTATCTAATTAGCAGCCTGCTAGTAGGTCTATAACTTCCTCCTAAAGACTAAAAGGGGGTAACTCTTTCTGCCCCCTTCTGATGTCTATGTCAGAAGCTTTCTCTATCTGTTTTATACTTTAATAAAACTTTATTACCTGAAAGTTCTGAGCGATCAAGCATGTCCCAGGATTGAATTCTTCTCCTCTGGAGGGCAAGAATCCCAGCGTCTTTCATGGCTCAGCAACAACCATTCAGGAGGCTCATTTGAATTTCCTAATTATCACTGGTCCACATCTTCAGGCTTGTAATTCTCCCTGGGGCTCCTGGTTATTTTTCCTAATAGATATTCCAGACTTGTTAATCAAACAAGTCCTTAATAGTAAATAGAAAACTCATCATAAAATTGAAGTTGCATTGAATTTACTTTAGCAGAGGTTGGAAGCTTCTTTCTTTCTTTCTTTTTAATAGGAGAAAAATAAATTTAATTTCCTAGATACAGAATTCCCAGAAACACACAAAAGTTTCCTGGTGGCCAGGTAATTGAAACTTATACACCATGAGCTTCAACTGAGTGAAGGAGAAGAGGGTATAGGTCTGGAGTCTCAAAGAGAAAGAAGATAAAACCCAGGAAGATAAGAGCCAGAATTTGCTAGATATATGTTTGCCAGGCAGTGTAGAGAAATTTCTCTGATACAAAAACCTACTTTTGTATAAGCTCTCTCCTAGTACAGGCCCTTCATCTAAATTCTTTTAAAAGCAGGTAAGAAGGAGGTGAAAATGTCTTCTTGAGTCTAGATAACTTTGACTTTGCTCAGAATAATCCACATGCCAAAATGACAACTTCTGGGGTCACATGTTTTGCTCCCTGTCACCCTAAAGCAATGTCTAGACTCTGAACCAATGTCAATACAAAGTGAGTCACTTCAAAATACTGCCCCCCAAAGGGTCATCTTCTAGCTCATTCATCTCAGGTGACCATAGAAGGTAATGGACAAGACAGATTCTCCTGACTTCAAAACAGAGAAGAGCCAGGCATTTGACTTCCTAAGCAAAAGATGAAGTTTCCATCCTCCTTCTCCATCCTTCCAGAAGCTACTCTCTAATTACTAATTTCAGGGAATAATTTGCTTAGGTTTTAGCACTGGGATAGGCTCACATCTTCTGAGTTATAACTTATTCATCTATCATATTTAGTGGTGAAAGGAAAAATGATGGATCCTTCCATTTAGACTAACAACATTAACAAACAAATTCTGCAGTTTAGTGAAGTTTACATAAAAGCATATCTGTGAATATATATGTAATATACCTATGCATACATATATAGTGTGTATTCACATATTCTAAATTAGAACATCAATCAGTACTAAATTAGAACATTAATAAGTTATATGTCATATATTTCGGCTCTGTTGTCTGTATTATTGCCTTCATCTCCATTTGTGTGGTTTGAACCTCTACAGGTACAATTTGCAAAGCTTCACAGGTTATACTATTATGTAATGCCATTATTTTATTTTACAGATGAGAAAACTGAAGCCATAGAAGAGAAGAACATGTCATGAAAAAGCCATGATTCATTCCACGTCTCTTAATGCTCAGTTAAGCATTCTTTCTATTATTTAATGATTCTATATGGATAACAAAACATTTCCCTGTCCTCATTTGAATTACTTATATATATTCAGAGCTTATGAAACTAATGATTCCTGAGACCTTAGAGATCATGTAGCCTACTGTTTCTCAACAGGAATCTATGAGCTAGATATACTATAATGCTTGCTCCTTAGAGGCTCTCATTCTATGAGACTGGGGTGGAGATAAAAGTCTTTATTTTTTTTAATTTCCCAGAAGATTCTCCTACACATAATGACTTGGAGACCTCTGATCTGATACAACTTAACTTGGACAGATGTAATAACAGAGACATAAAAAGGAGAAGGAATCTTGCTTTTGCAGACAATTTCTTACTTAGGGCCTCAAGTCACTCATGCTTGACTTCTGCGTTGTAATTTACAACTGCAGCATTATGTACTGTGTCTACAGATTGGAGCTTTTCAGCATGGAAGAGCTATGTTAGTGATGTAAGAAAAGCAGCACAGTATCCTAGAGTAAATCCAACAGCAGGCTGTGAATTCGGTCCCAAATGTAATTTGGATGCAAGTGTTTTCTGCTTCTGTTGCTGCTACTTATATAAGTAATGCTGTTGGACATATTCAAAAAGGCAAAAAATTAGAAGACAGTGATGGCAAATATTGCCATCACTGAATTTAGAGAAATAGCCATGGGTAAGGTCATTAAGCTAAAGTTGAATTTTGAATTATAATCAGATTCCCAAGGGCCCTGGGGCAGATTATTCAGGTTTTTGTGTATTGTTCTCTCCTACATGCCAGCTGTTAGGAATGTAAGATGTACTTTAATATTCATGGGCAATTTTGGGGCTGTAACTTAAACTCATTTTAGAGGCTGATACACAGATTGCAATTGCCTATGTCAATACCTCCTTTGATATATATCTGCATATTATTTTCCTTAATGATGTTGTGCACTTATATATGCCTGGCACAACCATAAAGCATTTCATGGTCAGATAAGGGAATAGAACTGCTCATATAGGTTTGAAATAAAAGATAAAGTTCACTAACAGCTATATGTGTTCAAAGATAGGAACTATCACGGTCAGTTTGTAGGAGATAATGGGAAAGGTTGATGAAGGTTGATGATACATGAGGTAAGCCTTGGAGAATAAGTAGTGGATAGAAGGATGGAAGTAGGGCAAGGGGGAGAGAGAGAGGGAATGAGAAAGAGAAATAGAGAAGGAATAGAGAGAATAAAAGCATCTGTTCCGGCCACAGGGAGCTGTATGGACAACGCCATGAGTACATTGGAATATAAAATATATTAGGTAAAAATAACTTAGAGAACTTTACTTTGCATACCTTCTCTGAAAGATGTTTCTATCCTCTTAGTTCCCTTGAAAAATTTTCTAATGAAAATTTTTGTCTTATATGTATTACTAAATTGTAATAGCTTTAAGAGATAGTTGGTCAACAGAGAGGTGTACAAAAACATTACTAATAGCCACATGTGCTATTAACAAAAGCTTAGAGCTCTGACAATGATGTAGTGACATGAGGGAAGAGCAGTAGTATTAAAGAAAATGGAGAAAAGTATTTGAAATCACAGGGACAGAATTTAAGTCTCTTCTCTGCTAGTAGTTAATAGTATGATCTTTGCTTTTATTGGGTGTCTTTTGGATATCAGTTCATTTATAAAAAGAGAATGAAAATGCCTGCCTATCTAGCTTTTCAGGTTGCTGTGAGGATCGAATCAGATAAGTGCAAAATTAGGTGTTAATATGGAATATAATTATCACTAGCTGTAATAATGGTGACTTAAAAATTAATATTATTTAAAGATTTTTATACCTATGCCAAATGAGGGTTTTTTCATTCTTTTTAAAAGCATTAATCTTGTAATGTCAGAAATAAATTTCTAAGATGAGTCACTGGTATAAAGATCACATTTTGATTCAAAAGTCGTTGCAGGATGGCTTAGAGACATTTAACTATTAATATAAGTATGAAAGGCCAGGAACCTGAGTCATTGATGGGGAAAAACAATCAGTTTTGGGGCATCAATTAGACTTCAGTAGTTGATCTCATCTGCCAACAGGAGCTGGGCACAATGACTCTCCTTGCATCCTTTGGTTTCAAGTGTATTCCTGTTATCTAATCCCTAAAGCTGAGTTTGGAAAGATGATATTTGTTACTCAAGATCGCTGCAAACAAGCTCCCGTTTCTAAAGCTTCAAGCAGGAAGCATTATCATGAGGCCATCACACTATTTTATCTGCCAGATATGCTACAAAAATATTTTCTCAGTAATTTGATTTTGGTTTTGCTCCTGGCTTTTTTTTTTGAAAGAGTGATGATACTGTCTTTAATAAAATTAGACAAAGAACATTTTCAAATAACCAACCAAAGAAATGTCACTAGCCAACAAACATTTGGAAGCATGGTCAATTCTCACTAATAGTCAAAGGAATAACATGTAAATCACTAAGATAGTGTTTCAAATTATCAAACTGGAAATATTTAAAAGAAAAGTGGGAAAATTCATAACATCCTACATGTAGAAATATTTAAATGAAATATGGTAGAGTAATTAAAATGTGTTCTAAAACATAGATGGCAGTGAAGAAATGATCACAATAAAATGCATGAGAAGTGTCAGACATGTAATTGGTCATGTGGAAGGATTTAATAACAGTCATTTCTGGAAGGTTGTATTACAGTCTTTTATTTTTTAATCTGAGTTTCAAATTTTCTCCAATGAATATTACTGTTATTATTAGTAAATAGTTTAAAATGTGCATATGCACTCATGCACACTTAAGGATCATCTTCTAAAGCTGTTTGTTTCTGTTATATTAAATACGTAATATACCCAATACGACAGCCACATTCTTTCTTTTTTTTTAAATTGCATCTTAGTGTGGTAAGAACACAACATAAGATCTACTCTCTTAACAAATTTTAAGTATACAATAAAGTTTTGTTGATTATAGGTATATTGTCATACAGCAGGTCTTTAAATCTTATTCACCTTACTTAATCGAAACATTGAGCATTATGTTATGAAACATGCCTATTATAATGTTGATTAATAACTGGCCATTCTCCCCTCTCCCAGTCTCTGATAAGTACCATTGCAGTATTTGATTTTTATGAATTTAGCTAATACAAATACCTCATATAAATGAGGGCTTCCCTGGTGGCTCGGACAGTAAAGAATCTGCCTGCAATGAGGGAGACCTGGGTTTGATCTCTGGATTGAGAAGATCCCCTGGAGGAGGGCATGGCAACCCACTCTAGTATTCTTGCCTGGAGAATCCCAATGGACAGAGGAGTCTGGTGAGTTACAGTCCAAGGGGTCACAAAGAGTCTAACATGACTAAGTGACTAAAAACACATATAAATAAAATCATGCAATACTTGTCTTTCTGTGTCTAGCTTGTTTCTCACCACATAATGTCCTCAAAGTCTATTCATGTTGTAGCATATTGCAGAATTCTCTCCCCTTTTAAGGTTGAATAATATTCCTTAGTATGTCCATATAGACACCCCTTCGTATCTGTGGGTTCTGTGTCTGCAGATTCAATCATCCAATAAAGATTGGTTGAACCTGGGGAATGTGGAACCCATGGTTAAGGAGGACCAGTTGTACTACAACATATATAAAATGTATTTGAACATCAGAAGATTTGGTACCTGCATGGCTTTCTGAAACCAATCCCTTATGGAAAGACTGTACTATGTTTTCTTTATCCATTCATCTATCAGTGTACATTTAGGTTGCTTTATATCTTAGCTTCCCTGGTGGTTCAGATGGTAAAGAATCTACATGCAATATGGGAGACCTGGGTTCAATCCCTGGTTCAGGAAGATACACTGGAGAAGTGAGTGACAACTCTGTACCACTTCTCTGTACTGTTTTGATGAGCCCAGAACCAGAACAAAAAGGAAATTAGGTGAACTGACAAAAAAATTCAAGCATATCTCCTACTGTTTTGACTTCAAACTCTATTTTGCCTTCCCCAAATTAGCTCAGAGACTACCATAAACCTAAAACTGCAAATGGTACCCAACACAGAGCTGTCTTTTCAGAACCTGAGAAAGTCAAATGAGCAGGAATGAGGTAGATCAAAGTAGAAATGAGAAATGATTTCGAGGATAAATTGTGGAGAGCTCTAAGTTTCATACCAATGAGTACAGACTAAATTTGTAGGCATGATAGAGCTATTGAAGAGCAAATCTCAGTCAAGTGGCATGTACAACATATGACTCAATCAGAGTCAATTGGCAATAGTTTAAAACATTAGTCAGACAGAAACATAGATCAATGGAACAGAATAGAAAGCCCAGAGATAAATCCACGCATCTATGGACACCT
>ML662927.1:114384-129331 GCA_007570785.1 Antilocapra americana
AGGGAACGCAGATGTATAGAATAGACTCGTGGACTTTGTGGATGAGGGTAAGGGTGGGATGATATGGGAGAAGGGCATTGAAGCCTGTTAATTTTCATATGTCTAATCAATCGCCAGCCCAGGACTGATGCTCGGGGCTGGTGCAGCGAGATTTCCGGGGGGGGGGGGGGCGGGGGGGGGAAGAGGGAGGGGGGGTCCGGAGGGGAAGCATATGTAAACCCATCGTGATAGCATGACAATGTATGGCAAAAACAATTAAAAAAAATAAATAAATAAAAATTAAAAAAAAAAACATTAGTCAGTGAATACTAGCAAGTATGTGGCTGGTACCTGGAGCATTCAAGGATGTTCATGTAGTATCCCAGCAGTCTAGTAGCAAAATACAGTATTTAAAGGGGGGTAAATGTCAGAAGAGAGCATAATTCAAAGAGAGAAACTAATTTCAAGTTAAGTAAAATCTGAATGTAGAAGTTAACTTGAGGGAAATCTTACTGGCCTAAAACAATGGCACCATTTGAACAATAATGACTGCAATGAGCTAAAACACATAAAATGGAGGAAAATACAAAAATTCATAACATTTCTTTACAAACCACTAAAATTTGCTAAAGCAGAAATCCTTTGTACTGAAAAATGATGAATAATATGAGGAATAATCAAGCATTTATCCTTCCTTTCCAGAATATTTCAAAGTAAATGAATAGTTTATGAAGAATAGTTCTTATTTTAAAAAAATTACCAGTGATAAGCTCAAGAGGAATATATAATGAGAAAATATTCATTCCGTAACCCCTAAAGGAATGATGCATCCTGGCAACAATAAGCAATTGATGCTATAATCATTAGGTGACCTGTTGAAACACTTGAGAGAATCAAGCAATATAACCTGAGCCCACAATAACAGTTTGATTACTGAAAGTAAAACAATCAAATAGCATGTGATTCAATAGGAAGTAAACAATACCACTCACTTAATATTCTAGCTAAAAATTGAGCCAAAATACATTTAAGCCTCTAGATATACCTATACATTTCTGGGAATTACCAGGATTAGAAGAAAACATTAGATGACATCATAAGGAAGCAATCTACCAAATTCAAAATGTGGAACTTTCTATGGGACTTAAGACTTATATCCTCCCTGAATCAATTGCATGATGTGGTTATCATCAGTGGGGAGGAGAACAGTAATAGAATAAAAGTTAATCAGTAAAGAAATAAACAAAAAATATTGTCTAGATCCTGTTTGGATCCTGCTTAAAACTACCATGGAAATATATATTTGGTAAAGTCAAGAAAATTTGAGTATAGATGGTATTACATGATATTAAAAAATTTAAATAAGTTTCTAGGGTTAGTTTATCACTTTAATTAGGTGTTGCAATGACAATTATTGTGCAAAACCTATTTTAAACATTCTTATCAGCTAAACATTTTTATCATTCTTATTGAAGCTGAAACTCCAATACTTTGGCCACCTGATGCCAAGAACTGACTCATTGGAAAAGACCCTGATGCTGGGAAAGATTGAAGGTGGGAGAAGAAGGGGACAACAGAGGATGAGTTGGTTGGATGGCATCACCGACTTGATGTACATGAGTTTGAACAAGCTTCCGGAGTTGGTGATAGAGAAGCCTGGAGTTCTGCAGTCCATGAGGTTGCAAAGAGTTGGACACGACTGAGCAACTAAAGTGAACTGAACATCTAAAGATGTATATTTAAATATGTTCTGGTATAATAGCATAACACTAGGATCTATTTTAAACCTCTCTTTACTTAATAAACTAGAAAGGACTGGTGGGAAATCAAAGAATCAGGATTTGAAAATAGTGATGATTGTTGAAGATACGTGATGGGTGCATGGTGATTAATTATGCTGTTCTCTTTACTTATGTGTACATTAAATTTTTTTCATAATAATTTTTAAAATACTGAAGATGAGTACAAATTAAGAAATGGATTTAACTAGAGCATAACAGAAGAGATGTTACAGGACAACAAATCAGAGATGCCTCTTTTAAATGTTTCCATGTGATTCAGTATTTCATCTGTCATCGCACTTTTTATTCTATATAATACTCATCTACTTATATGCTAGTTTCCATATATTGTGTGCTAGTTATTCTCCATTTGTCATTATAGATTGATCAGTTTGTTATCCCTCTCCATCTTATTATGTGTTCCAGAAAACTTGGCTTGGTTGGGATTCCTTGCCCTCTGTGACTTCAAGATACTGGCAAGCTATCTGATGGTGGAAGGAGAGAAGTCACAGTATTAATTCCTCTCCTTCTCCCCCTTCTGTGCTGCAGGTGCTCCAGGCTCCATTACTTTATTTGTGACAGCTCCTCTGTTCAAAACTCTCCAAGACATGGCTTACACTCTGGGTTCTGGAAAGCACTGTCTCCCTTTGTAACTTTATAATCTTGCTAACCAGGTATGCTTTCCCGTAATTTGTTGTTCTGGACCCTGCCCATATTTTTGTATCTCTGTTCAGCATAATTGCTTGAATGGCCCCTTTTGAGTGTGCCATCTGTTTCTTGTTAGGACCTTGAACAATACAGGTTATAAGCTTCATTGGAGCTTGGAAATGATCTCTCTCTTTTATTCATTACAACTGTGATACCTGCAATACATGACTGCCTGGCGCCTAGTAGACATAAAATAAAACATTAGTTAAAGGAAAATAAAAATGGACAGAAGCACATAAATAAAATTTAATACTATTTTCTGATTTAAAAAATATAAAATAAGGGATAGAGAAATACATCATATGTTATTTTTAAAAGGCTCTGTCCATTAGCTTCAAGCAGAAAGTTAAAAAAATTAGGCATATTTTCATTTAGAATGTCATGAAGAAATTTTAAAAAATTGAAGCATGTTAATTGTCATATGTCTAGTCAATCGCCAGCCCAGGACTGATGCTCGGGGCTGGTGCAGCGAGATTTCCCGGGGGGGGGGGGGGGGAAGAGGGAGGGGGGTTCTGGAGGGGAAGCATATGTAAACCCATGGTGATATCATGACAATGTATGGCAAAAACAATTAAAAAAATAATAATAAATAAAAAAAAATTGGAAAGGTGGGCTAAAATTTCATTATTTAAAATCATATCCTAATAAAATTCTAGTAAAACAATGTCATCTGTCCCAAAATAAATCAATAAATGCAATGGAACTCCATTTTATAATTTGATAAAATGCTACTAAATTTCATGTTGAAAAATAATCATATAAAATTAGGCCACATATTTAAAATTATAAGTGGTAAGGAATTTGTTTTACTAAACAATAAAATAAAGGTATACCAGGGTACTTATTAGGAAAATTCCACTTCCGACAGTAGTATGTTAAGTGATTTGGGACTTTCTTCTAATAACGACTAGAACATCTATCTATGTAGGGAGACAGATAAAGAAACTAAAGTCCAATTTCCAATCATCACAATCCCTGGTAGTCCATTGGGCATAAATAAATTTTAATTGTATCTTTTGGAAGATATCGTAAAACTTGACCTCAAAATAATCTTGGAATTCTTCATATAAAAGTGAATCACTCAATTAAAAAAAAGCATTAGAGGTGACAAGACAGAGATAAAAAATAGACAATAGAAATTGACTCATGGAGGATGAAGATAATGCAAATTTTAAAACAAATAAGCTGAACATAATTAAGGAAATTCAACACAAGATTGAGAATGTAAACATAAAAAAACTATAATATAAATTTTAAAAATAAAAAAAACAACAGTCTGAAATTCAGAGCTCAAGGGGTTGATCAAACAGAAGATTAGACATACCTTAAGACAGAATAAGTAAAATGGAAGATGGGTCACCAGGAAGTTACCAGAACCACACACACACACACACAGACATAAAATACAGAAAAGTTCATAAAATTCACAAGAAAGGAAGTGCTTGTGCTCATTTGTGTCTGACTCTATGTGACCCTATGGAATGCAGCCCACCAGTGACCTCTGTCATAGGGATTTCCCAGCCAAGAATACTGGTGTGGGTTGCCATTTCCTCCTTCAGGGGATCTTCCAAACCCAGAGATCGACTTATGTCTCCTGCATTGCAGGCAGATTCTTTACCACTGAGTCACCAGGGAAGCCTTTATAAAACACATAGGGGACTCAGTAAACAGATTTAATATACACAAAATTGGAGTATCAGAAGAACAGAAAAAATAGAGAAAAATAAATATTTAAAGAGATAACAGCTGAGAGTTTTCTAAAATTGTTTAAAAACATTGGATTACAGATTTAAGAATCAATACAAAATCTGAGAAGTGAATACTAATAGGGTGATGCAGAGGTACTTCATAGTAAAATTTCTGAAGACCAGCAAAAAAATATACATTTTTAATTAAAGTCATATGGGGAAAAAAAGAGATTGCCTTTAAAGGAAAACATTAATGATTGACAGTCAATTTTTCCACACAAGACAAGGGTAAACTATCTTAAAATCACTGAAAGAAAATTTACTGCCAATGTATAATTCTATTTCCAAGAAAAGCAAAGAGGATGCAAAAGCATTTTAAAATAAGCAAACATAAATACTTTGTTACAAGTAAATCAGTACTAGAAGAAGCAGCTAAAACATACTTATGTCTAGAGGAAATAATTTGAGATGGAAGTGGAGAAATGAAAGAGGGAATGAAGAATATCACAAAAGGCTAAATATGTGACTAGAGCTAAAAATACTAATGATTAAGTACTTGTAATGGTATCAATAATCTCAGATATATAGATGATACCACCCTAATGGCAGAAAGCAAAGAGGAACTAAACAGCCTCCAGATGAAGTTGAAAGAAGAGAGTCTCTTGTTAAAGTTGAAAGAGGAGAGTGAAAAGCTGGCTTAAAACTCAACATTCAAAAAGCTAAGATTATGTCATCCAGTCCCATCACTTCATGGCAAATAGATGGGGAAAAATTGAAATAGTGACAGACTATTTTCTTGGGCTCCAAAATCACTGCAGACAGTGACTGCAGCCATGAAATTGAAAGACAGTCCTTGGAAGAAAAGCTATGATAAACATAGACAGTGTATCCAAAGGAGAGACATTGCTTTGCCAACAAAGGTCTGTATAAGTCAAAGCTGTGGTTTTTCCAGTAGTCACATACAGATGTGAAAATTGGGCCATAAGGAAAGCTGAGCATTGAAGAATTGATGCTTTTGAAACCTGGTGCTGGAAAAGACTCTTGAGAATCCCTTGGACAGCAAGGAAATCAAACCAGTCCATCCTAAAGGAAACTGGTCCTGAGTATTCATTGGAAATACTGATGCTGAAGCTGAAGTTCTAATACTTTGACCACCTGATGCGAAGAGCTGACTCATGAGGAAAGACCCTGGTGCTAGGAAAGATTGAAGGCAGAAAGAGAAGGGGGCAACAAAGAATGAGATGGTCGGATTGTATCATTGACTCAATGGACATGAATTTGAGCAAATTTCAGGAGATAGTGAACTTTACGACAGGGAAGCCTGGCCTGGGGTCTCAGTCCATGGGGTCTCAAAGAGTTGGACATGACTGAACAACAGTGCTATCTTGTGGGATAGAAAATATAATAGATAGATGATGGTTTTCCAAGTAGGTAGATAATAAGAAAAAATTGTAAATGTCTTCCAGAAGGAGAATGCATGGAGTTAAAAGGTGGAATGAGAAGAATTTCTGTATTATTCAGGAACATGGAGAAAACTTGGACACATCGGTAATGCATTTTGAAATCTTCAGGGCTGTACCAAAATTATTGTAAAAGGATATGCAAACTATAAACTAGTAAAGAAGGAAAATTGAATAAAATAAATAAATAATGAAAACAAGAAAATGATAAAAAATAGAATAAGACAAATGTAAGGCATATAGTAATTAATCCCAAACATAAATGTAATTACATTAAATATAAAGAAAATATTTCCATTAAAAGGATAAGATTTTCAGACAGGAAATAAAAAAATCATAAAATGATGCCCATATAATATACTTCAAATGTATAGATAGAGAAAGCTCAAAAGTAAAAGGATGAAAAATTAAACTATGCAAAAATCAAGCAAAAAAAATGATACAGCTATGTAAAAAGAAGGCAGAATTTAAGAGAAATTAATTATATAATTCTAAATGTGTCTGTTATCTAATAACGCACACTAAAATATAAAGACTAAGCATGAGATAATTAGAGAACATGACTGGACATGAGTTTGAGCAAGCTCCAGGGGTTGGTGATGGACAGGGAAGCCTGGCGTGCAACAGTCCATGGTTCACAAAGAGTCGGATAAGACTGAGCAACTGAACTGAAGCATGGCATAATTAGAGGACATATAGACAAACACATAATCATATTTTTAACTGTTCTCAGTAACTGATTTAAGTATCCACAAAAAGTCAATTAAAAATATAAAAGATTTACACAAAGACAGAAATATAGATCAATGGAACAAAACAGAAAGCCCAGAGATAAATCCGTGCACATATGGACACCTTATCTTTGATAAAGGAGGCACAAATACACAATGGAGAAAAGACAATCTCTTTAACAAGTGGTGCTGGGAAAACTGGACAGCCACTTGTAAAAGATTGAAAGTAGAATATGTTCTAACACCATACACAAAAATAAACTCAAAATGGATCAAAGATCTAAACATATGACCAGAAACTATAAAATTCCTAGAGGAAAACATAGGCAAAACACTTTCTGACATAAACCAAAGCAGGATCCTCTATGACCCACCTCCGAGAATATTGGAAATAAAAGCAAAAATAAACAAATGGGAACTAATTAAAATTAAAAGCTTCTGCACAGTAAAGGAAACTATAAGCAAGGTGAAAAGGCAGCCTTCAGAATGGGAGAAAATAATTGCAAATGATGCAATGGACAAATAATTAATCTCAAAAATATGAAAGCAATTCCTGCAGCTCCATTCTAGAAAAATAAACGACTCAATCAAAAAGTGGGCCAAAGAACTAAACAGACATTTCTCCAAAGAAAACATACAAATGGCTAACAAACACATGAAAAGATGCTCAGCATCACTCATTATCAGAGATATGCAAATCAAAACCACAATGAGGTACCACTTTACACCAGTCAGAATGGCTACCATCCAAAAGTCTACAAGCAATAAATGCTGTAGAGGATGTGGAGAAAAGGGAACCCTCTTACTCTTACACTGTTGGTGGGAATGCAAACTAGTACAGCCACACTGGAGAACAGTGTGGAGATTCCTTGAAAAACTGGAAATAGAACTGCCATATGACCCAGCAATCCCACTGCTGAGCATACACACTGAGGAAACCAGAATTGAAAGAGACATGTGTACCCCAGTGTTCATCCCCGCATTGTTTACAATAGCCAGGACATGGAAGCAACCTAGGTGTCCATCAACAGATGAATGGATAAGAAATCTGTGGTACATACACACAATGGAATATTACTCAGCATTAAAAAAAAAATCATTTGAATCAGTTCTACTCAGATGGACGAAACTGGAGCCCATTATCCAGAGTAAAGTAAGCCAGAAGCAAAAACAACAATACAGTATATTAACGCATATATATGGAATTTAGAAAGACGGTAAGGAGAACCCAGCATGCGAGACAGCAAAAGGAATGCAGATATATAGAATAGACTCGTGGACTCTGTGGATGAGGGAAAGGGTGGGATGATATGGGAGAATGGCATTGAAACATGTTAATTATCATATGTCTAATCAATCGCCAGCCCAGGATTGATGCTCGGGGCTGGTGCAACGAGATTTCCTGGGGGGAGGGAGGAGGGAGGGGGGTTCTGGAGGGGGAGCATATGTTAACCCATGGTGATATCATGTCATTGTTTGGCAAACTAATAAGAAAAAAAGAAAGCTGTGGTACATATATACAGTGGAATATTACTCAGCCATTAAAAAGAATACATTTGAATCAGTTGTAATGAGGTGGACGAAACTGGAGTCTATTATACAGAGTGAAGTAAGCCAGAAGGAAAATCAATAATACAGTATACTAATGCATATATATGGAATTTAGAAAGATGGTAATGATAACCCTGTATGCAAGACAGCAAAAGAGATTCAGATGTATAGAACAGTCTTTTGGACTCTATGAGAGAGGGAAAGGGTGGGATGATATGGGAGAACAGCATTGAAACATGTAAATTATCATATGTGAAATCAATCGCCAGCCCAGGTTTGATGCTTAATACAGGTTGCTCAGGGCTGGTGCACTGTGATGACCCAGAGAGATGGAATCAGGAGGGAGGTGGGAAGGGGGTTCTGGAAGGGGAACACATGTATACCCATGGTGGATTCATGTCAATGTATGGCAAAACCAACATGGTAATGTAAAGAAAAAGAATAATTAAAAAAAAAGAATATAAAAGATTTGCACAACTGAAATAACAATTCATCTAATTTACATATATAAAACATTGCACCCAACAATATCAGGATAAATATTCTTTTCAAGTGAATGATAAACATTTTCCAAAACTGTACACATGCTGTTCCATAGGTTGTTTCAACATACTTCAAAGAAATAAAATTTTACAAAATATATTATTCATTTGCTTCCTGTGATGTTAAGCAGAAAATAAGTCATAAAAAGATAAGTATAAAATACCCAAATGTGTGAAGTTAAAATAATGAGCTTTTAAATTAACCATTATTTGAAGAAGATATTGCAATCAAATTTTAAGGATATTAAATATTTGGAGTTAAATAAAAGTAAAAATTATTATGCCTTAAAATTTGACATGAGATGGAGCAGGTATCCCATCAACCTCTGTCTTAGGTAGTACTTGCTAATATATTTGTTTTAAAAGGGAAGGGAGTCCTCCAGTCAAATGCTTTATTTACCACTTAAAGCTTTTCCATATATATTAACATTGTGACAGCTCAGAAAAACCCTACAATGTTTACAAACTTATTTTACCAGGGAAGACTTGTCTTCTATTTTATAGTCTTGTTTAAAAATATTAATACTTTTTAGCATTCCATAAAATAAAATCTGAGGAACATCATTTTGAGAAATGCTGAATAAGCTAATCACTGACATTCTTACCCTTTGAGTCATTCATTTATTTTATTTTTCTGTAATTTAAAATTATTTCAGGTCTTTATCTACTATTATGATATAATTTAGAATAAAATAATTAGCTCAAAGCTTATTTTGCATTGATTTTGTCACAGATACATTATTTTATCAAGAAAATAATCAGGTAACACATCAGTTACTGAAGCCTAAGCAGCTACTGAAGTTGGAGTTTGTCAGAGGATAGGACACTATGGATGGTTCCTTCACCACAAATAGGGAAATATCATAAAATTCAAAATATTAATATTTCAATATTGAAGTGAATTATTGATTAATGAATTAAAAATAAGATATGCCTTTCTTTAATTATATCAGAAGTGTTTATTTTGATGAGCTACTTATAAGATTGGTTCCATGAAAGCTTTGATGGAGAAAGTGACAGAGAATTTTAATGTTCTATTTGCTTATGCCCTTAAGCAATGTAAGTATGCAGTAATTGAAAGAAATTAAATAAAAATATGGAATTTTTATTTTAATTAAGTAAAAAAGCTGGCTTATTGAAAACTGTTGCAGAAGTGAAATTAGCTACCTCTTTATTTCAACAGTGACTTTGGAAGGAAAGAACTCTGAGGGGACCACTAGAGGCATCTTACAGAGGAATCATCCAGAATACTCACCCTTGAAATCCTCCTAATTTGATGGCAAGTTCTTTGTAGAAAACTTTCTTGCTTTATATAGCTTTGTAGTTATACTTCAGTGCCTAGTACAGCAGAAATACAAGGGAAATACTCAACGTTTGGGTATTTTAAAATATTTAGATATGTGCATATCCACTTGTGTTTTTTGGTAATGAAAGATAGAATATACATAGGTAAAGATTACTACATTTGACTTAGGTAGAGGGCTTTCTTGTTACCATATTTTTAAAAATTTGTACAGAAATATTTCTCATAAGTTAAATTATAAATGGTACATTATTTTATAGAAATCACAATGCCATAAGGCTGTTGGCTCAGGTTCCAAAATATTCTATATATGGAATTCTAAATCAATGAAAAATGAATAACTAAATACTATGTTCATTGTGAAATTTTATTTGCATTAAATCTCTTCTCAATAATTTTAGAGGTCTTAGCACTTAGATGAATGAAAATGTTGTACCTTCACTGTTCCTCTTCAGAGTGTTTTAATAATAATTTATATAAAGTAAGTCAGATATCTGTTATGCTGTATCTGGAATATCCTCCTTTGAAGCTGTCTACAATAAGGAAAAAATCATTGTCGGCTATAACCGGTAGCACTTACAGGAGTGCTGGACAATGTCTTAATGACAGAGAAATAGTTCACCATTATTATTATTTAATAATATTGGGCAAATAGCTTGAAGTCAAATAATATATGACTCTGAATTCCATAATAAGTAATTTGGCTTCTATTTTACAAAGTCAGAAGCCATTAACTATTATGAAGAGCAAAGCTAGATAAATCTAAAATGACAAAAGAAAGAGAAACCATATTATACATTTTTGCTGAAGAAATGCTCAGCAGTGAAGTAAAATTAGTTATCTGTTCTTTAAAAGAGTCAACCAGTCTAGACATGAGAAACTCAATTTAAATATTAATAAAACACATCTCAGCTGTTGCTCAAGTCTCATTTCTTTGTTTCTCAGTTACAATCTGTGTTTATATCAACTTTTGCAACATGAAACTGAAATTTCATCCATGGTGGTTCCTTTAAGGAAATATGGAAATGCAAATGGAAATATGATGAGGGAAAGAAATTGACATTTGACAGCCAAATTCAAAATCAAGTATCCATAGCAACTTTAAGAAACCTCAAGAAATTTATTCATGTGTCACTGTGACCATGATAAACACCAAATTTAATCACAAGTGCACAATGGGGATTATTTGCTTTAATCAGTTTTCATTTTGTCTTTAAATTGTAAAAATTATATATTCTGGATACAAGCACCATATCAAAGACATGATTTGCAAATATTTTCTGTCATTTTGTAGGTTGTCTTTACTTTCCTGATGGCATACTTTGCAATGTAAATGTTACTACATTTGGTGAAATTTAATGTATTTATTTTGGTGTTATTCCTTATGTTTTTGATATCATATTAAAAATAAAAACATTGTCTAGTCCAAAGTCATAAAGGTTTATGCCTAAATTTTACTCTATAAAAGCTATATAGATTTAACTCTTATATTTACTCTATGACCCATTTTGAGTTGATTTTGTATATCATTTGAGATAGGAGTCTAACTTGATTCTTTTGCAGTAGATATCCCGTGGTCCCAGTAATGTTAGACTTTTGTTTAAATGGTAAAAATGTAAAGAAAACCAATAAAAGAGTATAACTTGACAATGTAATCTAACTGATCAGGAAAAAGAATAAAGCTCAACAATCCAATAGAAAACAGGAAAGGAGAACAAAATAAGTGATGCAGAAGCATGGTAAACACACCAAATACACCAGTGATCTCAATAAATAGAAATAAATTAAGCATGAAGGAGACATGAGACGTAAGAAATATGGGTTTGATACCTAGGTCAGGAAGATCATGGAGTAGGAAATGGCAACCCACTCCAGTATTCTGCCTGTGAAATCCCATGGACAAAGAAGCCTGGCTGGCTGCAGTCCATGGGGGTCACAGAGTCAGACATGACTGAGTGACTGAGTGCACACACACATTCCCCACACATATTGGAAGACACATATTCAAATCAGAACCAAAATAATCCCTGCTACCTGCTATTTACAAGATTTGTTTACAATATCTAAACAAAATGACAGGTTTAAAATAAAATATTCAAGTAAATTACTAGCAAAATAAACAAAATCAATATCAATATTCAGCAGTACAGAGCCAAAAGTGAAAAACATTAATGGGAACATAGATAGAGATCTCACCCTGATAAACAAACAATCCACCAAGAAGGTAATAATCATTAGCTGGTATGAAGCAAATAGCATGGGAGTGAACAATATCAAAAGAAAACATAAAGAAATGCAGAGAAAAAGAAGAATCCCTATTATTTCTCATCTGTTTATAATTCACATAATTTTGCCAAATTATATATGCTTTGGCATCACCTTAGTTTATTGTGGCATTGAGGGAAAAAGGTGTATATAAATAAATTCCTATGAGAAATTATAGCACTAACATATTATTTTCCACTTTTAAAATTTGTTAATGTCTTCAGAAAAAAATATTCAATAGATGCTGACAGCAGTGCCGTGTGGAAAAGGAGCCTGAGGAAAAGGAAAAATCTGGTCCTATCAGTATTTAAAATGTTATTTTGTTCACCATGTGGGCTTCCTAGGTGATGCTAGTGGTAAAGAATCTGCCTGCCAGTGCAGACTTAAGGGGCCCGGTTGGATCCCTGGGTCACGAAGATCCTCTAGAGGAGAAAATGTCAACCAACTCTAGTATTCTTCTCTGGGAAATCCCATGAACAGAGGAATCTGGTAGACTGTAGTCCATGGGGCCACAAAGAGTCAGACATGGATGTTTGCAATAACTTTTTTTTCAAATATTGCATTAATGTTAATGTCTTTAACATTTCATGTCCAATGTGAGTGCCTCATTTTTCTCAGCCTCATACTTAGTAATGGCCTACTTGGCATTGTTCATAACCTTTGATCTAATAATTCTACCTGGTGAAAGTGAGACTTAGAAATGTAAAATAAGAGGGAAGCAGGGAAAATTTGCACTATAGATCTTAAACAGTGTTTTAGAACAGAAAAGAATAATCAAATCAGCTACATGAAAAGACATGCAATAAAAAAGTGTATTTTCAAATTTGAATAATATGTCTTTGATTTGTAGATTTTTTTTCTTGCTCAGTTGTATCTGACACTTTCAACCCTATGGACTGTAGCCCACTAGGCTCCTCTGTCTATGGAATTCTCCAGGCAAGAATATTGGAGTGAGTTGTCATTTCCTTCTCTATGGGATCTTCCGGACAAAGGATTCGAAACCAAGTCTCCTGTGTCCCCTGCACTGGCAGGCAGATTCTTTACCACTGAGCCATCTGGGAAGCCCCACTATGTCTACTATAGGTTAAATAATCTCAGTAAATGCTTTAGCAAAGAAGTTCCAAAATTTTGGATTTAGCGGAGGTAGAGGGGGTGGTGGGAGGAGTGCATGAAATTCACTTTAAAAACATATTGAAGGAGACTACATATTTTATAATATCTACAGGTGAAGCCATGACATCTATAATTTTAAGTAGTTCTACAGAAGGTGCTTATGCAGTCAACTTAGTACTGGACATTTGAGAACCATGATCTATAAAAAATATGATTAGGCATTAATTATTTCATAGAGGCTTGTACACTAGAGGAGCTTTTTCTTTAATTATCTTATTTTACAAATGAGAAAACTGAATCCCAGAGTACCAGAGTGTGTTGTCCAATCTCATAGAGCAAACTCAGTGCAGAAATTCAAAACCATCATTTCTGTGCTGTCTCTATGAGGTCTTGCTGGATTTTCCTGAACATGAAGACCATCTCTGCACGGAAAATATAACAAACCAACAGAGTATCCAAACTCACACAAGTAAATTTGTACCTCACACATTGGTGCACACCTATATTGATTTAAATCTGCATTCCTTGATGAGAAACAATGCACACTACTCCCCAGTTTTCCATAAGAATTGTAAGAGAAGTCACTTAAAAATATTTTTCTCCAAAATGTTTATATTCAATAGCTGCTAATAATACACAGCTTCCTTTAAAACTGTTTATAATGAAAAGCTTTTAAAATGATTAGAATGATCTCTTGATTCAGACGCTAAAAATGAAATTGTAGGATGTTTTCCAGAACATCTGCAAATCACTGGACACACAAATGGAATACTTAAAATGGCTCTTCCGATATTGGTAATTGTACTCACTGTGTGTTCACAGTCTGTCTGCTATCTCACTCCATTCCAGCTGACACTGTACAACTGCCTACTAACTCCTTATCACATCTGATGGTACTCAAGATTGACATATATTTTTTGAATAAAGGACAGAGGATGGATTTCAATGAGAAAATATTCTTACACATGCAAGGCTACACTCATGACTCTTTGAGAGTCACTTAATAGAAAAAGATCTACCCAGAAAGACACATGATAAGTAGCTTGCACTTGTGGCCCTGGAAAACTTGTTATAAAGCATGAGTATAACTCTGAATCATCAAGGGAAGTTTTTCAAACTACAAGTCCTGCCCCAGATATATACTAGTTACCAAACCAAACTTGGGTCCATTGCTGTGTGTACAGTAAGTACTGATATCAGGCTGTGGTGAAGGAAAGTACAACACCTCACAAGGCCACACACGGAGAATGGGCAGCTTATGCTCAAAGACCTGAACTCCCTGAAAGCATTCAGAAAAGTGTTTTTAAAGTCATCATTAGAGGTGAAGGTTGCAAGGTGCCTAGTCACCTCATGCACATTCTACCTGATTGGTGGTGAGGTGACAGAGTGGTATTCTGAGAGGCTAGATCATCAACCTTCTGTTTCTAGCTGGTATGGGGTCTATATGATTGTGGTCAGCACTCAGTAGTCTTCTTCCACCTGGCGGGGGCTTTATTAACTGTAAAAACTCAAGGATATAGCTCAGGATGCTATTTATCGCCCTTAAATAGGGACTAAAAGTCCTTGATTGTGGGAGGGTCTTCTTTTAGTATTTTTACTTTTTATTTTTAATTGGAGTATGGTTGCTTTACAATGTGTATTAGTTTCTGCTATGCCACAATGTGAATCGGCTATATGTAAACATATCTCCCCTCCCTCCTGTGCCCCCTTCCACCCCGCCCCCATCCCACCCCTCTAGGTCATCACAGACCACGGAGCTGAGCTCCTTGTGCTATATAGCAGCTTCCCACTAGCTAGCTCTTTTACACATGGTAGTGTGTATGTGT
>ML662927.1:129731-141927 GCA_007570785.1 Antilocapra americana
TATATGCATTAAAAATTATATATTTTTCTCTTTCCGCCTTACTTTACTCTTTATGACAGACTCTAGGTTCATCCACATCACTATAAACGGCTGAACTATTAGTATTTTTTCTTGCTTGATTGTTTTCCTTTGCTTTGACATTTTCTCACTACTCTGACTATGATTTTTAGAACTCAGAGAAGGCTTTGGTCAATAATACTTCTTTACTAACAATATGTGAGGTGTGTTGGGGGGCTCTGTCACCTTGAAGGGGGTAACACAGGATGAGATGGTTGGATGGCATCATCGATACCGTGGACGTTTTTTTGAGCAAATTCCAGGAGGTAATGAAGGACAGGGAAGCCTGGCATGCTACAGCCCATGGGGTTGCAAAGAGTTGGGCATGACTTTTGCAGCTGAGCAACAACATAAAGCATCTTCATGTTAATTTAATCCTATATCAGTGGAAGCTGAGAAATAAGGCATTTTTTAAGTACACATCGTTTTGTCACAATTATCTATTTTGTGATTTAGGAAATCTTTTCCTTAAGGAGGCCTGAAGTGAGGTATATCTTATAGCAGACATGCCTGCACACTAGAAAAGTTAAGAATTAGGTGATATGAGTTGCAGTCATGGTCTTGTGTTGCCTTGGTGGGACGAGAGGTTTGGTCTTGTGTTGCCTTGGTGGGAGGAGAGGTTTGAAAGCAAATTGTCTAAAAAGACTTCCCAGGTGGCACTAGTGGTAAAGAATCCACATGCCAATACAGGAGATGCTGGAGAGGTCAGTTTGATCCCTGGGTCTGAAAGATCCCTGGAAGAGGGCATGGCAACCCATTCAAGTATTCTTTCCTGTAAATTCCCATGGGCAGAGGAGCCTGGCGGGTTACAGTTCATGGAGTCATAAAGAGTCTGACACAGCTGAGCACAATCATATATTTTACCATTAATTGATAATTTCTAGTGTGTTTTTGGAGTATTTTGGCACCATTTTAAATTCTTTTAGTAGAGCCCGGAAAATGTGTTTTTAAAATCCTCACTGTTTGCTCTTCATCTCAAAAAGTAAACTGCCTGAGTCCAGAGCTCACTTTCATAATTAATTAGCTGTATGATCTTAACCATGTTATATAAATTCAGATTCTCAGTTTACTGACTTCAAAAATGGCTCTAATAATAGTGCCTACTTCAGAGCCATTGTGAAGACTAATGAAATAACATAAAAATGGCTAACAAACACATGAAAAGATGCTCAACATCACTCATTATCAGAGAAATGCAAATCAAAACCACAATGAGATATCACTTTACACCGCTCAGAATGGCTACAATCCAAAAATCTACAAGTAATAAATGCTGGAGAGGATGTGGAGAAAAGGGAACTCTCTTACACTGTTGGTGGGATTGCAAACTAGTACAGCCACTATGGAAAACAGTGTGGAGGTTCCTTAAAAAGCTGCAAATAGACCTGCCATATGACCCAGCAATCCCACTGCTGGGCATATACACCGAGGAAACCAGAATTGAAAGAGCCACGTGTACCCCAATGTTCATCGCTGCATTGTTTACAATAGCTAAGACATGGAAACAACCTAGATGCCCATCAACTGACAAATGGATAAGAAAGCTGTGGTACATATACACAATGGGATATTACTCAGCATTAAAAAAAAAATTCATTTGAAGCAATTCTACTCAGATGGACGAAACTGGAGCCCATTATCCAGAGTGAAGTAAGCCAGAAGCAAAAACAACAATACAGTATATTAACGCATATATATGGAATTTAGAAAGACGGTAAGGAGAACCCAGCATGCGAGACAGCAAAAGGAACGCAGATGTATAGAATAGACTCGTGGCCTCTGTGGATGAGGGAAAGGGTGGGATGATATGGGAGAATGGCATTGAAACATGTTAATTATCATATGTCTAATCAATCGTCAGCCCAGGATTGATGCTTGGGACTGGTGCAACGAGATTTCCAGGGGGGGAGGGAGGAGGGAGGGGGGTTCTGGAGGGGGAGCATATGTAAACCCATGGTGATATCATGTCATTGTTTGGCAAAACTAATAAAAATAAAAATTAAATTAAAAAAAAAAGAAATAATTTCTGAAAGCCACTTTGCACAATTATCACTTCATAGGGGTGATAAATAAATGTTAACTCATTATGAACTATTGGTTTTACTTCTAAATAATTTTTAGTCAGTCAAACCTATTGTTGGTAATACTGAAAGTCTGAAAGCAAGCTAAATGTCCAGTAAAAGTGATTTATTTATTTTTTTTCATATATATATATATTTATTATTGGTTTTGCCATACAATGACATGAAATCGCCATGGGTTTACATATGCTCCCCCTCCAGAACCCCTCTCCCTCCTCCCTCCCGATTCCCTCCCCCTGGGAAATCTTGGTGCACCAGCCCCGAGCATTAATCCTGGGCTGGCGATTGATTTCACATATGACAATCAACATGTTTCAATGCCATTCTCCCATATCATCCCACCCTTGCCCTCTTCCACCAGAGTCCACGTGTCTGTTCTATAGATCTGCGTTCCTTTTGCTGTCTTGCATGCAGGGTTCTCGTTACCATCTTAGTTAAATTATTATTTTTCCCTAAATAATCAAATTATAATATTTGTGTTAATTAAAATCATGTAAGGAAAAATATTTAATAACAAAATTTTTGCTTCATTTCTGTCAATATGAAAGTTTTCATGTTCACAGAAAATGAAGAGAAAACTAAAAGTACTGAAAAAACAGCATATAATTTGGGATGGTATAATTGAAATTCAACCATTCTAAGTTTTTTATATAGTTTGAGAACAGAAAATGGTATTGATTAATTTTATAATTTGTCATATTACACTTACACATTCAATTTTCTAGATGAGCTAGTAAAAATAATTAAAACAGAATTTACAACTCCCAAACAGTGTTGTGAAAAATATAACCAGAGGAAAAAAAATCACAGCCAAAGCAAAAGCAGTCAAGTAAGGAATATAAAAAATATAACCAACACTTCTTGTAAAAGGGGGACAAATTTAAAATGCTAAATAAGATGATAGAAATGAATCAAAGTACATCAACAGTTACAATCAGTACAAATAAATTATGCTCTCCAGTAAAAAGATTTTCAGATTAGATGGTTTTTAAAAATCTACTAATACATTATTTATAGGAGTCACACTTACACATAAGGATACAAAAATATTTGAAGAATAGAAAGCAATACCAAATAAATGTAAACAAAAATATGGTTCAGCTACCTCAATATTAGATAAAATACATTGAAGGTAAAATTTTCTGTATGAGTGTTCGTTGAAATCTGTGAAAGTATTTGTTGTAACATTGAACAAGAACAGTTGAAGTTTTGGAGAAGCAGCATATATATTCCTTTTCATTATCATCTCTTTTTTTCTCCATATATTCACCTTCAATGTATTTACAAATTAGAGAAGGACATTCTTCTTTCATCTCAGCTTGAAAATATGGGATTTTTTGGCAGACCAACATTTTAACATCTTTCCTATGGCCAACAGCAGTGATAGCCATCTTTTAGGCAAAGTTTTAAGGAACCCTATCTCCTTTGGTTTCTACAAAAGCCTCATTAAGTGTTTCTGTGCATTTAGGGAATTCAGAATTTTTCACTATGAAAGCCTCAATGCTTCAGGTAAGCAAATCATGCCAACCTTATTTAACAGCGCTGTGGACAAGGTCTACAAAACATTTAACGGAAAAGATATTTTCATTTTTCTTGGTAAAATGTTTATAAACGAAAAGAAATTTGTGATAATTTACTTTTGCAGTATCTGCCAAAAATGCAGATAGATGAGCAAAGTCTAATTTGCACCTTTTATTTTATTAAACTCTAGGGAAACAAGAAATCAGTATGAAACTCTATCTCAAATCAAAGTATCTAAGAGCTAGAGAGGATTTGTTGCCATTATTTGAGGTATCAATTGATATACTAAAAGAATCAGTGCTATACTGTAAGAAACAGACACATCTGTAATCAAACCTCGTTCTCATTCATAAGACATTTTAGTTTCAACTCTGAATCAGGAAATGTAACTTTATTCAGATTCAAAGAGTAATCAAAAGGACAATAATATAATGATTGTTCCTGCAGGTGGTACACCTGAGCTAATTCAGTGGCCTGAATTTTTGACTGTATATTGGTGAATTTTGGGGAGATGAAAATATTTATTGATTTAAGAGTGTTTGCTTCTAAGATTTATGAGATGCAGTCTCCACATATGCTTTCACTTCACCTTCTCCACTATGCTCAATTCTAAATTAATTTCTGCATACTTCACAGCATGTTGTGCTTTGGTTATCTGCCTCCATAATATTATTGTTTGTGTCTTTCTATCAGTCATTAAATCACACAATCACTTAGCCTTCTGTTTTAGTTATGTTCAGGTTATGCCTGTATTGGGCTTCCCTGGTGACTCAGAGGTTAAAACCATCTGCTTCCAATGCAGGAGACCTGGGTTCGATTCCTGGGTCAGGAAGATCCCCTGGAGAAGGAAATGGCAACCCACTCCAGTACTCTTGCCTGGAGAATCCCATGAACGGAAGAGCCTGGTAGACCCCAGTCCATAGGGTTGCAAAGAGTCGGACATGACTGAGTGACTTCACTTTCACTTATGCCTATATTAGCATGATAATCTCTTTGTCATTATTAAACTCTGAGAAAACAGTGATGCTATCACAATTACAAGTTAAATTAAGACTATCTTGATACAAAGCACAACAACTAATCTACAGGCAGAGTCAAAAGTGGACTATTAACATAACTACAGAACACCTCGATGGTGTGATCACTCACCTAGAGCCAGACATGCTGGAGTGTGAAGTCAGGTGGGCCTTAAGAAGCATTACTACAAACAAATCTAGTGGAGGTGATGAAATTCCAGCTGAGCTATTTCAAATCCTAAAAGATGGTGCTGTTAAAGTGCTGCACTCAATATGTCTGCAAATTTGGAAAATGTGGCAGTAGCTACTGTACTGGAAAAGGTCAGTTTTCATTCCAATCTCAAAGAAAGGCAATGCCAAAAAGTGTTCAAAGTACTGGACAATTGCACTCATTTTGCATGCTAGTAAGATCATGTTCAAAATCCTTCAAACTAGGCTTTAGCAGTATGTGAACTGAGAACTTCCAGATATACAAGCTAGGTTTAGAAAATGGAGAGGAACCAGAGATCAAATTGTCAGTATCTGTCGTATCATAGAGAAAGCAAGGGAATTCCAGAACAACATATATTTCTGCTTCATTGACTATGCTAAAGCCTTTGACTGTGTGGATCACAACAAACTGGAAAATTCTTGAAGACATGGAAATACCAGATCTCTTTACCTGTCTCCTGAGTAACCTGCATGTGGGTCAAGAAGCAATAGTTATAACATTACATGGAACAATGGACTTGCTCCAAATTGGGAAAGGAGTGTGTCAAGGCTGCATATTGTCATCCTGCTTATTTAACTTCTATTCAGAGTACATCATGCAAAATGTCCAGCTGGATAAATCACAAGCTGGAATCAAGATTGCTGGAAGAAATGCCAATAACCTCAGATATACAGATGATACCTCTCTAATTGCAGAAAGTGAAGAGGAACTAAAGAGCCTCTTGATGAGGGTGAAAGAGGAGAGTGAAAAAGCTGACTTAAAACTCAACTTGCAAAAAACTAAAATCATGGCAAATGGCCCCATCACTTCATGGCAAATAGGTGCAGAAACGGTGGAAGCAGTGACAGATTTTATTTTCTTGGCCTCCAAAATCACAGCAGACAGTGACTGCAACAATGAAATTAAAAGACACTTGCTCCTTGGAAGGAAAGCTATGACAAACCTAGGCAGAATTCATTTCAGTTCAGTTGCTCAGTAGTGTTTGACTCTTTGCGACCCCATGAACCGCAGCATGCCAGGCCTCCCTGTCCATCACCAACTCCCGGAGTCTACCCAAACCCATGTCCATTGAGTCGGTGATGTCATCCAACCATCTCATCCTCGGTCGTCCCCTTCTCCTCCTGCCCTCAATCTTTCCTAGCATCAGGGTCTTTTCAAATGAGTCAGCTCTTCGCATGAGTTGGCCAAAGTATTGGAGCTGCAGCTTCAACATCATTCCTTCCAATGAACACCCAGGACTGATATCCTTTAAGAAGGACTGGCTGGATCTCCTTGCAGTCCAAGGAACTCTTGAGAGTCTTCTCCAACATCACAGTTCAAAATCATCAATTCTTTGGTGCTCAGTTTTCTTTATAGTGCATTTCTCACATCCATGCATGACTACTGGAAAAAACATAGCCTTGACTAGATGGGTCTTTTTGACAAAGCAATGTCTCTGCTTTTTAATATCCTGTCTAGGTTGGTCATAGTAAGCATCTTTTAATTTCATGGCTGCAATTGCCATCTGCAGTGATTTTGGGGCCCCCCAAAATAAAGTCAACTACTGTGTTCACTGTTTCCCCATGTATTTGCCATGAAGTGATGGGACCAGTTGCCATGATTTTAGTTTTCTGAATGTTGAGCTTTAAGCCAACTTTTTCACTCTCCTCTTTCACTTTCAAGACGCTCTTTAGTTCTTCACTTTCTGCCATAAGGGTAGTGTCATCTGCATATCAGAGGTTATTGATATTTCTCCTGGCAATCTTGATTCTAGCTTATGCTTCTTCAAGCCCAGCATTTCTCATGATGTACTAGAAAGAGTATTGAAAAGCAAAGACACCACTTTGCTACCAAGGTCCATCTGGTCAAAGCTATGGTTTTTCCAGTAGTCATATATGGATGTGAGATTTGGACCATGAAAAAGGAAGAGTGCCAAAGAACTATCTTTTGAATTGTGGTGCTGGAGAAGACTCTTGGACTGTAAGGAAATCAAACCAGTCATTACTAAAAAAAGTCAATGGTGAATATTAGCTGAAAGGACTGATACTGAAGCTGAAGCTGAATCTTCAGTATTTCGGCCATTTGATGCAAAGAGTCGACTCATTAGAAAAGACCCTGATGCTGGGAAATATTGAGGGCAAGGGAAGGGGGTGGCAGAGGATGAGATGGTTAGACAGCTTCAGTGACTTAATAGACATGAGTTTGAACAAACTCTGGGAGACAGTGAAGACAGGCAAGCCTGGTGTGCTGCAGTCTATGGGGTTGCAAAGAATTGGACATGACTTCGCAACTGAACAACAACACAGAATACTTGAGTTTCTTGTTTAAGTTGCATCAGTTAGGCTTCCTTGATGGCTCATATGGTAAAGAATCTCCCCACACTGCAGGAGAACCGGGTTCAATCCCTTGGTCAGGAAGACCGCCTGGAGAAGGGAATGGCAACCCACTCCAGCTTTCTTGCCTGGAGAATACCCTGGACAGAGTAGCCTGGCGAGCTACAGTCCATGGGGTCTCAGAGTCATACATGACTGAACGACCAACATTTTCACTCAGAGTGATGCAATAGTGGGCTATCCAGTACTGTGGACAACAGATCATAGTTTCAACATCAGTAATCATGGGTAAAAAGGAGAAACAGCAGCCACAGAAGTCAGCTAGTGTATGCCTCATCCATTTCACACTGAAAACAGTGTGTCTTTCAGCCCCTGTTTTCTGCCTGCCATATCAATTCTGTGCTTTCCCCCATATGTCTTCAACAATAATGTAAATTCAGAAATATTCACATCACAGGATTTAAATTTCCTAGTAAGCGTGTCTTGTAAAACCAAAACGAAGACCGAGCAGGAGAAAAAGGGTAATATGGTCACTCAAATGATATGTTAAGGTAAACATCATTCGGTTCAACCACATTTCTTTTCCAGAGAGGAAAATGAGACTTAGAAAGGGCAGATACTTTACACAGCATATCATTCCAGTTTAATAATCTTCACCCTATAATACTAACTGCCAATTCAAAGCACATTCCTGGTGGCTCAGATGGTAAAGAATCTGCCTGAAATGTGGGAGACCTGGGTTTGAACCCTGGGTTGGGGAGATCCTGGAGAAGGGGAAAGATACCCACTCCAGTATTCTTGCCTGGAGAATTCCATGGACAGAGTTGCCTGGTGGGTTACAGACCATGGGGTCACAAAGAGTTGAACATGACTGAATGACTAATACTTTCACACTGCCAGTTCAAAGATCTTGCTAGTATAACATTTGGCTTTCATTGATCACAATCTGACTGATCAAAATTTATGAATAAAATCAAAAATAATATTCATTTTTAGGTTAATAATTGAGATCTGAAGAAGATACTTCTATTCATCTTATAAAGTTAGAATGCATGCATACCAAATCACTTCAGTCATGTCTGACTCTTTGTGACCCTAAGGACCATAGCCCACCAATCCCATGGGATTCTTCAGGCAAGAATGCTGGATTGGATTGCCCTTCTCTCCTCCAGGAGATCTTCCCCACCCAGAGATCAAACCCTTGCATCCTCTGCATTGGCAGTTGGTTCTTTACCACTAGAATAGAACATAATAAGTAATATCTTATTTCACAATTATTTTCAGAAGTTTGCAACTTGTTCACCAGCAGTTAGTGTAAAAGTTCACTATGTATATAATTTCCATGTGTTATGAACTGAATGCTTGTGTTCCTCCAAAATTCATATCTCATGAAGGTGAGGCCTTATAAAAAGAGATGGAATTAGTGTCCTTATAAGAAGAGACACTAGAGAGCTTCCTCATTCTCTCTCTCTCTCTCTTTCCCCAGTCAAACAAAAAAGAGGTCCTGTGAACATACAGAGAAATGGCATTTGCCTACAAACCAAGAGAAGAAACCTCAAAATAAAATCTAACTTGCTGGCACCTCAATCTTGGACTTTCCTGACTCCAGGTTTGTTAGAAATAAATGTCTTTTATTTATGCCCTTCAATGTATGGTATTTTGGTATAGAAATGTGAAGCAACTAAGATATCATCCATATATTTGGAGCAAGATATTACTCTCCTCAAACTATATAATATTAGCTATGTACTAATAGCTGTCAAAAATAACTAAGTTTTATAGAGGAATAAATAATATATCATATTAGATAATAATTTCTGCTTTGAATAAAAAATAACAATATATTTTTAAAAAACACTCAGAAAATGTGGAGTGAGGATTGTGCATTACTGCATATATGTGTGGATGTATGTGTGTATTTGTGGTATTAGCCATACATATCTGGTTTCCTTACCACCATGGTTTGACAGCTTCCCTGATCCTTCCAACTCTTACTTGTATCTACCTTGTTACCTCAGGCCTTGAGAGTCCTACTAATTTGGCTTCAGAAATCCAATTAATTTAGACAGATGAGCCAGAAGGCCATGCTCCTTTGTCCACACACTAATGGAATTCTCCCAGTACCATATCTGCACACTAATGCACAGTCTCAATTCCCCTTTACTGTTTCAGTGGATTATAGCTGCATACCTTCCCTAACTTGGTGCATGATGACTTTATCTGTACTAGACCACACCAGAACATTCCAGAATGTTCTTTTCTGGTCCTATTAGCCTTTCTACACCTTAGCCCCCTAAAGATGAAAGAGTTCAGTCTTCAGGTTCAGGATTCCACTTCCCTCAACTTTTTTGTTCTCACTTAAAGCTATTTTGTCTACCCCTGCTCTACCATTCATTCACATTCTCTTTGCTCTTCCAAACCCTCATTTTCCTCTTTTCTAAGTCTCACTAATGTTCAAATTTGTATGCTCTTGGTTAATACCTTGGATTTCTCTGCATTTCAGCTGAGCCACACTCTTGGTTATATATTATCCATGGAACTGTGCATTAGTGTGCAGATATGGTACTGTGGAGCAGGAGGATTAAGAGTTTAGATAAGACTAGAGTCACCTTGCTTGAGTTGAAACCACTTGTCCTACTTCCTAGTTTCATGACCTTGGGCAAAGTTACTAACCTCTCTGTGTGCTTAAATTTTCCTGTTCATAAAGTGACCATAATGAGAGTAGACTTGTTAAGATATTGCAAGGATTAAATGAGATGATCCGTGTAAAACAGTTATGAACCTAGCACAAAATAAGTGATGAGTAAATCGCAGCTATTAATAATCTGCTCTTTCCACTATTTCCATGCTACAGTACCAGGTGATGCAGGTCAAATTTGTGATTTGAAAGTATTGCATGATTAGGTTACAGCAATTTTGAAACAAGCTCTAATCTATTTGTTCACTGGGATACATTGCCAAAAATATTTCTTAATATGAAATTAATAAGTCCAGGTCACATTGATTAAAAGAGTATCAGAAGGACAAAACTAATACTGGACATTTAAATCTTCATCTTTAGAAATAATTTAGCTGAATCAGTAGGACTTGAGTACTAGTAACATAATTAATATAGGCAGACTAACATTAATTTCTATATGACCTTGAGCAAGTCACTAAAACAGATTGAAGTGCAATTTCCTCACATGATGAAATGGGAAAATTCAATTCATTTAAAAATAGATATTTGTTAAGCATCTACTGTCTGCCATTGTGTTCAATAGATGGCTTACATACATTATATCATTTGTCCCTATAGCATACTATATAATAGGAGTGATTATCCTCACTTTGTAGGAAAAAAAAGAAGAAGAAGCTCTGCTTATCTTGTCTCTGGGTTAAGAGAATCAAATGACAAAATTGTTTGAGAAACTAGACAAGAAAGCACTTTCTCAATTTTGTACTACTTTAATGTCTTTGTTTTGACAAAATACATCATTTCAGTAATTAAATTCTTGTTTATTTTTCCTTCCAGTGTTTTGGTATGAAACTTGTATCATGATGACAATTGACTCATGTTTCTAGATTTGATATAATGACTAAAATAGAATCATTTCAAGATCATTAATGAAATATTAAAAGAAGCTTTGAAAAAAATAAGTTTTAGATTGAATAAATGTCACCATTTTAGAAATGTATATGTATATACATATACATACATACAAACATTTGTGACACAAACTAAAACAATTAATATTTTAATATATTTCAACTTTAAGGACCTTTTATTTCAGATACTGAAGAAGAAAGGATTTTTGAGAACTGTGAATTTATTTTTCTCCTACGAATATTTATTATATCTGCTGCTGCTGCTGCTAAGTCACTTCAGTCATGTCTGACTCTTAGCAACCCCATGGACTGCAGCCTACCAGGCTCCTCCATACATAGGATTTTCCAAGAAAGAGTACTGGAGTGGGGTGCCATTGCCTTCTCTGATTTATTACATCAGTTACTGTTTATTTGTTTCTGCATTTCTCTGAGAAGTACAAAATTGAAATGACAATGAAATGCCATAACTATTGGATAAAAAACAGAACATGCCAAAAAGATTCTTGTAAAACTGCTTTCCTTGTGATTAACTCATCTTACATTATTTACCATGTGAGGAGTTCCTCTTAGAAGTTGATGAAATAGATGTCTTTGCCAAGGATGTCTAGCTACAATATTTTTATTGGACAAGTGTCACTGTTAAAGCTGATGAACAACAAGTGTGAAGTAATAATATCTAATATTGAAAAATGAAGCTACCTAAGGGGCAAGAAGTGATAGATAACATGGCGCATTTTTACTATCATAAAAAGTTCAAAAATGAGGAATAGTTTTGGTGATGTCCTAGTTTTGATTTGTGGCCTGTAACTCCAGCACACTATTTCAGATTGACCCTTCTTTAGAGATATAATAAAAATAAGATATCTCATTTTATCCTGAAAATACCCAATACAACTATATAAGTATGTATCTGTGGGCAATTGAAACATATTTCCTACTACTACTTCATAAACTACAGGGGTCCTTTGGGAACTGGGATTTGGCCTGCAGAAATATGTAACAGCAAATTTAAGCACTTGTAGGATAATGAGAAATTTTAGGTTTTCTCAATAATATCATTCAATGCAGTGCATTTTCATTTCTTTAATAAAAAAGGAAATTCCTGCTGATCAAGTGTTACATAGCTTAAGGCGCATTTGGCAGGGATGTAATGGTCAATGCCTAATTTATGCTCTCAGGGTTCATTTCAATATTAACCTTTTATGACTCTAGGGGGGTTAGAGGCTTAATAGAAATGAGGTGAACTTATTAAAACCTGTAACTTTACAATATACACATTTCTCACTGTTCCTCCAGAGTCAAAATGTTTCTTTTCAATCTGAATGAAGCAGGGAATGGTTTATCCATACATTTTCCCCATTCACTTTTATCTTTAACAAGAACTTTGCCAGTTAGTTTATTTTTGTAATT
>ML662927.1:142027-194113 GCA_007570785.1 Antilocapra americana
GTATGTTTGATATTTCTATGTAGTTTTAGAATCACAAATCATAACTTTCTTTTCCAACACTCATTACCGAAGTAAGTTTTGCAGAAATGCTGCCTAATACTTTCTGAAGGTCAACTGAAAGTGAGTCTGTGGCATGGTCAGATAAGAGAATGCTGCCTAGAGCCCTACTATTCACATCATTAATCAGAAAGTGAGGAACTTAGAAGTCAGCCTGGAAATATGAGTTATGTGGGTTAGAGAAGAATGTATAATCCCGTTCAGTAGAGTGTGAAAGTTTCCATATATCTGCTAGTCCTAAATCAGTAACAGCTGAGGATGAAGCTTTATGAGCTTTTTAAATAAAATGGTATTCTTGATAATATATGCCAAATCTCTCTGAAGCAGAATCCAAGGCCGCAGTAAGTCACTACTCCAAATTGTTTTAGGAAAGACATTATTTTGACTTTTGAGAGAACTATATATGGGTAGCCATGTAAATTTCTTTCAAGTTGGATCATTCATAAAAGAAGTAAAATAACACCAAATATTTTATGTTCATCTGAACTTCAGATGAGATCGGGGGCATTCAGGGTGGTATGGCCATAGACTGTTCCTCTGAACTTCAAAACTATTTTAAATATTTCAGTGTTGGGATGATTGGCCAGAAGTGTAGTGACTAAGAAGAAATATACTGAAGTCATATTATAGGTTGATTGATTTGTATTAATATATTATTTAATTTATTCAGCACAAACACATATGCACAGACATATGCAACTATGAGGTGGAAATTATCATTTCCATTTTACGGATGGGGAAATTGAGACTTTACATTACATAATTTGTCTAAGATTATGAAACCAAAATTTTGTAAACATGACTGATTACTTCAAAGTTAATGTTCTTTTCCCTACAGGAAATGTGTGCCCTGATCTATTTTACTTTAGTAATATATACATATTTATCCCAGTGAAACCTTTAGCTACTGAACAGACAGCATCAACATTCAGTTGATTTTCACAGCCTCATAACACCTGGCTCAATGCTGTGCACCTAGTCAGTGTTCAGTGTAAAGGGGTTAGTGGATTGAATTAATGAATACTGACTTCAAGTTTGGCAATAAAATGTAAATGTAATGTGATGAATGAATATATTTTGGAAAATGGTCCTTTGGGTATGAATATAAGGACATAAATAGATTCTTCCATCAGTAATACATGTACTCTGATGTCTCTTCATCCTGCAGTTGAAAGGAATCTGCAAGTAGTTTCTCATACCAGCACCACTGGCAATATGGATAACCAGATTAGGCACATGGCATTTAGTTGGGAAGCAGAGCTAAGCTTCCTGGCCCATTTGAACATCACACAAAGTAGGAATAAACAGATGCACCAGTGGGAAAAGAAAAAAATCTCTACTTTCACAATATATTGTATACTTCTTGAGGACAAGAGAAATAAATTTTAATTGTCTCTGTATTCCTAGCACCTGGCATGGAATAAGAGTTTATTTATTCCCAAGAATGAAGCAAGAGAGTTATATAATCTAAGATCACATTTTGTTCTCACCTGACATGACTTTGCACAGGTTCTTCCCTCCACCTGCCGTGTGTTTCCTGCTCTCACTTTTTCCTTCTATCTTACCCTCTCCTCGTTATTTTCACATCTCAACTCAAGTATTGCCAACCCTGAGTAACTTTCCCTGACCCCTAGGGTAACACTTCAATTCTGCTTTCCTGATATTCCAGTTGTACTGAAAGATAGATACTTGTAAGAGAAGTTTCTATATATCTAGTGAACAACTGAGATTTTTTTTTCAAATTGAAATATAGTTGATATACAAAATTATATTAGTTTCAGGTATACAACATAGTGATTCAGGATTTTTACAGATTACAGTCATTATAAGTTATTACAAGATAATGGCTACAATTCCCTGTGCTATACAGTATATTTTTGTTGCTTATCAATTTTAAACATGATAGTGTGTATCTCATAATGTTTCCTCTCCCTATTAGTAACCAGTAGTTTGTTTTCTATATCTGTGAGTCTGTTTCTATTTTGCATATGCATTCATGTGTATTATGTTTTTAAATTTCACACATAAGTGATATCATACAGTATTTGTCTTTCTCTGTCTAAATTATTTCACTAAGCAAAATATTCTCTAGGTCCCGTCCATCCCATTGCAAGTGATAGAATTTCTCTTTTATTTGTTGATTGTTGTTCAGTCACTCAGTGGTCTCCGACTCTTTGCGACCCCATGGACTGCAGCACACCAGGCTTCCCTGTCCTTTCACAACTTCTGGAGCTTGCTCAAACTCATGTCATTTGAGTCAGTGATGCCATCCAGCCATCTCAACCTCTGTTGCCCCCTTCTCCTCCTGCCTCAGTTTTCCCCAGCATAAGAGACTTTTCTAATGAATTGGCTCTTCGCATCATTTGGCCAAAGTACTGGAGCTTCAGCTTCAGCAGTCCTTCCAATGAATACTGAGAACTGATTTCCTTTACCATTGACTGGTTTTATCTCCTTGCTGTCCAAGGGACTTTCACGAGTCTTCTCCAACAACACCACTCAAAAGCATGAATTCTTCGGCTTTCATCCTTCTTTATGGTTCAACTCTCACATCCATACATGATTACTAGAAAAAACATAACATTGACTGTACAGATCTTTGTTGGCAAAGTAATGCCTCTACTTTTTAATAAGCTGTCTAGGTTTGTCATAGCTTTTCTTCCAAGGAGCAGGCTTCTTTTAATTTCATGGCTGCAGTGATTGTGGAGCCCAAGGAAATAAAATCTGTCACGCTTTCTTTCCATTGTTTCCCATCTGTTTGCAATGAAGTGATGTAACCTGAAGCCATGATCTTAGTTTTCTGAGTGCTGAATTTCAAGCCAGCTTCCCTTTCACCTTCATCAAGAGATTCTTTAGTTCCTCTTCACTTTCTTCCATAAGGGTGGTGTCATCTGCATATCTGAGGTTGTTGATACTTCTCCTAGCAATCTTGATCCCAGCTTGTGCTTCATCCATCCTGGCATTTCACAAGATGTACTCTACATAGAAGTTAAATAAGCAGGGTGACAACATACAGCCTTGACATACTCCTTTTCCAATTTTGAACCAGTCTGTTGTTCCATGTCCATTTCTAGCTGTTTCTTCTTGACCTGCATACAGGTTTCTCAGGAGGCAAGTAAGGTGGTCTGGTATTCCCATCTCTTTAAGGATTTTCCATCATTTGTTGTGATCCACACAGTCAAAGGCTTTAGCATAGTCAATTTTCTGGAATTCTCTTGCTTTTTCTATGATCCAATGGATGTTGGCAATTGAATCTTTGGTCCCTCCGCCTTTTCTAAATCCAGCTTGAACATCCAGAACTTCTTGGTTCATGCACTGTTGAAACCTGGCTTTGAGAATATTGAACATTACTTTGCTAGCATGTGAAATGAGTGCAATTGTGTGGTAGTTTGAACATTCTTCAGCATTGCCTTTCTTTGAGATTGGAATGAAAACTGACCTTTTATATGTAATATTTCATGTGTGTGTGTATATATATATGATGATATATATATATATATATATATCGCAGGGTGCATATATCTTTTTGAGTTAGTATTTTAACTTTTTCTGGATATATGCCCAGGAGTGGAATTTCTGGATCATATGGTAGTTCTATTTTTATATTTTTGAGATATCTGCATATTGTTCTCTATCAAGGCTGCATCATATTGTTTTCTATAGAGATTGCACGAGTTTACATTCCTACTAACAGTGTAGAAGAGTTTCCTCTTCTCCCAAACCTCAGCAACATCTGTTACTTGTAGACATTTTGATGATAGCCGTTTGACAGGTGTGAGGTTATATCTCATTGTGGTTTTCACTTGCATTTCTCTAATAATTAATGATGTTGAGCATCTTTTCATGTGCTTATTAGCCATCTGTGTGTCTTCATCAGAAAATGTGTATCAAGACTTCTGCTCATTTATTAATAAAGCTTTTTTGTTTTAATATTGAGTTTATATATCTTGGCTATTAACCCCTTGTTGGTCACATCACTAGCAAATATTTTCTCCCACCTCATATGCAGGTTGTCTTTTTATTTTGTCAGTGGTTTCTTTGTCTTTGTCAATGGCTGAGTTATATTCCATTATGTATATGTACCACAGCTTTCTTATCTATTCCTCTGCTGATAGATTGTTTCCATGTCCTGGTTATTATAAACAGTGCTGCAATGAACATTGGGGTACATGTATCTCTCTTATTTATTTATTTATTTGTTTTAATTTTCTTTACATTATTGTGTTGGTTTTGCCACACATTGACATGAATCTGCCATGGGTATACATGTGTTCCCCTTCCAGAACCCTTCTCCCACCTCCCTCCCGATTCCCTCACTCTGGGTCATCCCGGTGCACCAGCCCTGAGCATCAAACCTGGGCTGGCGATTGATTTCACATATGATGATTAACATGTTTCAATACCATTCTCCCATATCATCCCACGCTTGCCCTCTCCCATAGAGCCCAAAAGACTGTTCTATACATCTGTGCTTCTTTTGCTGTCTCGCATACAGGGTTCTCGTTACCATCTCTTTCAGTTCTGGTTTCCTCAGTGTGTATGCATAGCAGTGGGATTGCTGGGTCATATGGCAGTTCTATTTCCAGTTTTTTAAGGAATCTCCACACTGTTCTCCATAGTGGCTATACTAGTTGCATTCTCACCAACAGTGCAAGAGGGTTCTCTTTTCTCCACACCCTCTCCAGCATTTATTTCTTGTAGACTTTTGGATAGCAGCCACTCTGACTGGCATGAAATGGTACCTCATTGTGGTTTTGATTTGCATTTCTGTAATAATGAGTGATGTTGAGCATCTTTTCATGTGTTTGTTAGTCATCTGTATGTTTTCTTTGGAGAAATGTTTGTTTAGTTCTTTGGCCCATTTTTTGATTGGGTCGTTTATTTTTCTGCAATTGAGCTGCAGGAGGTCCTTGTATATTTTTGAGATTAACTCTTTGTCAGTTGCTTTATTTGCTATTATTTTCTCCCATTCTGAAGGCTGTCTTTTCACCTTGCTTATAGTTTCTTTTGTTGTGCAGGAGCTTTTAATTTTAATTAGGTCCCTTTTGTTTATTTTTGCTTTTATTTCCAGTTTTCTGGGAGGTGGGTCATAGAGGATCTTGCTGTGATTTATGTCAGAGATTGTTTTGCCTATGTTTTCCTCTAGGAGTTTTATAGTTTCTGGTCTTACATTTAGATCTTTAATCCATTGTGAGTTTATTTTTGTGTATGCTGTTAGAAAGTGTTCTAGTTTCATTCTTTTACAAGTGGTTGACCACTTTTCCCAGCATCACTTGTCAAAGAGATTGTCTTTTCTCCATTGTATATTCTTGCCTCCTTTGTTGAAGACAAAGTGTCCATAAGGTTGTGGATTTATCTCCAGGCTTTCTATTTTGTTCCACTGATCTAAATTTCTGTCTTGGTGCCAGTACCTTACTGTCTTGATGACTGTGGCTTTATATTATAGCCTGAAGTCAAGCAGGTTGATTCCTCCAGTTCCATTATTCTTTCTCAAGATTGCTTTGGATATTCAAGGTTTTTTGTATTTACATACAAATTGTGAAATTATTTGTTCTACTTCTCTGAAAAATACTGTTGGTAGCTTGATAGGGATTGCATTGAATCTATAGATTTTGGGGGGTAGTATAATCATTTTCACTATATTGCTTCTTTTGATCCATGAACATGGTATATTTCTCCATCTATTTGTGTCCTCTTTGATTTCTTTCAGCAGTGTTTTATAGTTTTCTATATATAGGTCTTTTGTTTCTTTAGGTGGATTTATTCCTAAGTGTTTTATTATTTTTGTTGCAATGGTGAATGGAATAGTTTCCTTAATTTCTCATTCTGTTTTCTCATCATTAGTGTATAGGAATGCAAGGGATTTCTATGTGTTGATTTTATACCCTGAAACATTACTATATTCTTGATTAGCTCTAGCAATTATCTGGTGGAGTCTTTAGGGTTTTCTATGTAGAGGATCATGTAATCTGCAAACAGTGAGAGTTTTATTTCTTCTTTTCCAAACTGGATTCCTTTTATTTCTTTTTCTGCTCTGATTGATGTGGCCAAAACTTCCAAAACTATGCTGAATAGTAGTGGTGAGAGTGGGCATCCTTGTCTTGGTCTTGAATTTAGAGGAAATGCTTTCAGTTTTTCACCTTTGAGGATAATCTTTGCTGTGGGTTTTGTCATATATAGCTTTTATTATGTTGAGGTATGTTCCTCCTATGCCTGGTTTCTGGGAGGGGGTTATCATAAATGGATGTTGAATTTTGTCAAAGGCTTTCTCTGCATCTATTGAGATAATCATATGGTTTTTACCTTTCAATTTGTTAATGTGGTGTATTACATTGATTGATTTGTGGATATTGAAGAATCCTTGCATGCTTGGGATAAAGCCCACTTGATCAGGATGTATGATCTTTTTAATATGTTGTCAGATTCTGTTTGCTAGAATTTTGTTAAGGGTTTTTGCATCTATGTTCATCAGTGATATTTGGCCTGTAGTTTTCTTTTTCTGTGGCATCTTTGTCAGGTTTTGGTATTAGGGTGATGGTGGCCTCATAGAATGTATTTGGAAGTTTATCTTCCTCTGCAATTTTCTGGAAGACTTTGAGTAGAATAGGTGTTAGCTCTTCTCTAAATTTTTCATACAATTCAGCTGTGAAGCCGTCTGTTCCTGGGCTTTTGTTTGCTGGAAGATTCTGATTACAGTTTCAGTTTCTATGCTGGTGATGAGTCTGTTAAGATTTTCTATTTCTTCCTGGTTCAGTTTTGGAAAGTTATACTTTTCTGAGAATTTGTTCATTTCTTCCAAGTTGTACATTTTATTCGCATATAGTTGCTGATTGTAGTCTCTTATGATCCTTTGTATTTCTTTATTATCTGTTGTGATCTCTCAATTTTCATTTCTAATTTTGTTGAATTGATTCTTCCCCCTTTGATTCTTGATGAGTCTGGCTAATGGTATGTCAATTTTATTTATCTACTCAAAGAATCAGCTCTTAGCTTTGTTGATTTTTGCTATGGCCTATTTTGTCTCTTTTGAATTTATTTCTGCCCTAATTTTTAAGATTTCTTTCCTTCTACTAACCCTGGGGTTCCTCATTTCTTCTTTTTCTAGTTGCTTTAGGTGTAGAGTTAGTTTATTTATTTCACTGTTTTCATGTTTCTTGAGGTAAGCCTGTATTTCTATGAACCTCCCCCTTAGCACTGCTTTTACAGTGCTCAATAGGTTTTGGGTTGTTGTGTTTTCATTTTCATTCTTTTCTATGCATATGTTGATTTCTTTTTTGACTTCGTCTGTGATTTGTTGGTTACTCAGCAGCGTGTTGTTCAGCCTCCATATGTTGGAATTTTTAAAGGTTTTTCTCCTGTAATTGACATCTAATCTTACCGCATTGTGGTCAGAAAAGATGCTTGGAATGATTTCAATTTTTTTTAATTTATCAAGGCTAGATTTATGGCCCACAATGTGATCTATCCTGGAGAAGGTTCCGTGTGCACTTGAGAAAAAGTACATTGTTTGGGGTGAAATGTCCTATAGATATCAATTAGGTCTAACTGGTCTACTGTACCATTTAAAGTTTGTGTTTCCTTGTTAATTTTCTGTTTAGTTGATCTATCCATAGGTGTGAGTGGGGTATTAAAGAATCTCACTATTATAGTGTTATTGTTCATTTCCCCTTTCATACTTGTTAGCATTTGTCTTACATATTGTGGTGCTCCTATGTTGGGTGCATATATATTTGTAATTGTTGTATGTTCTTGGATTGATCCTTTGATCATTATGTATTGTCCTTCTTTGTCTCTTTTCACAGCCTTTGTTTTAAAGGCTGTTTGATCTGATATGAGTATTGCTACTCGTGCTTTCTTTTGGTCTCTATTTGCATGGAATATCTTTTTCAAGTCCTTCACTTTCAGTCTGTTAGTGTCCCTTGTTTTGAGGTGGGTCTCTAGTAGACAACATATATAGGGGTCTTGGGTTTTTTTTTTTTTTACAGGAAATACAGTTTATTTTTTTTCCTTTTTTTTCTTTTCTTTTCTTTTTTTTTTTTTATTGTTTTTGCCATACATTGTCATGATATCACCATGGGTTTACATATGCTTCCCATCAGGAACCCCCCTCCCTCCTCCCTCCCCCCCTGGAAATCTCGCTGCACCAGCCCCGAGCATCAATCCTGGGCTGGCGATTGATTAGACACATGACAATTAACATGCTTCAATGCCCTTCTCCCATATCATCCCACCCTTACCCTCATCCACAAAGTCCACGAGTCTATTCTATACATCTGCGTTCCTTTTGCTGTCTCGCATGTTGGGTTCTCGTTACCGTCTTTCTAAATTCCATATATATGCGTTAATATACTGTATTGTTGTTTTTGCTTCTGGCTTACTTCACTCTGGATAATGGGCTCCAGTTTCATCCATCTGAGTAGAATTGCTTCAAATGAATTTTTTTTAATGCTGAGTAATATTCCATTGTGTATATGTACCACAGCTTTCTTATCCATTCGTCAGTTGATGGGCATCTAGGTTGCTTCCATGTCCTGGCTATTGTAAACAATGCAGTGATGAACATTGGGATACACGTGGCTCTTTCAATTCTGGTTTCCTCGGTGTATATGCCCAGCAGTGGGATTGCTGGGGGATTCAGCCAGTCTTTGTCTTTTGGTTGGGGCATTCAACCCAATTACATTTAAGGTAATTATTCATAAGTATGATTCCATTGCCATTTAGTTTATTGTTTTGGGTTCAAGTTTATACACCCTTTCTGTGTTTCTTGTCAAGAGAAGATCTTTTAGCATTTTTTGGAGAGCAGGTTTGGTGGTGCTGAATACTCTCAGCTTTTGCTTGTCTGTAAAGCTTTTGATTTCTCCTTCATATTCACATGAGATCTTGCTGGTTACAGTAATCTTGGCTGTAGGTTATTTTCTTTCATCACTTTAAGTATGTCCTGCCATTCCCTTCTGGCCTGAAGAATTTCTATTGAAAGATCAGCTGTTATCCTTACGGGAATTCCCTTGTGTGTTATTTGTTGGTTTTCCCGTACTGCTTTAATATTTGTTCTTTGTGTTTGCTCTTTGTTAATTTGATTAATATGTGTCCGGGGGTGTTTCACCTTGGATTTATCTTGTTTGCTACTCTCTGGGTTTCTTGAACTTTAGTGAAACCCATTTTAGGGAAGTTTTCAACTATTATCTCTTCAAGTATTTTCTTATGGTCTTTTTTTTTTGTCTTCTTCTGGGACTCTTTGGATTAGAATGATGAGGCATTTGATATTGTCCAGGAGGTCTCTGAGGTTGTCTTCATTTCTTTTTACTCTTTTTTTCTTTTTTCCTCTCTGTTTCATTTATTTCTACTATTCTATCTTCTACTTCACTTATCCTATATTATGCCTCTGTTATTCTACTGTTGATTTCCTCCAGAGTGCTTTTGATCTCATTTATTGCTTTATTCATTATATGTTGACTCTTTTTTATTTCTTCTAGGCCTTGTTAAACATTTCTTGCCTCTTCTCGATCCTTGTCTCCAGACTATTTATCTGCAACTCCATTTAGTTTTCAAGACTTTGGATCATTTTCACTATCATTATTCCAAATTATTTTTCAGGTAGATTCCCTATCTCTTCCTCTTTTGTTTGGTTTGGCAGGCATTTATCCTGTTTCTTTACCTGCTGGATATTTCTCTGACTTTTCATTTTGTTTATATTGGTTTGTTTGGAGTGGCCTTTCCATATTCTGGCAGTTTGTGGTTCCTCTTTATTGTGGAGGTTCCTCACTGTGGGTGGGGTTGGACAGGTAGCTTGTCAAGGTTTCCTTGTTAGGGAAGCTTGGGTCAGTGTTTTGGTGAGTGGAGCTGGATTTCTTTTCTCTGGAGTACAATGAAATGTTCAGTAATGAGTTTTGAGATGTCATTGGGTTTGGTTTGACTTTGGGCAGCTTGTATATATGTTCCTGTGTTGCTGGAGAGTTTGTTTGATGTGTCTTTCTCTGGAATTTGTTGGCCCTTGGGTGGTGCTTGGTTTCAGTGTAGCTATGAAGGCACTTGGTGAGCTCCTATTGATTAATGTTCCCTGGAGTCAGGAGTTCTCTGGTGTTCTCAGGATTTGGACTCAGGTCTCCTGCCCCTGATTTTCACTCTTATTCTTACAGTAGCCACAAGACTTTTCCTTCTATACAGCACTGCTAATAAAACATCTAGGTTAATGATGAAAAGTTTCTACATAGTGAAGGACACTTGGAGAGGTACACAGAGTTACATGGAGAAAAGAAGAGGGAGGAGGGAGATAGAGGTGACCAGAAAGAGAAGAAGAGGAATCAAAAGGGGAGAGAGCAAGCTAGCCAGTAATTGCTTCCCTGTGTGCTTTCCACAGTCTGGATCCCTCAAGATGTTCATGGAGTTACACAAAGAAGAGTAGATGGAGGAAGGAGACGGAGGTGGCCAGGAGGATAAAAGTGGGAAAATAAAGGAGAGAGACAGATCCAGCCAGTAATCAGTTCCCTAGGTGTTCTCCACAGCCTGGAATACACAAACAGATTCACAGAGTTAGGTAGAGAAGAGAAGGGGGAAGGAGGAGATAGAGGCCACCTGGTGGAGAAAAAGTTGAATCCAAAGGGAGAGAGAGCAATTCAGCCAGTAATCTCGCTCCCAAGTAAAAATGGGTACTGAAGATTGGGTTCCTAAAGGTAAAAAATTGATAACAAATAACAATTTGCAAAGATTAAAAATCTAAAGTGGAGCTTCGATTCTCAAAACTACAATATTAAAGAAAAAACAAAGTCACAAAAATTATAAAATATATATATATGAAGTCTGCTTTAAAAATAGAGCCTTTTTTGCAAAGTAATAGTAGGTTATAAATATGAGAATTAAAGGAGTAATAGAGGACTTAAAAATAAAAAAATTAAACTAAAAAAGGATAATAGTAAAAATATATCTAAGACTTTCTCTGGAGCTGTTGAAGACAGTGTGGGGTCAGTTCATTTTCAGATAGTTCCTTGATCCAGCTTATATTTCTCAAGATCTATAGGCCCCTTCCTATGTAGTCGGTGCTAACTGCAGGATTTTAATCTATCTCACCTGTCATTTCCAAAGTGGTTCCCTCTGTTTATTTTAGATTCTTCTGTTTGCTGGCCTCTTCAGTGTCTAATTTCTGCCCTGACACAAGGGGGCAGTGGTGGTCACGTTTTTTAGGCTTACTTGTTCAGTCCTGCTGCGGGGAGGGAGGAACACTGCAAACAAATATCACTGGCATGTGTGGGGAGTGCTCACAGTGTCTTGGCCACACTGGGTTTGCCCCCACTCATGGTGTGTGTGCTGTCCCAGTCTACACTGTTCAGGCTCTACGTCGCTCTGCCAGGAACTGTCTGAAGTGGGCCCTGGATTGCATGCACTGCCCAGGTCTAAACTGCTCGGGGTCAGGTTCTCGGGTACTCCACAAAGGTGCAGACTTGGTTGGGCCTGTGTTTTGTGCCCTTCCCACGTCCGAGCAGCTCAGGTGACCAGGCACTTGGAGAGCGCAGTCGCCCCCAGTTGGGAATTGTGACTTTTCACCTCCCCCATCCCTGCCGCTCAGTTTTCTGTGTGTACAACCTGTGTGCCTTCTTAGGTGTGCCATATGCCTCTTCTGGGGAGCTGATCTCTGGCTGCAACACTCCCGGTGGATTTTGACCATCCAGAATCCCAAGAAGTCTTGGTTAACAATGAAGCCTGCTTTCAGTTTGGTAGATGATGCCTCTCTGGGTCCATGATTGACCCCTTCCAGCTCTGGCTGTCCCCGTCTGCCTGTCTCCAGCGGGGAATGGGCCAGTCAGCAGCCAGCTAGCTCTGCTCAGTCCTTTGTTCTGTGAGTGGGCCTGGTGGTGTCTTAGGTTAGGGCTTTTCACAGGATAGCTATCCCACAGTCTGCTCAGATAGCCCTCGGGGCATTCATGTCCGGTCCTTACCCTAAGCAATTCAGCCTGCGCCTCCCTGTCCAGTCCCCACTTGCTAATGGCTGATGAGAGCGACTGTGCTGCTTCTCCACTAGAAGTTGCCCTTAGGTATGTAATTTGTGGGTTTTAATTATTTATTTCTTTTTCCTCCTGGTTATGTTGCCCTCTGAGGTTCCAAGGCTCACCACAGACTTGGTGGTGAGAGTGTTTCCTGGTCTTTGGAAACTTCTCTCTTTTTTAAGACTCCCTTCCCAGGATGGATCTCTGTCCTTACCTCTTTTATCTCTCTTTGTATCTTTTATATTTTTTTCCTACCTCCTTTCAAAGACAATGGGCTACCTTTCTGGGTTCCTGATGTCCTCTGCCAGTATTCAGAAGTTGTTTTGTGAAATTTTCTCAGTGTTCAAATGTTCTTTTGATGAAATTGTGGGAGATAAAGTGGTCTCCATGTCCTATTCCTCCACCATCTTGCGAACGCCTCCTCCCCCACCCCCAGATTGCTTTTCTATACACAAAAAGCAAACTATCAGAAAGAGAAAGCATGAAAATAATCCCATTTATAATTGCATCAAAAAGCATAAAATACCTAGGAAGAAGCTTAGCCAAGAAGGTGAAAGACCTATATTCTGAAAACTGTAAAACACTTAAGAAGGGAATTTAAGACAATAAAAAATAAAAAGATTAAAAGGTAGCTTGTGCTCCTGGATTAATATTGTTAAAATTGCCATACTACCCAAAGCAACCCACAGATTTAACGCAACATCAAAGCAACTGAGTTTGTTTCAAATTCTAGTTCCACTATTACCACTCAGAAAGTGGTATTACCCTCTCTGTTTCATTCCTGTCAACAGTAAAGAAAGATTTTAGCACAGTTGACCTCTAAGCTGCCAAGTAGAACAGGGACATGGTCAAATCATTCATATCCAAAACTCCACTGTTTAGAGTTTTGGTCAAAGAATGACTTGCTTTAGATTCTACTGATGTGCCTTCTGCCTTAATCCTAGTTCTTTTTCATTTTACTGATGGGAGGTGCCAATACAAGGGATTTAAGAGATGTGGGTTTGATCCCTGGTTCAGAAAGATACCCTAGAGGAAGGTATGACAACCCACTCCAGTATTCTTGCCTGGAGAATCCCATGCACAGAGGAACCTGGCAGGCTACAGTACATAGTGTCACAAAGAGTTGGACATGACTGAAGCGACTTAGCACACACATGCATGGTGCTTTTAAAGATAGAATATTCTCATAAACAAATTAAAATTTAGCCACTCCAACATTTTGTTACCATCTACTGAGAGAACCCCTCCAGTTCCCAAGAAGAGAGAAAGCTATTAGATGGAACAAACAAACAATAACATGGGGGTTATCTTCTCCCTCTATGGTCAGAAGAGTATAGCCTTAGAACAGTAATTAAGCAGAGGAAGTCATCAGATAAATTTGTGGAGTCTGAAACACCAGGAACTTTTCTCTACCCTGTCAGGCTGTACCCCTTGCTCCAGATATAGGATAGCTTATATTGCTTTTACATAACTAACTCTTTAGAACAGGTGTGTAGAAGCACATCTCTGTCATCCTTGGGTTCTCTCTCCTTATTTGTAATCAGGTTTGGCATGGCCCTGGGACATGCCAACACTCCACAAAGTAATCTACATGAGATATGGGCATTGATTTAAAAAATAAAAGCTTTTGTAAGAGGAAAGATATAAGCTTATACAAAAAGAGGCTTCTTAACTCTTTCATAGGATCATAATCAAACAGAACTTTATTTTTATTGTTTCTTATATATTGCCACAGCCTGAGAAAGACAAAAGGGCATTATTGGGATGCCAATCTGGGAGAAAGCAGTCCTATCCCTCCAGCCTTGGTCTTTTACATGTTCCGCCATGACAAGCACTATTATAACTGCACAGGAAAAGTATTTACATGTCACTTTGTGTGCTAACATCAAAAAAAGAGAAAATATAAATTATTAGTTGGAATAATTGTTTTCAGTCCTACAAATGCATTATAATTATTAGTAGGGCTATATAAAAATACCAGTGACACCCCAGTCCTTACCAATATATCAGAATGTTCAGAGATGGGCTCAGAAGAATCCTTTCCATCTGCAATCTCGAGTCCCTCAGTTCTTATACTGTTATTTCGTTGATAGTTCCTGATTCTCCATTTTCTATATTTTCTATTTTAATGCATTTACTACATTTTTCTCTGGATTTCTAAAACATCTGATGATCTTTGGATGGCTTGTTCATAATTAAGAGCTGATACACTTTGCTATACAGTCAAAAAAAAAACCCACAACATTGTAAAGCAACTATACTCCAACAAAAATTAAATTTAAAATCCAAAACCAAAGTTCAGTTCAGTTCAGTCGCTCAGTCGTGTCCGACTCTTTGCAGCCCCATGGATTGCAGCACACCAGGCTTCCCTGTCCATCACCAACTCCTGGAGCCTACTCAAACTCATATCCATCTTGTCAGTGATGCAAAGTACATATAAATATTTTTGATCCAAATAAATGCTGCAGAATTCACCAACTATATTTAAAAAAATAGTTAAACCACACACTGCTTGAGAACTCTGTAGAGGAGGAACTACATGATAATTATGGGGTAAACTGGTTTTCTTTCTGAGGAACCATTGCATGTTGGTCTCTCAAGGTTAATTTTATGAGATGAGTCAGTTTCTAAAGAGACTAATGCACTCTTGCTATACTGAGGTGACACAATCTGGTGTCCTGTGAGGAGGAGAGGGGAAAGCTAGCTGGGAGTCTCAGTACATTCACTTTCACTTAATTCTTTTGTTTTCCACTCTGGATCTCACCACTGGCCTCCATTGTGCTAGGCGTCTTAATGTCTGGAGGCTCTCAAGTTCCACTTTCAGATACACAACATTTGGTCTCCTATCTGGGAGGAATAGAAAGTGGGTGATTGCTGTGGAGAGTGAGATGAAGACCTGGGTGTTCACCAGCTCTAAATACAAAATTTCAGCAAGTCCAACTGTTTTCATCCCAGCTCCTTGATCCTGTCTTCTGCAGTATCTAATACATCAGGATGAACCATTCTAGAGTTTGTGTGGAAGATCATCTCATCTTTCAATGTCTGCCCCATGTTGGCATTTTCATATTATTTTATAGTTATAACTTCTTCCATTTTTGTTAAATCAGTCAACTCTTCCATCCACTTTCAGTCTTCTTCTGAAAAGGTATTCCTTCTACTAGAATATAAACCGCATGATGCAGGGATTTTTGTGTATTCTGCTCACTGACTTTTCCCCAGTTCTGGGAACAATGTCTGGCACATAGCAGGCATTGGATACACATTTGTGAAATGAATGGATGTTGAAATCTCTTTTTTTTTGCCACTGTTGCTTCTCTTACTTTCTTTGCCCTTAGCTTAATGCAATGTTTATACTTTTACTTTCATTTCAGCAGTGTCTCTGAAGTTAGAGATGGTAAACATAAGAGTTCAATCCACCATGTGAACAAGTTTAAATTTTAAGGTGGTTAAATTAGACTATCTGATTATCCTCTGAGATCATTTCTCTGACTCTTTATGAGTTATATCCTTAGCCTGATCTAGCCCTTGTTGCTTTCCAAGCCATTCCAGCTTCTATTCTTAATTAATAATTCTGTAATTTATTTATCCTCTAATCCATTCATTCTTCACATTTATTTATTCATTTATTTATTTTAGAAACACCTAATATTCATTCAGTCTAATATCTGTGTAATGTGCCGGGAATGCAGTGAGGTCATCTGGCATAGGCCACGCCCTCTAGGTGCTCACACTTCCTGACTAGGTGCCAGCAAAGTGACTGACTCTCCAATTCTGTATTTCTAGCAAGCACACACGCCTAATGATAGAACTGATGTTTTATGAAGATCCCCTCCACAAGACAATTCCCAGTGCTTAAACGTGAAGGAGTCCTAGCATATAAATGTGTCCACAGGCACACACACACAAACACATGGGTCCAAACTACCTAGCCTTCCCACCATTATTCTACATGTAAGCTAATTTCAGACCAAAAACCACTTTTCTTTGAGTTATAATGCTTCCATCTTCTCTCTCCTACATCTTGACAGAGGAAGATGAAACAAAGACAATATCAAAAAAGAGATTCAGTACAAATTAATGAATTCAAATCTCTTGTTTTTTACTTTCAAGAAAATAAATAGTGAGTGATGCTTTCTCCCTGTGCACCCAAATCATCTCCTGTCAGCCCCCCCCCCCCCGGGGAATCCATGAAGGTATGCTTTCCAGCAAAGTGACAGAGTTGGCCAGAAGAAAACCAACAGACCATTTAGAAGGCATCTTTGTTGTTGAACATGCTAGAGAACAATGTATAGAAAGCTGAAAAGGAAAGGGGAGAAGTTCTTTTACATTGGGAGATTTTTCTCAAGATATTAATCTGACTACCTTTAAGCAATTGGTTGTTGTTGTTTAGTCACTCAGTCGTGCCCAACTCTTTTGTGAAAGTGTAGACTGTAGCCCACAAGGCTCCTCTGTCCATGGAATTCTCCAGGCAAGAATAGTGAAGTGGATTGCTGTTTCTTTCTCCAGGGGATCTTTCTCACCTAAGGATCTAACCATGGTCTCCTGCACTGCAGGCAGATTTTTTACCTCTGAGCCACCAGGGAAATCCATCTTCAAAACAGCCACAACAAACCACAGGTTGCCTAGACCTTGGGTGGTATAGAGTGCAGTGGTAGGAGAAAGCAGAGGTTTAATACCAAGATGAAATCTACTGGAGTAGCCCCAGTCTGAATCCTGTATCATACAAACCAGAACACCAAACAAAAGTCACGAACAGAAAAAGAAAACACTCTGAGTATTCCTGCTATCAACTATTCAATAGTCTATATATTAACAAAACTTCACGGGTTTTCTTTCATGAGGCTGTGTAGGAAAATGGGAAAAAAGAAGGACTATGGGGTCAGATAAACAGAGATGTAAAGCCTATTAACCCAATTGCTGGCATGTGACTCAAAGGCAACTTTTTAAATTCTCTGAGCCTTGATTATTCCCTGTGTTAAAATCAAGATTATAATAGCTTTGCTGCTTCGTGGTGTTGTTATAAAGTTTAAATGAGATAATGTATGTAAAAGTAGGGCAGCAATGAGCGTATTTGTAATTGACATTCTATGTTCTTGGCTGTTACAATCAATCTGCAATTACAGTTGACAATGATAAATTTATCCAAAAAAAATTTAAAAGACATGGGCCCCATTGAAGCTTCAGGCATAAACCCAAAAAGTGAAGTTGCTGTTTTTACTATGTGGGGCTTTGTAGAATGTATTGCTTTTGAGAAGATGATAATTTTTGTCTTATTTTATCATTATCATATAAATATTATATACTTGTTTAACATTCACCTCAGCTCTGAACCCTGCTCATTGTTACTCACAAGAATTTGTCATACTTCTTGTCACTGATGTCCTGTTTCCTCCAGGCTCCCAAACTTTGTCTCTTTATTAGTATTTTATTCTAGTCTTTTTTTCTTTCTCCAAAGCCTGGCAGGCTTCATGAAGGAAACTGAGCCCAGCAGTCAGTGAAAATAGAAAGCTAAGGGAAGCAGCAATGATCAAGGGATGAAGCCAAAGAGATAAAGGTCAAAAAAAGATACTAGTTGCTCTGGGGTAAAGAGAAGCAGAATAAATGACTGAGAATCAGGAAAAGAATGTAGTATGCACTGCACTCCGTTTACAGAGTACTTGCTAAGTGTAAGGATTATGGGAGGAATTTACTATCATTATCTAATATAAGACAACTCCTTATGAGAGAAGTACTGGTATTATGTACTTGCAACATTTCTACCTGGAGAATAACTTACCACAACAGAGTAGTAGTCTTTAGATATATGAAAAGCCAGGACATGGGCAAAGGCAATGTAATTAAGGACAAAGAACAATGAACTTTTCAGGAGAGCAAATAGATGGGGAAACAGTGGAAACAGTGGCTGACTTAATTTTTTTGGGCTCCAGAATCACTGCTGATGGTGATTGCAGCCATGAAATTAAAAGACACTTACTCCTTGGAAGGAAAGTTATGACCAACCTAGACAGCATATTAAAAAGCAGAGACATTACTTTGCCAACAAAGGTCCATCTAGTCAAGGCTATGGTTTTCCTAGTAGTCATGTTTGGATGTGAGAGTTGGACTATAAAGAAAGTTGAGCACTGAAGAATTGATGCTTTTGAACTGTGGTGTTGGAGAAGACTCTTGAGAGTCCCCTGGACTGCAAGGAGATCCAACCAGCCCATCCTAAAAGAGATCAGTCCTGTGTGTTCATTGGAAGGACTGATGTTGAAGCTGAAACTCCAATACTTTGCCCACCTGATGCGAAGAGCTGACTCATTTGAAAAGAGCTTGATGCTGGGAAAGATTGAGGGCAAGAAGAGAAGGGGATAACAGAGGATGAGATGGTTGGATGACATCACTGACTCAGTGGACATGGGTTTGGGTAGGCTCCGGGAGTTGGTGATGGACAGAGAGGCCTGGTGTGCTGCAGTTCATGGGGATACAAAGAGTCAGACACGACTGAGCAACTGAACTGAAGTAAATCTCATTCTTACCTTTGTCACTCTTTGCTGCTACAGTGTTATTCTGGAAGTCTCTCACCTCTCTGAACACTGGGTTCCCCTTCTGGAGAATCTGGATAATAAGTCCTACTTAACTTGCAGTGTTGTGGTGAATCATACCCAAGGTGGCATGTTTCCACAGTGGTTAGAGCTGTGCATTCTAGAGTGAGAAGGCTTGACATTCACATGTGAATAACTAACTGTGTAACCTTGGGCAAGTTGTCTGCCCTCTCAGTCCTTCAGTCCCTTGGTCTCTAAAATAAGGATAATAATAGAAGCCACCATTAGGGTTGTAGAATTAAATTAGTTAATACATGAAAAGTGTTTTGGACAGAATCTAGCATATATTGTTTCATGCACTAATGTTGTAATAACTCAATCCACTACCAGGGGAAAGAACATTTTAAACTGTACACTCTACACAAGTGTTAGGGATGATTTTTATTGAAAATTAAGCAAAACATTTTTCACCCATGACTAATATTCCTTTCTGTAGGATCTTATGAAGGTGATTCACATACACAATGATAGTTAATTGGCCCACTGAGTGATCTAGCATCCCAACTTCTACATGTGAGATATATCCCCTACAAATATGAAATTACTCAAATGTGTTATTGGGTAGATGTAGCCGACACCATTCTATCATCTTTTCTACCTCGCTGAATCCTACCTGGTCTTCAGGACTGAGTGATGTGCTGGGTAGTAGAGAACTAGGAAAGGACACATCAGGGCCTCAGAGTCTACTCTAGAACTTCTGGAAAAAAATGGTGAAATCATGGCAAACTGACAACACCTCTTCTCTGATAGCCATCCAAACAAACAAAACAAGCAAACCTTTACAGAGTCCAGGAAAATTCATATGCTCCATATTACAAAATTCAAATAATAGTGGTCAGGTAAAATATAGTGTAGACTGAGAGGAAGGAGGAGACCACCATCCAGACTTTCTATCTCCTGAATAACAACAGTACCCTCACACAGTAAGTAAGTGAAAATTTCCTCTGATAACTCTCAGTTTGGAAAGATGGGGGCTGGAAGCAACAGCAAATCGTAAAAGATACTGAGCACATCCTGTTTACATCGTGTTACTTGATTGCAGCTCTCTACAAGAGAGGTAGAGATGAAAGAGCAACCATATGATTAAACACATCATCATCTTTTTTCCTGACCCAGCTTCCGAAGTGAAGTATTGAAGTCTTGTGACAAATATCTCTAGAACAACAAGTCAGAGGCTATTATGTAGAAAAAAATATGTGCTAACCCATAAAACATTTGACAATTAAGTGAGACACACATACACACTTGTCTTTGAAATGTTGGCAATATAGTTTATAAATAGTTATAGTTACACTACTATACATAAAACAGGTAACTTGTAAGAACCTATTGTATAGCACAGGGAATGCTGCTCAATACTTTATAATGATCTTTATGGGAAGATAACCTAAAAAGAGTAAATGAATATATGTCTAACTGATTCAGACACATGAAATTAACACAGCATTGTAAATCAAACTATACACCAATAAAAATTAATTTAAAATAATTATAATTAAATACTGTGAGTTTAAAGTCCCTCAAATTTCAAATTTTTAAAAAAGTAGGAAAGATTGATGATAAGTAAGTGTGAACATATATGTGTGGGCAGCTGTTCTTTTCTCATTTCTTATAGTTATAATAGAGCAGCTGCTACTCTGAAGTGTTCTTTGCTTCCTTTCACCTTCCATCTTCAAGAGGAACTAATTTTTAAACTATCCACTCTTTTAATCTCCAGTTTCATTATTGATATGTCACATCTACATTTAAATATAACATCATTTCCATCTTAACCTTTGCCCTCCTCCAAATCCCACCAGCTACTATCCTATATCTGTCTTCTGCCTTAGCAGAAAATCACTCCACATTCAACTTTCTACTATAATTAGGATTCTGTTCCTATCAGGCATCTGAAATTGCTCTCATAAGCTCAACAATAATCTTTTTATACTTCTCAGTCTTCTGATCTTCTAATCTATGTTCACTTCTCAGTGTGCTCTGAGCAAATTCATCCACTCCAATGGATTCAATTACCATCAATGAAATCAGTTCTCAATAAGATCCCCTGGGGAATTATCATGATATCCAGAAATGCATGGTTGGGGAGAATGTATAGTTTGAAAACACATATTACAAATGGTAATCATTGTTTAATACAGACTATTAAAATAAAATATTAAACAAAATATTAAATATTAGGGAAGTAGAAAAGATAGTCAGAAAGCATTTTATTCATGAAACATATCTAGACATATCACAGGGAAACTTCAGGACATTAAAGTCAATGAAAACAAAGAAAAAACACAACTGTCTACAACTTGACTGTAGACTACTCAACAGTAAGCAAATTGACAACACACTACTTAATAGCAAGATTGAAGCCAGAATATAGTAAAATAAAAATTGACAAATTTTGGGTCTTTAAAAATTGTCAAATTTTGGAGCTGTAACCCTAAAATTCTATACCCAAGTAAATGATCACTCAAAAGAGAAGGCAAAATAAGAGTGTTCAGACAGTAAAGGTCTGGGATCCATTACAACTAACAGATCATCACTAAAAGAAATACTAAAAGATGCAATTCATAAAGAGGGAACATTAACTGAGATAGAAGGAATGAGAGACTAGAAGGAATTGTGAGCAAAACAATTCAAGTATACATGGGCAGTACAAAACAAGAAGTGTTTTAAACAATATCTGTATTAAGAATAATTATTTGGAGAAATAAAGAAGTCTCGAAAATTGTTTTTTTAAAAGCAGAATAAAAACAGAAAATCTGAACAGAGCAAAATTCATGGCAGAAATTGACTCAATAGTTTTTTTTTTTATTGTTTTTGCCATACATTGTCATGATATCACCATGGGTTTACATATGCTTCCCCTCCGGGTCCCCCCTCCCTCCTCCCTCCCCCCCGGGAAATCTCGCTGCACCAGTCCCGAGCATCAATCCTGGGCTGGCGATTGATTAGACACATGACAATTAACATGCTTCAATGCCCTTCTCCCATCTCATCCCACCCTTACCCTCATCCACAAAGTCCACAAGTCTATTCTATACATCTGCGTTCCTTTTGTTGTCTCCCATGTTGGGTTCTCATTACTGTCTTTCTAAATTCCATATATATGTGTTAATATACTGTATTGTTGTTTTTGCTTCTGGCTTACTTCACTCTGGATAATGGGCTCCAGTTTCATCCATCTGAGTAGAATTGCTTCAAATGAATTTTTTTTTAATGCTGAGTAATATTCCATTGTGTATATGTACCACAGCTTTCTTCTCCATTCATCAGTTGATGGGCATCTAGATTGTTAGTTTTAAAAAAAGTCTCCTACCTCAAAAGCATCTAGAAATTTAAAGGCATGCATTTCCAAATATTCAAGTACTAGATAATCTTTCTTTCCATTCCTTTACAAATTGGTCTAATTTTCAAAATTTGTATTAAGTTATTGGTAAGATAAAAGTTAGTTCAGGAAAATAAAACTTTAGGTCAATATCACTTATCATTATAGACAGAAAAACACTAAATATGTTTTAAGCTAGTCAAATTCAGTAATATGTTCTGCTGCTACTGCTAAATCACTTCAGTTGTGTCTGACTATTGGTGTACCTATGGACAGAAGCCCACCAGGCTCCTCTGTCCATGGGATTCTCCAGGTTATAATACTGGAGTGGGTTACACCAATCAAATTCAGTAATATATATGTGCACACAAAAATATATGTGCACTGATTTTATGTACATTTATGTGTATGTGGGTGCATGTGTTAGAGCAAGAAAACTTTCTCTCAGGAATGTGCCCATGATTTAAATTGAGTCGATTATTTAGCATAATTCATAGGAGATAAATAGCATTTTGTAAATTTCAACACAAATTCTTGGTTTTCAAAAATGCCAAGTAAACTAGGAATATAAGGCAACCTTCCTAACATGATAAAGTATAACCTGCTAAAACCTTTAGCAAACATCATACTTAATGATGAAATCTTTAAAGTCAAGAATAAGAAAAGGGAAGCTGCTGTCACTTTTATATTCAACACTGTACAGGAGGCCATAGGCAGAAGTGTAAGATGAGAAAAATAATTAGAATATTTTAGGATTGGAAAGATAGAAAAAGAGATAGAGAGTTTAGTATTCCCAAACAATATGATTGTTTATATGGAAAACCAGGAAAATCTCCATGCTATGAAATTATTAGAACTAATAAGAAAGTTCTAATGAAAGACACAAGAACAACATAAAGAAAAATAAATTGCATTTTTACACAACACTAACTACTAGACAATGTGTAAATAATAAAGGATATTATTTACACATCATTTAAAAATAGCTATAAGATACCTAGGGAAAAGAATAATAGAAAATACGTAGTTTTTTGTTGTGAAATTGATATAATACTGTATGAAGTAATATAGTAAATTTAAGCAAAAGTAAATATATACCATGCATTTGGATGGAAATATCCCCTGGTGGCTTAGACAGTAAAGAATCTGCCTGTAATGTCGGAGACCTGGGTTTGATCCTTGATTTGGAAAAATCCCCTGGAGGAGGGCATAGCAACTTACTCCAGTATTCTTGCTTGGAGAATCCCATGGACAGAGGAATCTGGTGGGCTACAGTCCATGGGGTCTCAAAGAGCCAGACATGACTGTGTGACTAACACACACACACACATTAGTATAATAAATCTATCAGTTTTTAATTAATATATAAATTCAATGAAATTCCAATCAAAATTATGATTAGAAATTTTTCATGGATTTTGAGAAGTTGATCCTAAAAATGAAACGGAATTGCAAAGAGCCCAGAATAAATAAGAGAATTTTCAAAAGTACTGTAGGGGGTTTTCATTTTTAGGGAGCAAGATTTATTAAAAGTTAGAGCTATAGCATCCAAAACAGTAAGATACTTGAAAGAACAGACAAATAGAGCACATGACCATAGTATGGAAACTAGAAACAAACTCACAAAATATGGAACCTTGTTACATAATATCAGTAGTGATATAAATCTGAGGGGAAATGGCAGAGTATTTTAATAAATGGTTCTAATATAATTGGCTGGCCATATGGGAAAATAATTCCCTATCTCCAATCAAACACAGATATCAATTCCTAACAGATTAAAGACCTACATGTAAAAGTCAAAGTAAATAATTTAATGAAGTAAACAAAAGACACTAGTATTATGGGTTCAAGTTAGGGAAGGATCTCCTTTTAAAGGTATACAAAAGCTGAAATCATGATACAACATGGATGAACCTTGAAAATATTATGCAAATTGAAAGAACTTGTCAAGTAAGATGAAACATCTAGAACAGAGAAATCTAGAGAGACAGAAAGTAGATTAGAAATTGCTTATGGCTGGAGGAATGGGGATTGGGGGAATTAACTAAAAGGTATAGGGTTGCTTTTTTTTTTCTTTCTTTCTTTTTTTTGTTTACATTTTCATGTTGGTTTTGCCATACACTGACATGAATCCGCTTTTTAAGGTGATAAAAGTGTTCTAAAACTGACTGCAGTAACAGTTACATACAATTGTGAATATATTAAAAAGTACTGAATTTTACATATTAAATAAGTTAATTGTATAATGTGAGAATTCTATCTTAGGGCTGGTGCACTGGGATGACCCAGATAGATGGGATGGGGAGGGAGGTGGGAGCGGGGTTCAGGATGGGGAACACATGTAAACCCATGGCTGATTCATATCAGTGTATGGCAAACCCCGCTACAATACTGTGAAGTAATTAGCTGCAACTAAAATAAATATGGCACCCCACTCCAATGTTCTTGCCTGGAAAATCCCAGGGACAGGGGAGCCGGGTGGGCTGCCATCTATGGGGTCGCACATAGTCGGACACGACTGAAGTGACTTAGCAGCAGCAGCAGCAAAATAAATATTTGTTTTTTAAAAAAGTGACACATCAAAAAATAAAACAACTATGAAGAACAAGGTCAAGTAATGAATGAATAAATTGAGATACAGTGTTTGACAACACTGAAATTTAAAAACTTATATAGAGCAAAATGAAAAACAGACTCAGAGAAGATATTTCCAGTGGACGTAACTTATAAGAGCACCACTAAATTTCAATTAACAAAATCCAAGGGGAAAAGAAAATGAAAAAATAAATGCGCTGGTAACCCACTCCAGTATTCTTGCCTGGGAAATCCCATGGACAGAGGAGCCTGATGGGCTATAGTCCATGGGGTTGCAAGACTCTAACACAACTTAGCGACTAAGTGACAACATGTACTGGTAAATGTCATTTATGCATGGGAAATAAGCATACAAAATGATGCTCAGTTACACCAGTAATCGTGTGTGCTCAGTCTCTCAGTTTTGTCCAATTCTTTGAGACCCTGTGGACTATAGCTCACCAGGCTCCTCTGTCCGTGGGATTTTCCAGGCAAGAATACTGAAGTGGATTGCCATTTCCTTCTCCAGGGGATCTTTCTGACCCAGGGATCGAACTCACTTCTTTTACATCTCTTTCATTGGCAGGCAGATACTTTACCACTGAACCGCCTAGGAAGCCCACACAAATTGTCAGGAAAGTGAAAATTAATATTATAAGTAATACTGATAAGATGAGAATTTCTGACAATATTAACTGTTGATAAGATATAGAAACAGGAATTCTTATGTAGTGCTGGCTGAAGTGCAAATTTCTATAATCACAGAGGAGAGAACTTTGATAAGACCCAATAATTTAAAGATGCATGTGCTTCATAAGCTAATAATTACACTCATGTAAAATGTTCATAGTGTGAGGTGTCCAATAATGTAGCATCATTGTTAACAGTGTAAAATTGGAAACAACACACATTTCCATTAATAGAAGAAAAGGTAATTCATTGTGGTTCACTCAGATAGCAGAAAAATAAGCACTCTTTAAAATGAAAGAACTATGCAGATAACACATGGATTAATCTTAAAAACATAATATCAGATGAGAAAAGTGAGTCATGGGAGAGCATAAGGGGCTTGATAATATTTGCATAGAGATGAAAACATAGTATCTGTTGTTTATGGATGCATTGGTCAAGATAGTTTGGATTGAGTTGTGGTAAAAACAATAAAGGCAATAAAATAATCTCAGAAATTTCAAGCACCAAAGATTTATTTCTCAATCATGCTACAAGTGAGTTGAGTGTTTTTAAGGAGTCCAACCCCACATCATCTTTATTCTAGGGCTCAAGCAATTCAACATCCATTTTCTGGAAAATTGGAAGTTGCCATCCAGGATGGACATAGAGCATTTGAGAAACTCTGAACAGTTAGATGATCTGGCCTCAACATGGCACATGTTATCTCTATTCATAATTTATTGGCTAGAAGTAGCCATAGGGTCCCATCCCACCTCAAGGGGACTGAGGAGTGTCATTCTGCTATATGCTCAGAAATTCTAAGAATTGAAAATAGTTGGTGAATAGGATTAACCACCAAATTTGGTATGTGTAGGCACAAAATTCAATATATGACTAGGCAACATGGAACAAAAAGTGAACAAAGGAGGAATACACAAGGAGATTTATTCTATCTTCAATATTTTATTCTTTGAAGCAGTAAAGGGAAGCATGCATGACATATGAGAGAATACTGAGATTTGGCACAGCTGAATGTTAGGTACACAAGCATTAATTTTATCATTATATATAGTTTTCCATTTGATAGAACTGCATAATAAGATGTAAAATATGAGAAAAATAAAACAAAAATTAAGAGCTACTCATAGTAAGAAGAAAAGAGAGAAAATATTAAGAAAGACAAACTAACCTCAAGTATGGAGATCATTTAAGAATGTGTTGTACAGTCACATACTTTAACATTACTGGAATGGGTACTTTCTAGAAAAATATACATCTCCAAAATGACTCAAAAAGACAAAAAGCATAAATGGACTAATAATCATGATAGAAATTGATAAAGATATTGAAGAACTGCATTTTCTTCTTAACCAAATTGTCTGGAAAAAAATAGTTTCACAGGTGAAATTTTCTATATTTTGAGAAATGGATAATATAATCTTCATTTATTTAATGCCTTGCAAGGCATATGCTAAGACTTTGATGCTGGGAAAGACTGAAGGCAGGAAGAGAAGGGGATGACAGAGGATGAGATGGTTGGGTGGCATCACCGACTCGATGGACATGAGTTTGAGCAAGCTCCGGGAGTTGGTGATGATAAGCAAGCCTGACGTGCTGCAGTCCATGGGGTCGCAAAGAGTCGGACACAACTGGGTGACTGGACTGAACTGAACTAAGATGTATTCTGGCTTCTCACATGGTGCTAGTGGTAAAGAACATGCCTGCTAATGCAGGAGACAGACGAGATGAGGGTTCCACTCCTGAGTTAGGAAGATCCCTTGGAGGAAGAAATGGCATTCCACTCCAGGATTCTTGCCCAGAGAACCCCATGGACAGAGGGGTTTGGGGGACTACAGTCCATAAGGTCTCGAAGAGTCAGACATGACTGAAGTGACTTAGCATGTACATAGCATGCACAAAGCATATATGCTAAGTGTTTTATATTTATTATCTTTTTTATGAATAAAAGTGGTGTAATTTTATTTTATTTATTTTTCTTCCAGTTTTATTGAGATACAGTTAGCATACAGCACTATATAAGATGTACAATATAACAATCTGAGTTACAAATATCATGAAATGATGACCACAATAAGTTTAATGAACATCTATTATCTTTTATAGATACAGAATAAAAGAAAAATGTATTTTTTCTTGTGATGAGAACCCAGGATTTACTCTATTAGCAACTTTCATGTGTATACAGTACTGTTAATTATAGTAATCATGCTGTATATTACATTCATAGTAATTATTTATTTTACAACTGGAAGTTTGTACCTTTTGACCACCTTAATCTCATCCCCCTCTATTCCTAACCCTGCCCCTAGTCACCAAAAATCTGATCTCTTTTTTTGTGTCTATGTTTGTTTTTGAAGTACAATTAACCTAGAACATTATGCTAATTCCTGTTATACAATATAGCGATTTGATATTTCTATGCATTTCAAAATGGTCACCATGATAAGTCTAGTTACCATCTGTCACAAAGATATTACATAGTTATTGACTAAATGTCCCATATTGTACATTTCATCCCTGTGATTCATTTATAGTGGATGAGTGAAAAAGAGGGAAATTAAGAGGTGTGAGCTTCCAGTTACATTCATTACCTTTTGATGTCTTCTGAAGAGACTCATTTGATGAATTTTATTATTATGCTCATTTATAAATGTTGAAACAAAGAAAAAGTAGCAGGGTCAGATTTTAAATTCATTCCTCTCTCTGTCTATACAGATAGCTATTTTAGAGGTTGTAATCCTATAACATCTATGCATCTGAAGCTGCTTTAGAGCATGAAATGACAAGAGAAATTTTCTAATTATTTTTTAAGGCAGCATAATGCTAATACCCAACCTGAACCTGATTAGGGCAACAAATGTGAAGAAAACTGCTAAAAAATGTACATTGTGAGTATTGATGTAAAAATCTGAGATGAAACATTTGCAAATGTAATCCAACAGTGTATCAACAGAATAAATTAATACTAATGAAGCAGGAGGCACTCTAGGAATGCAAAGAGTTCAATAACAGGAATCTCTTAGGGACTGCATAAATGTAATTTACCATAATAATAAGTCAAAAGAGACAGAAATATCATCATCCTGGTAAATACCAATAAAGGCTTTATAAAATTTAACCTTCATTAAAACATGAAGGCTTCCCTAAAAAGTGTGATATATAACACAAATTAAAAACCTTATATTTTATTGCAAAAGTAATTGAAAAAACTGAATGTAAATTCAGGAACAAAATAACAATGTTGCTTTCACCACTATTATTTAAAATTATTTAAAAAGTGCTAGATAATGTACTTTTACAAATTTGATATGAAGATAATGCAAAATTCATATAAAGTGATTAATATCTTCCATTTATACTAACAAAAACAAATTTAAATGTAATGGAAATTTTTTTTAAATTAAGAAGTCAAAAGTAAAGTGAAAATAAAATACTAAGAAATAAATTTAACAAGTAATGCATAAGTACTAAATGAAGAAAACTGCCATATAAAACTTTACTGGGAGAAACTGAAAAAAAAGACTCAAATAAAAGCAGCGAAATACAAAAAAGACAATAAAGATGTCAATTCTCCTTGTGTCTATAAAATAAAGATTAAAAGTTATTTTTCACCCTTTAGATTGATAACAAAGAAAAATATTAGAAAAGAGGAAAGTACATGAGGAAACTTGCTGGTAGGAAAGGTGTGGGATGTGGGCATATTCTGAATAACTTTGAAAATGCAAGTTGTTACAGCTTTTTGGAAAAAGCAATTAGCATTGTGCTTTCTTAACAAATTAAATACATGACTCAAACTCAAAACCACATGTTTAATTGTAAGAAATTAAAAATATCAAAATTAATTCCAAGAACAAGAGACTGTTTACGATTATAAAGTTATTCTGAAAGTGCTAGGACTTACGTTTTGGAAATGCACAGATAGAAGAACACAATAATAGAGAGTTTAAGCACATATCTAATCATATACTTTAATTAGAAATATAATACAAGTAGCATTTTCAATTTTTGGGTAAAAAAGTGGTCTAATCAATAAATCATCTAGGGAAAATATCTATTGAGAATTGCAATAGAAATAAGACAATCTAGCTAATAGTGATTATATTCTTACATGTTCCTGTTTTGTTCTAAATTCTTGGAATGGATTCTTTCATTTACATCACAAGCCTATGAGTTAGGGAGTACTATTACCCTCTTTTTACAGATGAAGAAATGGACTTCAAGAGGTTAAGTGGTTTTCTCAAGGTCACTTGGCTATTAAGTGGTAAAGCCTAGATCCATGTCTTAACACAGAGCTTAGCATTAGCTGTCAAACTTGATTATTACCTCACTCCAAAGCACTCAAATAAATTACAGACAGATCAAATAACTAAATGTTAAAAACTAAATCTTTGTAGAAGAAGATATATATGAATGTTCTTTGTGATCTTGATGAGGGAGGTGTCTTTCTAAGCCTCACTGGTAAACCTAGAAGGCACAAAATTTTGATAAATACGGTGACATAAAAGTGTAAAGCCTCTTTTAAGCTAAAAATACCATAACAAAAGTTGAGACAATCTGGGAGGAAGTATTTGTAGTATATTTGACAGACTAATTTTCTTAATATGCAAAGAGCTTATATAAATCAAAACTAAAAAGATGAGCAACATTATTTAAAAATGGGCAAAGAATATGAAAAGCCAATTGAAAAAATGAGTTGAAAATTATTATTAAAAATGAAAATATGCTCACCTTCACTAACTACCAAAAATGTTAATGGAAAATAGAATTTTTCATCCTTCAGATTAATAATGAGGAAAATATAACAAAGATGAAAGAACATAAGAAAACCCACTGTCTGGAAAGATATAGGATGAAGGTATTTTAGTGCATTGATTGTGGGAATGCAATTTGTTCCAGCCTTTTTGGAAGGGCAACTAGTGTTGTGCATCAAAAATCACCAAATAAATATTATTTGACTCAGCATATTCTCTGAAATATTTTCTAAGATGATACCCCAAAGAGGCATAAAGGTGTATACACAAACATGATCACCTCTGCGTTGTTTTTTATAGGGAGCATTTTGTAACAAACGACTTAAATGGTGATCAAGTGAAGAGTGGCTTAATAAGTTGCTATAAAGCCAGAAAAGAGAATGCTCTACAGCCATGAAAGCATTGATGCTAACGGACATGAAAAGAAGTCCATAATGCTTTGATGAGTGAGAAAAGCAACACACCAAATGGCATGCTATGCTCAACCGCTCAGTTGTGTCTTATTCTTTGTGACTATGCACTGTAGCCCACCAGGCTCCTCTGTCCATGGGATTCTCCAGGCAATAAAACTAGAGTGTGTTGCCATGCCCTCCTCCAGGGGATCTTCCCAACCCGGGATCAAACCCAAGTCTCCTGCATTGCAGGCAGATTCTTTACTGTTTGAGCCAGCAGGAGGCCTAAAAATAGCATGCACAATATAACCATATTTGTATTAAAGTGTAGGTTCACTTCAGTTCAGTCGCTCAGTCGTGTCCAACTCTGTGCGACCCCATAGACGGCAGCCCACCAGGCTCCCCCGTCCCTGGGATTTTCCAGGCAAGAACACTGGAGTGGGTTGCCATTTCCTTCTCCAATGCATGAAAGTGAAAAGGGAAAGTGAAGTTGCTCAGTTGTATCCGACTCTTAGCGACCCTGTGGACGGCAGCCTAATAGACTCCTCCATCCATGGGATTTTCCAGGCAAGAGTACTGCGGTGAGTCGCCAGTGCCTTCTTCAAAGTGTGGGTAAGTGTGTGTGTTTATGTATGCACATTTATGAATGTACAACAAAAAATCTTGACCCCTTGTTCTTTCATTATTTCCATAGAGTGTCTCATTCAAAGAAACAACAGTTGATCATCTCAAATACTCAAAAAACAACTTTACCCTTTACTTCCTGGTGTTGAAGAGTGCCTTAGTGGAGAATGCATTCCTAAGGCACAACAAAATTTCTTAAGCACTTTCTCCTCCGTCTCCCTCCAGGTCTTCAGTGCTTCAATTCATGCAATTGGAAGTACAGATTTAAAAATCTCTCTGGTTTATTAGCCAGAGACAGAAAGAGGATTCTCATTTCCAGTGTCTTTCCTCAAATTTTCAGGGGGACAAGGCTCATAGTGAATTAAAATGCAGGATAAATTTGGAGATTGGGATTGGCATATGTATATACTACCATGTGTAAAATAGCTAGTGTGAACCTGTTGTATAGCACAGTGAGCTTAGCTTAGTGCTCTGTGATGACCTAGATGAGTGGGATGAGGGGGGTGGGATGGAAGTCCAAGAAAGAGAGGATATTTATATACTTATAGCTGATTTTCTTTGTTGTATAACAGAAGCTAACACAACACTGTAAAGCAATTATATTCCAATTAAAATGGCAGCCTCTCTATTACTCACCTAGAGGAGATTAAAGGATAGGGCAGGGTGGGTGAGGGAAATTGAAAAATAGAAAAAATGGCCTGGGGTAGATACAACAGTAAAGATAACTGCAAAGATAAATATATATTCTTAATCAAGGCTTCTTGGTTATTTTTCCAATTAAAAATAGGTTGAGTTTTTGCATTGCAAGGTTCCCTGCTTTACAATGCTCTTGATAAAAAAATTCATTCTGTATCATTCAAAATGATTTTTAGCACTTCCTGTGAGTCTTTCATATGTACACTCTAAAGGCTCATAGCATGTTAAAGACCTGTAACTTCAGATGTAATTTCTTGAATTGTACATTGACATTTCTACATGTTTTTAGACCAGAATTCCTCAGTCTCAGAGTTATTGACAATTTTGGCTGAATTAATCATTTTCCTTGATTGGACATGGGAAAATTGACTTGTATATTATGGAATTGTTAGTAGCATCTTTGGCTTCTTGCCGTTAAATGTCAGTAGGACTTCCTATTTACCCCCTCCCCATGTTGTGACAATCAGATATATGTTCAAACATTGCCAACTGTGCCATAGGGGTCAAAAATGTACCTCATTGAGAACCATAGGAGTTGATACAGATGTTTTTGGGAAGCATAATATTGTTTATAGTTATATACACACATATATCTGTGTGTACATCTGTATTATATATATATAAAATCATTTCTGCATCATGATAAATTGTATTTCAAATTTTTAAAATAAGACAAGTTAACCATGTCAAAAGTAAGCACCCCGAAATGCTAAAGCTCATACAATAAATACATATTTATTTCCAAAATTCATTAAAGGCTGTTTAGACAAAAAATGATGAGAAAAAGTTATTAAAAGAACAACAAAAATAGCAGTGATAAAAATGCTATAATGAACTAAAAAATGCAACTATCAGGGATGAGGAACCAGCAGATTTCAGCCAAAATCTAATTATAAGTATTCTACAGGGAAAACAGAGGGCTACTCAAATTTATTTTTTAATCATTTTGTCATTTCTGTCTTTCTTCAAGGCAGAATGTGCTTTAGCTCATACTGGGATTGTTTCTATATAATTCTCAATTGATAGAATGAGCCAGAGAATTGCATAAACTCCCTGGTGAATTCACCATCTGCCCATGTCCTCTGAATATTTTATATGACTGAACTCATTGAACAAGTGAAGTTTAAGGCTTTGCTGAGTAGAAAGAAAACAATGAGAATATAAAATAAATAGAGCCCACAAACATCAAAACTCTGGCTTGTTTAGAAGCCCACACTGCAAACTCACTTTGGGGGAATTTGTCAATGTGCCAATGAGCTTCCCCTTGTTTTCAGAAGAACATATTACTGTGATGAAGATCTTTGGTGACACATTGGCATCAGATCCATCCTCAGCACTAAGAGCTACTAGAATTAAACAGTGAAAAACAAAACAAAAAATAAATTGCAGAGTGATGCTCCCATAGGTGCAGCTAGCCAGGCCAGCCATAATGAAAGCTAACAGTATACAGACCCAAAGTTAATCATAGTTCAAATGCTGGCCTTGAAAATGATTTCTAGGGCACTTTCCAGTTTCCACTTTCTCCACTTTTCAGTTGCAGAACATAATCAAATACATCTTAACATGCCATTTGCCCATTTACTGTAAGAATTAATGAGAACTCTATTCTCCTCTCCTTCCCATCCTTTGTAAAATATTCTCTTGTAGGCAATAGGTCTCATTGAAGATCATTGTGCATTTCAGAAAAGCAATGTTTTTGGTAACTGTTTTTTAATTTTCTTTACTTTATTGTGTTGGTTTTGCCATACATTTTGATGATTCATGTAAGGTACATTAAAATTAGGATAGATAAGAATAATTTTTAAAATCTATGTAACTGCTATATGACTTTCCTGTTTCTGCTCTTTGTGTAACTAAGTGCTGCTCTTAACAAGCTGCTACCAAAACCCAGACCATTAATTTCTCCAAATTCTCAGTTTTATCCAGTTGTTTTTTTAATTGAAGCACATAGATAAACTCTGCTTCAATAAAGAGATATCTTTAGGTTAGAGATGTACAAGATACAGTTCTTGATATGTTGGTTCAAAAAGGAAAGAGAAGAGTTGACACACACAAAATCTGTTATTTCTGTATAGATAAGGGTCAGCAAACTAGGTCCCCTGGGCTAAAACCAAGCCATCATCTGTTTTGTGAGTTGAGTTTTATTGGAATTCAGCCAAGCCTGTTTATTTACATATTGTCTGCAGCTGTTTTTGTACTGTAAAGGCAGAGTTGAATAGTAGTGACAGAGACATTGTTTTACCCTGCAACTATAAATACTTGCTACCTGACCCTTTGTAGAAAACGGTCACCAACTTCTGGCATAAACTATCAAAGAGAAGGGTCTGTAGAAATAAGCCAGTGCTCTCATTTTGCAGAGGGGAAAATAACAGAGGCTTCGAGAAAGTGTGTGGTTTGCCCAAAGTTACAGAGTTTATCAGTAGTAAAGTAGTTACTAGAAACCAGGCTTACTTATATCCTTTAGGGGGGGATGGATACTTCCTCCAAGAATTATAACTGAGGTCTACAGGTTTCCAGAGTTAATATTTCAGCCTATGAGATATCACACAGGTTTGGAGTTTTATATAGATGAATGAAAAGACAGATCCGTGAGCTAATGCTCCCTTGCTCTTTCCTTGAGATAAAATGAGACAATGGATGTAACGTGTATAGCCCAGCACCCAACTTTAGTTAACTTCCTTTCTACTCTCATTTTTCTAGATGAGCAAACTGAAACCTTGTGGGCTTGTTGTGAGCCCATACTTGCAATTGAAGATAGAATTCATCCTTGGAATTCAGGACTCCAATCCAGCCGTCATTCTATCACACCAAATGAACAATTCAAATATAGAGCATCGGAACTTAGGAATAAATTGGGATAAATATCTCTTTGCATCTGTTACTACACTATTTTAAAATAATGAGAGAATAATCATTGTTTCTTTATTGGCCTCCCTGACCAGAGTAAAATACTTCTAAAAGATTATCAAGTGTAATTCTCCTTTGAAAATAGGCACCATCAGCTCCTTGATTAACAGTTTCTTAACTGGGAGAGTGAAATTAATCATTGGTTTGCACTGCAAAATCTTGTGGTAAGAAAGAATAAGAAATAGCAATGTACCCACGTGACTGTCAGCTGTGCAGATCATCTACTTTCCTGTACTCTGCATGGTTGTAGTTTCTAAGCAAAGTATTTTGTGTGGAAACAATAAGGATAAACAAATGGCTTAAACAAACAAAGCTAATCCTACACAGAAACAAGGAAAAACTTATTTCTTCTTCCATCCTCAGGCTTTATCCAAGGCTCTTCCCTTTTAACATATTCCCCAGTGTAATTTTATGTATTTTAGAATTATGAATAACTTTACACAAATGTGTACTGTGGCTTCTATGTGGAAGGCAAGATAGCTAGCAAAGATAATACTGCAAATATCTAGTTGAGAGATAATGATCTGATGAATTAAACAAAAATGAAAATAAATGGCCTTGTTTGAATATATTAACCAAGTAAGAATCTTAAATTATTGTTAGAACAACATGGTGGCAGGGACAGTGATGAATCAACAAACATTAAGGAGATAAAACTCACAAGACTTTTGGTTATGGATTGGGGTAGAGATGATGGAGAGGGAGAAAGAAAAGTTAATTATGACTGTATCAGTTTCCTATTGCTGCTATAACAAATTATTGCCCTGATTTTAGTGGCTTAAAGTTACAGAAATTTATCATCTGAAAAATATGAAGGGCAAAATTCTTAAATGGTTATCACCGAGATGAAATCAAGGTGTTTAGGGCTATATTCCTTTTGGAGATTCAAGGGAAGAATTTGTTTCCTTATCTCTTTCACTTTCTAAAGTTTGTCCATTTTCCTTATCTCATGGCTCCATTTCTCCATCTTCAAGACCAATAGTATTGGACCAAGACTGATTTCGCTCCACTTTTCTTACTCTGTTGCATTTTTTCACTTTTAAGCAAATTTCAAATTACATCAAGCAGTCCCAGATAATTACACTGTCTGCTGATTGAAAGTGAAAGTCACTCAGTTGTGTCCGACTTTTTGCAATCCCATCGACTATACACTTCATGGAATTCTCCAGGCCAGAATACTGGAGTGGGTAGCCTTTCCCTTCTCCAGGGGATCTTCTCAACCTAGAGATCGAACCCAGGTCTCCCGCATTGCAGGTGGATTCTTTATCAGCTAAGCCACCAGTAAAGTCTGCTGATTAGCCATCTTAATTCTATCTGTACCTTTAATTTCTGTAATAAAATGTATTGATGAATTATAGGTATTAAGACATAGACATCTGCATATGCCATAATTCTGCCTACCACAGTGATTTTTTGAATTGTTCCTTGAATATCTGAAATATTGTGAAAGTGAAAGATTCTTTATTGTCTGAGCCACCAGGGAAGCCCAACTGAAATATTACTATAGCTTCAAATACATATTTCATGATAAGTAAAATCCAGAGTCCTGACAATATCCTAATAAAGCTATGTACTTAAGAAATATGGCCCTAGAGATAAATTAAATTAGATTTGAATATGGTTTGACATTTAATAGCTTTGTAAATGCATAAAAATATATCTCATAGGCTCAGTGTCCTCATCTGTAAGATGTAGAAATAGTTATATCCAATAAATAAGGTTATGATGAAGATTGAATGAGATAATGATGATAAAGTGCTTAGCACAGTGATCGGCTCAATAAATGTTAGCTAGTAGTTAGTACAGGCTTCCCAAGTGGCTTAATGGTAAATAATCCACCTTCCACTGCAGGAGACCCAGATTCAGTTCCTGGGTCGGGAGGATCCCCTGGAGGAGCAAATGGCAACCCACTCTAGTATTCTTGCCTGAAGAATCCCACAGACAGAGGAGCCTGGTGGTGTACAATCCACAGGGTCTCAAAGAGTCAGACATGCCTGAGTGACTGAGCAAGCATGCACACACTGTGTGTGTGTGTGTTAGTCGTACGCACTAGTTAGTACAGAATAGAACATCAGGTAAAGAAAAGTTGGCATTTAATTTTAGACATATTGATATGAGTTGCTTGAAAAGCATCTGTTATGGACTGAATATAGCTCCTCCCCACAACACACATTCATATGTTGAAGTCTTAACTTCCAGTTTGCTGGTGTTTATATTTGGAGGTGGAGCCTTTGGAAGTAATTAGGTTTAGATGAATTCAAGAGGGTAGGTAGGATCCTCCTGACAGGATTAGTGTAAGAAGAGAGCTAGTTCTTTCTCTGACTTGTGAGGATATAGCAAGTCATCTTAAAGCCAGGAAGAAGGCTCTCGACAGAACCTAACTGTGTTAGGACACTGATCTCAGACTTCAAAGCCTCAAGAACTGTGAGAAATAACAGGCTTAAGCCACCCAGTCTATGGCATTTTGTTATAGCAACCTAAGCATTCAGGGTTGGAACTCAGAATCCATCTTTGTAAATTTCTTTGCATTGATCACTGAGGAAAGCTTTCTTATCTCTCCTTGCTATTCTTTGGAACTCGGCATTCAAATAAGTATATCTTTCCTTTTCTCCTTTGCCTTTCGCTTTTTGTAAGGCCTCCTCAGCCAATGATTTTGCATTTTTGCATTTCTTCTTCTTGGGGATGGTATTGGTCACTGCCTCTTGTACAATTTTATGAACTTCCATCCATAGTTCTTCAGGCATTCTATTAGATCTAATCCCTTGAATCTATCTGTCACTTCCACTGTATAATCGTGAGGGATTTGATTTATGTCATACCTGAATGGTCTAGTGGTTTTCCCTACTTTTGTCAATTTAAGTCTGAATTTGGAAACAAGGAGTTCATGATCTTAGCCTCAGTCAGCTCCTGGTCTTGTTTTTGCTGAGTGTATAGAGTTTTTCCATCTTTGGCTGCAAAGAATATAATCAATCTGATTTCAGTATTGACCATCTGGTAAGGGCCATGTGTAGAGTCTTCTCCTGTGTTGTTGGAAGAGGGTGTTTTCTACGACCAGTGCATTCTTTTGGCAAAATTTTGTTGGGCTTTGACCTGCTTCATTTTGAACTCCAAGGCCAAATTTTCCTATTATTCCAGGTATCACTTGACTTCCTACTTTTGCATTCCAGTCCTCTATAATGAAAAGGATATCTTTTCTGGGTGTTAGTTCTAGAAGGTCTTGTACATCTTCATAGAATCATTCAACTTCAGTTTCTTCAGCATTACTGGTTGGGGTATAGACTTGGATTACTGTGATATTGAATGGTTTGCCTTGGAAACAAAGAGAGATCATTCTGTCATTTTTGAGATTGCATCCAGTACTGCATTTTGAACTCTTTTGTTTACTATGATGGCTACTCCATTTCTCCAAGAAGATGGAGTAACCATCATAGTAAATATGGGCACAATAAAGGACAGAAATGGTAGGGACCTAACAGAAGCAGAAGATATTAAGAAGAGGTGGCAAGAATACACATAACAACTGTACAAAAAAGATCTTCATGACCCAGATAACCACAATGGTGTGATCACTCACCTAAAGCCAGACATCTTGGAACGCCAAGTCAAGTTGGCCTTAGGAAGCATCACTACCAACAAAGCTGGTAGAGGTGATGTAATTCCAGATGTGCTTTCTCAAATCCTGAAAGATGATGCTCTGAAAGTGCTGCACTCAATATGCCAGCAAATTTGGAAAACACAGAAGTGGTGACGGTACTGGAAAAGGTCTGTTTTTACTCAAATCCCAAAGAAAGGCAATATCAAAAATGCTCAAGCTATTGCACAATTGCACTCATCTCACACGCTAGTAAAGTAATGCTCAAAATTCCCCAAGCCAGGCTTCAACAGTAGGTAAACTGTGAACTTCCAGATGTTCAAGCTGGTTTTAAAAAGGTAAAGGAACCAGAGATCAAATTGCCAACATCCATTGGATCATCAAAAAAGCAAGAGAGTTTCAGAAAAACATCTACTTCTCCTTTATTGACTATGGCAAAGCCTTTGCCTGTGTGGATCACAACAAACTGGGAAATTCCTCAAGAGATGGGAATACCAGACCACCTGAGAAATCTGTATGCAGATCAAGAAGCAACAGTTAGAACTGGACGTGGAATAACAGACTGGTTCCAAATCGGGAAAAAAGTATGTCAAGGCTGTATACTGTCACCCTGCTTATTTAACTTATATGCAGAGTACATCATGCAAAATGCCAGGCTGGATGAAGCACAAGCTGGAATCAAGACTGTTCTGAGAAATATCAATATCCTGAGATATGCAGATGACACCAGCCTTATGGCAGAATTTGAAGAACTAAAGAGCCTCTTGATGAAAGTGAAAGGGGAGAGTGAAAAATTTGGCTTAAAACTCAGCATTCAGAAAACTAAGATCATGATATCTGGTCCCATCACTTCATGGCAAATAAATGGGGAAACAATGGAAACAGTGACAGACTTTATTTTCTTGGGCTCCAAAATCACTGCAGATGGTGACTGCAGCCATGAAATTATAAGACACTTGCTCCTTGGAAGAAAAGCTGTGACCAACCTAGACAGCATATTAAGAAGCAGAGACATTACTTTTCCAACAAAGGTCCATCTAGTCCAAGTTATGTTTTTTCCAGTAGTCAGGCATGGATGGGAGAGCACTATAAAGAAAGCTGAGCACCAAAGTGTTGATGCTTTTGAAGTGTGGTGTTGGAGAGTACTCTTGAGAGTCCCTTGGATTGCACAGAGATCCAACCAGCCAGTCCTAAAGGAAATCAGTCCTAAATATTCACTGGAAGGACGGATGTTGAAGCTCAAGGTTCAATACTTTAGCCATTTTATGTGATGAGCTGATTCATTATAAAAGACCCTGTTGCTGGGAAAGACTGAAGGCAGGAGGAGAAAGGGACAGCAGAGGATGAGATGGTCAGATGGAATCACCAACTCAATGGACATGAGTTTGTGTAAGTTCTGGGCATTGGTGATGGACAGGGAAAACTGGCTTGCTGGGGTCCATGGAGTTGCAAAGTGTCGGACATGATTGAGCCTCTGAACTATCTTGTAAATTAGCTTTTCATCATTTTTGTCTCCTAGTCTATTCAATTTTACTCTCCCCGAGGACCATTTCAGATTGTCTCTTCTCTCCCAAAACTTTTAACACCTCTTGGCCCTTGCTCACTTTCTACAAATATAGAAGTCAGAATTTCCCAAAGCTCCCACTTCTTCTTCTACACACCAATCTGTACCTGTGGTCATTTATTCTATCTTGTTGCTATGGGTGATTGTCCCTGCCAGCCTATGACCAAGCCTAAACTCTCCCCAACTTGTGCATTATTTTCTTTATTGCCTACTCAGGCAATTTCTCCTCTGTCCTCTACATCTTCAAACCCTCCCCCTTGCCTTCAGCATACAACTATTTCTAATTCTCATTCTAAACAAAAAAGCTCTCTTAATTCTATGTCCTCTTAAACTACTGTTCCATTTTATCCTTCCATTCATAGCAAAATTTCTTGAAACAGCTCTCTACATTCCTTATCTGAAATTTATCTCGTGTTTTTTTCCCTTGAACTATTCAAATAAAGTTTTACCTCGCCAATCCACTTAAGTTACTCTAATATTAGATGATCATATGACTTTCATGTTCTTAGATCCAGCGATCATTCCTGATTTCATTGTATTTGACCCATCGGTAGGATTTAAAATAGCTAATCACTTCTAATTCTGAAATACTCTTCATATAACTTCTAGGACAATACAGCCATTTTGTGTTCTCTATTTTTTGCCCAATTCTTGCAAATCTCTTTTGTCTGTTCTTCTTCATAGTCTATCCTCCAAATATTGGAATACCTCAGGGTTCAGTTCTTGTATAATTTTGCTTTATTGTCTACTTTCACTCACAAAGTGATTTTATCCAGTCACATGCTTTAGGCATCTATGTGTTGATGACTCCCAGATTTAGCTAGAGTCTAAACTGACTCCACACTCTTATTTTCAACAGCTTTATCTGCATCAACACTTGGGAGTTAAACAAGCATCTTAGAGTATCCAAAGCAGCTCCTGATTATCTCCTCAAATACTTTATTCCCATAGTCTTCCCTGTCTCAGTGAGTGGCAACTCCACTTGTTCTGTTGCTCAAGGCAAAAGCCTTAAAGTTACCCTCAATTGTACTCTTTATTTGAAAATATACATTTAATCCATCAGCAAGCCTGTGAATTCTAACTTCAAAACATATCCAGAATCTGACAGCTTTTCACTATCTCCACTCCTATCACCCTTGTCCTAACCACTGTCATCTATTTCTTGGATTATTACCAGTAGCTTCCTAACAGGTCTCCTTTCCTCCATCTGACAGTCTGTTCTCAGCATGAAAGCCACTCTGATCCCATTAAATCCTGCTAAGTCCTAAGTTAAATCACGTTATTTTCTCTCTTGAAAATCCCCTCAATTCCTTCCCATCTCAATATAAATAAAATCCAGTATACAGTGTCCCAAATCTTCTATATCAGTGGTGTGCTGGCCAGGATTCATCAACTAGTTCTATAGAAAAATAATATGTGTTTGTACATATACTATAAATATAATAAAATTTGCTGACTTAAAGGATGGTTATCACACAACTTATAAATATTTATAAAATGCACAATATTCTTCCTTTGGTAAATTCCATACAGCCAGTAGATTCTTATGAAATGCTTCCATTAAGTTTTGCCAGACTCTCGTATCCATAGCCAAATTATGTTTGGAGATGATGAATGTGTTTAGCTTCCAACATGAATGTTGTTATTTTCATTTACATCAAAAAGTAGCATTCAAGTGAATTAACACAGATATACATTGGAAAGATGTTACCAGTGACAGGTTTATCAATGACAGGAATGACAACCTCACTGAATCTGATTATAGTTTTCTAATACTAAAAGAATATCAGCTCAATATTTTTGTACTATTCAAAATGCAATGCCTATATAAAACAACACCCTTTTAAATGCAATCTTCATTGGTGATATTTTCTACATCATATGCTTAAGTCTAGAAAATTGATAACAAAAACAAGTCTAGCCCTTATTTGCAGCATTTTCAAATATCCATGGTGTAACTATCTCCACCAGTGGTGATTTTAAGCTACTAACTTGATGTCACTGAATGAAGGGATTGTAATATTCATTCGTCACACTTCATTGTTTAGTAGTTCCATCAGACAGATAAAATAGACTTATAAAATTTGGAGTCGTGATCACAGGTTATAAGATACATGTTCCAGGGCATTATTCATCTCAAGAGGTGGTAAGGGCCTCTGTAAAAATGGTGGCAAGATCATAGTTAGAGGTCACAACTCCCATTGAACATGTCAGCTTCAAGCTAAGCTGTACCCGTGACTTTGATGGAGAGACTTGGATCTTAGAGGTATTAGTATCTATTAAATAGAACTCAAATTTATGTGTCTTGAATATAATGCCTTTCTGTTTTCTCTAAGCCTTTGGTAAAGTCTTGTTAAATTTTACAGCCCACAATCAGCTAACTCTGCAGGGGACTAAAGGGAAGGTAATTTTCCATGCTTGTGAGAAAATAATAAAGGGAAGAATGACAACTGAGAAATGGAAGCAAGTTAAAAGATAGCTGTAAGTAGATAGCAGTCTGAAATCAAGTGTCGGGATGAGAGAGAAAATGAGAAGTGAGTTTGTGTAACAGATAAATTCCTTTGGCATTTCTAGATATACAGGAGGAGGGGAACTGGGTAGAAGATAGGATTTCTTACTGTTGCATGGGACAACAGATCAGGTTTGTGATTTGGAATTTTAAGAAAAAGTTCCACTGAAGACTGGAGAAGTCACTTATATAATTGAAATGAAAAAGAAAATGTCATCTTATTTTACAAAAATCTAAAAGAGAAATCTGTTATTATCTCCAGAGGTGCTGAAAAGACATTTGATTTAATATTATATATATATATATATATATATATATATACATACACATACATACATATATATATACACACACACACATATACAAGGAAAACATCTAAATCCAGTTAAAATAAAAATTGACTCATATACCCTTAACGTGAAAAGTAGTATGGATCAAAAGAGGTGAAAATAACATTCAGGACTAGGAATAGAGACCACTTTCTCCCCGACAAATTCATTGAAAAATCATTTTAACACTGAGAAAATACTACAAAACAACTTCTGAACACTGGCAGAGGACACCAGGCATTCAGAAAGGAAGACCATTGTCTTTGAAAGGAGGTAAGACAAAAGATAAAAGATAAAAAGAGAGACCAAAGAGTTAGGGATGGAGACCCGTCCAGGGGAGGGAGTTGTGAAAGAGGAGAAGTTTCCAAACACCAGGAAATCCTCTATCCAGCGGGTCTGTGGGGAGTTTTAGAATCTCAGAGGGCTACATAACCAGGAGGAAAAAATAAATAAAACCCACAGATTACACACCTAACTGCAACTCCCAGCAGAGAAGTAGCCCAGATGCTTGCATCCACCACCAGCAAGAGGGGGCTGAACAGGGAGGTGCAGGATGCATTGCTTAGGGTAAGGACCAGCCTGAGTGCCCTGAGGGCAATCTGAGGGAGCTAACATGAGAGCTAGCTCAAGGGATAACCAGAGAGGAGAAAAAAAAAGGGTGGGGGGGAGAGAGAGAACTTTCCCATGAAAAGCTCCAACTTAAGGAACTGCCAGGCCCACTCATAGAACAAAGGATTGACTGGATACCAGAGGAGAACTAGCCAGCTGAGGACTGGCCCATCCCCTGCCGGAAGCAGAGAGGCAGGCTGGCAATAGCCAGAGCTAGAAGGCAAGGGGCAAACTCGGCCCCAGAGACAGGATTCCCTACCAAACTGTGAGCAAGCTCCCAGTTGCTAACCAAGTCTTCCTGGGATCCTGGACAGTTGACACACACCAGGACGTTCACAGCTAGAGATCAGCTCCTCAGAAGAGACACACAGCACACCTGAGACAGTGCTCTCACTGTGCACCCAGGAAACTGAGCAGCTGAGACCGGGGAGGTGATAAGACGCACTGCACCTGGGGAGAGTACACTCACCAAGCACCTGGTCACCTGAGCTGCTTGGACCTGGAAAGGGCACAAAACGCAGGCCCAACTGAATCTGTGCCTTTGTGGAGTACCCAAGAACCTGAACTTGAGCAGTGAAGACCTGGGAAGTGCATGCAACCCAGGGCCCACCTTAGACAGTTCCCTGGCAGAACAACCTGGAGCCTGAGCACTGTAGACTGGGAAGGCACACACACTGCGAGCAGGGGCAAACCCAGTGTGGCCCAGACACGATGAGCACTCCCCACACTGACCAGTGATATTTGTTTGCAGTGTTCCTCCCTCCCTGCAGCACAATTGAACAAGTGAGCCTAAATAAATGACCACCTTCACCCGCTTGTGTCATGGGTAAGTTAGATACTGAAAAGACTTGAAAAGAGGTGAAGCCAAAATAAACAAAGAGGGACCTGCTTTGGAAGTGATATGTGCAACAGATTCAAACCCTGTAGTTAGCACTGGCTACATTGGAAAGGACATGTAGAACTTGAGATGAAGCATAAGCTGGAATAAGGAACTATCTGAAACTGAACTCACCCCATATTGCCCTCAACAGCTCCAGAGAAATTCCTAGATAGATTTTACTATAATCATTTTTAATATCATTATTTTTTTATTTTTAAGTTATTTTCTACTCCTTTAATTTTAATTTTTAAAACTCACTATTATTTTGAAGAAAAAATACCCTACTCTTAAAGTAAATATATATATATATAGAAAATATATTATAACTTTTGAGATTTTGTTTTGTTTTAAAATCAATTTACTTATTTTAATTGGAGGCTAATTACTTTATAATATTGTAGTGATTTTGCCATACATTGACATGGATCTTCCATAGGTGTACATGTGTTCCCCATCCTGAACCCCCCTCTCACCTCCCTACCCATCCTATCCCTCTGGGTCATCCCAGTGCACCAGCCCGGAGCACCCAGTCTCATGCACTGAACCTGAACTGACGATTCTTTTCACATATGATAATATACATGTTTAAATGTCATTCTCCCAAATCATACCACCCTCACCCTCTTCCACAGAGTACAACAGTCTGTTCCTTACATCTGTGTCTCTTTTGCTGTCTTGCATATAGGGTCATTGTTACCATCTTTCTAAATTCCAAATATATACGTTAGTATACTGTATTGGTGTTTTTCTTTCTAGCTTACTTCACTCTGTATAATAGGCCCCAATTTCATTCACCTCATTAGAACTGATTCAAATGTACTGTTTTCAATGGCTGAGTAATATTCCATGTGTAAATGTACCATAGTTTTCTTATCCATTCATCTACTGATGGACATCTAGAATGCTTCCATATCCTGCTATTATAAACAGTGCTGTGATGAATATTGGAGTACACATATTTCTTTCAGTTCTGGTTTCCTCAGTGTGTATGTCCAGCAGTGAGATTGCTGGGTCATATGGAAGTCCTATTTCCAGTTTTTAAAGGAATCTCCACACTGTTCTCCATAGTGGTTGTACTAGTTTGCATTCACACCAACAGTGTGAATGCTCCACACCCTCTCCAGCATTTATTGCTTGTAGACTTTTGGATAGCAGCCATTCTGAGTGGTGTGAAGTGGTACCTCATTGTGGTTTTGATTTGCATTTCTCTGATAATGACTGATCTTCAGCATCTCTTCATGTGTTTGTTAACCATCTGTATGTCTTCTTTGGAGAAATATCTGTTTAATTCTTTGGCTCATATTTGATTGAGTTGTTTATTTTTCTGGAATTGAGCAGCAGGAGTTGCTTGTATATTTTTGAGATGAATTCTTTGTCAGTTGCTTCGTTTCCTATTATTTTCTCCCATTCTGAAAGCTGTCTTTTCAAATTCTTTATAGTTTCCTTAGTTGTGCGAAAGCTTTTAAGTTTAATGAGGTCTGATTTGTTCATTTTTGCTTTTATTTCCAATACTCTGGGAGGTGGGTCATAGAGGATCCTGTGTTTTGTTTGTTTAATATTGTATTTTTGAGAGTCTAACCTCTACTGTAGATTTTTAATCTTTGCTTTTTGTTTTTTGTTATTAATTCTGTACCTTTAAGAATCCAGTCTTCAGCACTCATTTTTACTTAGGAATGTGATTACTGCCTTGATTGCTCTCTCCCCATTTGATCCTCCTTTTTCTCCCACAGGTCACCTCTATCTCCTCCCTCCCCCTTCTCTTCTCTACTTAACTCTGTAACTCTCTTTGGATGTTCCGAGTTGTGGAGAACACTTAGGGAACTGATCACAGGCTAGATTGGTCTCTCTCATTTTGGCTCCCCCTCCTCTCCTCCTGGTCACCTCTATCTCCTTCCTCACTCTTATCTTCCCTATGGAACTCTGTGAATTTCTCTGAGTGTTCCAAACTGTGGAGAGCAAATAGGGAAGTGATTACTGGCTAGCTTGCACTCTCACCTTTTGATTCCCTCTCTTCTTCTCTTCATGTAACTCTGCAAACCTCTCTGGGTGTCCCCCACTGTAGGGAATATTTTCTCCATTAACCTAGATGTTCTATAATCAGTGCTGTTTGGATGGAGAAGTCTTGAGGCTACTGTAAGAATAAGACTGAAAGCCAAAGGCAGCAGGCTCAAATCCAAAACTTGAGAACACCAGAAAACTCCTGACTCCAGGGAACATTAATTGACAAAATCTCATCAAAAAGCCTCCATACCTACACTGATACCAAGGTCCACCCAAGAGCCAACAAGTTTCAGAGCAAGACACGCCAAGCTAATTCTCCAACAAAGAAGTAACACAACCCTGTACACAGAAATACAGGTGGCTAAAAGTCACACCAAACCATAAACAACTCAAAATTCACTACTGGACATTTCATTGCACTCCAGAGAGAAGAGATCCAACTCCACCCACCAGAACGCTGATGCAACCTTCCCTAACCAGGAAACCTTGACAAGCCACTTGTCCAACCCCACCCACAGGGAGGAACTTCCTCAATAGAGAGGCACCACAAACTTCCAGCATACAGAAAGGCCACCCCAAATGCAAACCTAAGCAAGATGAAAATGCAGAGAAATATTCAGCAGGTAAAGTAGCATGATAAATGCCCACCAAACCAAAAAAAAAAAAAGAGGAGGAGATGGGGAGTCTAACTGTAAAAGAATTCAGAATAATGATAGCAAAAATGATCCAAAATATTGAAAGCATTATGGGAGTTACAGATAAATAGTCTGGAGACAAGTATTGAGAAGTTGCAATAAAAGTTTAACAATAACCTAGAAGAAATAAAAAACAGTCAATCAATAATAAATAATTCAATAACTGAGATCAAAAACACTCTGAAGGGAACCAACAGTAGGATAACAGAGGCAGAATATAGGGTAAGTGAGGTGGAAGCTAGAATTGTGGAATAAATAAAGCAGAGAGGAAAAAAGAAAAAAGAATTAAAAGAAATGAGGACTGCCTCAGAGAACTCTGGGACAATGTTAAATGCCTCTACATTTGAATCATAGGAGTCCCAAAGAAGAAGACAAAAAGAAAGTCCATGAGGCAACACTTGAGGAGATTATAGTTGAACACTCTCCTAAAGTGGGGAAGGAAATAGTCACCCAAGTCCAAGAAACCCAAAGAGTCCCAAACAGGATAAATCCAAGGTGAAAAACCCCAAGACACATATTAATCAAGTTAACTAAGATTAAGCACAAAGAATGAATATTAAAAGCAGCAAGGGAAAACAGCAAATAAACCCCAAGGGGATCCCCATGAGGATAACAGCTGATCTCTCAATAAAAACTCTTCAAGCCAGAAGGGAATGGCAGGACATACTTAAAGTGATGAAAGAAAATAACCTACAACTCAGATTACTGTACCCAGCAAGAATATCATTCAAATATGAAGGAGAAATCAAAAGCATTACAGACAAGCAAAAGGTGAGAGAATTCAAACCTGCTATTCCACAAATTCTAAAGGATCCTCTCTAGACAGGAAACACAGAAAAGGTGTATAAACTCGAATCCAAAACAATGAAGCAAATGGCAACAGAATCATACTTATCAATAAATACCTTAAATGTAAATGGGTTGGATGCCTCAACCAAAAAAAAGACTGGTTAAATGGATACAAAAACAAGACCCCTATATATGCTATCTACAAGAGACCCACTTTAAACCTAGGGACACATACAGAATGAAAGTGAAGGACTGGAAAAACATATTTCATGCTAATGGAGACCAAAAGAAAGCAGGAGTAGCAATACTCATATCAGACAAAATAGACTTTGAAATAAAGGTTGTGAAAAGAGACAAAGAAGGACACTACATAATGATCAAAGGGTCAGTCCCAGAAGATCTGACATAGGAGCACCACAGTATGTAAGGCAAACGCTAACAAGTATGAAAGGGGAAATTAACAGTAACACAATAATAATGGGAGACTTCAATACTCCACTCACACCTATGGATAGATCAACTAAATAGAAATTAGCAAGGAAACACAAACTTGAGATGATACAATGGACTAGTTAGACCTAATTGATATCTATAGGATATTTCATCCCAAAACAATGAATTTCACCTTTTTCTCAAGTACACACAGAAAATTCTCCAGGATAGATCACATTCTGGGCCATAAATTTAGCCTTGGTAAATTAAAAAAAAAATTGAAAACTTCTCAAGCATCTTTTCTGATCACAATGCGATAAGATTAGATGTCAACTACTGGAAAAAAAAAACAATTAAAAATACAAACATATGGAGGCTAAACAACACATTTCTGAATAACCAACAAGTCACAGAAGAAATCAAAATAAAAAAAGAAATAAAAATATGCATAGAAACAAATGAAAATGAAAACAAAACAACCCAAAACCTACAGGACTCAGTAAAAGCAGTGCTAAGCAGAATGTTCAGAGCAGTACAAGCCTACCTCAACAAACAGTAGAGAATTCAAATAAATAACCTAACTCTACACATAAAATAACTCAAAAACAAGAAATGAAGTACCCCAGGTTAGTAGAAGGAAAGAAATCATAAAAATTTGGGCAGAAATAAATGAAAAAAAAAGGAGACCATAGCCAAAATCAACAAAGCTAAAAGCTGGTTCTTTCAGAAGGTAAATAAAATAGACAAGCCATTAGCCAGTCTCATCAAGAAAAAAAGGAGAAGAATCAAATCAACAAAATTAGAAATGAAAAAGGAGAAATCACAACAGACAACACATAAATGCACAGGATCATAAGAGACTACTATCAGCAACTATATGTCAATAAAATGGACAACGTGGAAGGAATGGAAAAATTCTTAGAAAAGTATAACTTTTCAAAACTGAACCAAGAAGAAATAAAAATTTTTAACAGACCCATCACAAGCATGGAAATCGAAGCTGTAATCAGAAATCTTCCAGCAGACAAAAGCCAAGGACCAGATGGCTTCACAGCTGAATTCTATCAAAAATTTAGAGAAGAACTAACACCTATCCTACTCAAACTCTTCCAGAAAATTGCAGAGTAAGGTAAACTTCCAAACTCATTGTATGAGACCACCATCACCCTAATACCGAAACCAGGCAAAGATGCCACAGAAAAAGAAAACTACAGGCCAATACCACTGATGAACATAGATGCAGAAATTCTTAACAAAATTCTAGCAAACAGAATCCAACAACACATTAAAAAGATCATACATCATGGCCAAGTGGACTTTATCCCAGGAATGCAAGGATTCTTCCATATGCACAAATCAATCAATGTGATACACCACATGAACAAATTGAAAGATAAAAACCATACAATTATCTCAATAGATGTAGAGAAAGCATTTGACAAAATTCAACATCCATTTATGATTAAAAAAAAAAAACCTCCAGAAAGCAGGCGTAGAAGGAATATACCTCAACCTAACAAAAGCCATATATGACAAACCCACAGCAAACATTATCCTCAATGGTGAAATATTGAAAGCATGTACCCTTAAGCCAGGAACAAGACAAAGATGCCCACTCTCACCACTGCTATTCAACATAGTTTTGGAAGTTTTAGCCACAGCAATCACAGAAGAAGAAGAAATAAAAGGAATCCAGATTGCAAAAGAAGAAATAAAACTCTCACTGTTTGCAGATGACATGATCCTCTACATAGAAAACCCTAAAGACTCCACCAGAAAATTGCTAGACCTTATCTATTAATATAGTAAAGTTTCAGGATATAAAATTGACATTCAGAAATCCCTTGCATTCTTATACACTAACAATGAGAAAACAGAAAGAGAAATTAAGGAAACTGTTCCATTCACCATTGCAACGAAGAGAATAAAATACTTAGGAATAAATTTATGTAAAGAAGCAAAAGACATATATATAGGAAACTATAAAACACTGCTGAAAGAATCAAAGATGACACAAATAGATGGAAAAATATACCATGTTCATGAATCATAAGAATCAATATAGTGATAATGAGTATACTACCCAAAGCAATCTACAGATTCAATGCAATCCCTATCAAGCTGAAGGGACATCTTAGTTCTGTTCCCAGTTCAAAGGCGGAAGAGTGTCGTGCTTTGAGGCTGGGTGACATGGGGAGAAGGTTCTGGAGGGATCAGCCTTACTTGAGGAGGAAGTCCTTCCTTACTCCAGCTGAAGCTACTCACCCTGACTCTGAGACAGACTGGGAGCAGGGGACCTGTGAGAGGAGCCGAATAGCTTCTGGTCCACCACTTATAAAAGAATGATACTACGGCACTTTCTAATACCATACACAAAAATAAACTCTAAATGGATTAAAGATCTAAACGTAAGTCCAGAAATTATAGAACTTCTAGAGAAAAACATAGACAAAACACTGTCTGACATAAATCACAGCAGTATCTTCTATGACTCACCTCCCAGAGTAACAAAAGCAAAATAAACAAGTGGGGTACCATCTCATGCTGGTAAGAGTGGCTGCTATCCAAAAGTCTACAAACAATAAATACTGGAGAGGGTATGGGGAAAAGGGGACCCTCTTACAGTGTTGGTGTGAATGCAACCTAGTACAGCCATTATGGAGGACAATGTGAAGATTCCTTAAAAAACTGGAAATAGAACTGCCATACAACCCAGCAATCCCACTGCTTGGCATACACAGTGAGGAAACCAGAATTGAAAGAGATATGTGTACCCCAATGTTCATTGCGGAACTGTTTACAATAGTCAGGACATGGAAGCAATCGAGATGTCTATCAGCAGACAAATGAATCAGAAAGCTGTGGTACATATACGCAATGCAATATTACTCAGCTATTTAAAAGAATGCATTTGAATCATTTCTAATAAGGTGTATGAAACTGGAGCCTATTATACAGAGTGAAGTAAGCCAGAAAGAAAAACATCAATACAGTATACTAACTCATATATATGGAATTTAGAAGGATGGTAACAGTGACACTATATGCAAGACAGCAAAAGAGAAACAGATGTGAGGAACAGACTGTTTGACTCTGTGGGAAAAGCCAAAGGTGGGATGATTTAAGAAAATAGCATTGAAATATGTTTATTATCATATGTGAGATAGATCGCCAGTCCAGGTTCAGTGCATGAGACAGGGTGCTCAGGGCTTGTGCACTGGGATAACTCTGAGTGATGGGATGGGGAGGGAGGTGGGTGGGAGGATCAGGATGGGGAACACATGTACACCCATGTCTGATTCATGTGAATGTATGGCAAAAACCATCACAATATTGTAAAGTAATTAGCCTCCAATTAAAAAAAATGGTTTAAGAAAAGGTTCCTATCGATATGCATGCACTACTATATATAGAATATGTAACTACTCTATAGCACAGATAATTCTACTTAATACTCTGCAATGACCTACATGGGAAAAGAATCTTTAAAAGAGGGGATATATGTATATGTATAACTGGTTCACTTTGCTGTACACCTGAGTCTAACACAACATTGTAAATCAACTATATTTCAATAATTTTTTTTAAAAAAGACTATAAGAAGGCAGGAAAATGCCTAGAGAATAAAGTATGATTAAGAAAAGTGAAAATAAAATAACATTCCAGACAAAAAAGTGATTGTTATATAGTCTCGCCTTAGAAGCAAAAATAAAGCTATGTCTCTGCATTCTTAAAATAAATTTAGAATAATTAGTTGTTTATAAAGGAATCAGTAAATCAACAAATAAAAACTATAAAATTTCCAGATGTAAAATCTGGTAATTAAAAAATAGTAGTGTGTGAATGTAAATTGTTACAGGCAGTATGGAAAATAGTATGGCAGTTTCTCAAATTAAAAATAGTACTACCCTATAAAAAGCTGATAGCATTGAATGATTTTCATGTAGTTCAGAAGCTACAGGAAAAAATACTAATAAAAGTAAACATATAAATTTGGCTCTTTCATATATATGAAGAGAGATTAAATTTATCTTCTTAAAAATATAACACATGTTACAAAGGGATAATTTTCTTAATATATAAAGAACTTTAAAGAATAAAATAAGTTAAT